>CM051234.1:8752692-9305192 GCA_027917425.1 Gastrophryne carolinensis
CTAATGAGATTTTACAAAATGGTAATATTCCCACAGCAGACTTGAGATCAGTTCAGTATATATGCACAACATCAAAAGTGTATAAGCAGCCTGAAACCGCTAAAAAAGCCAGTCAGCCAGCCAGTAACACTCAGGCTGGATGAAAAAAAAAAAATCTCTCTGTGACTGCCTCCGATTTTTCCTAACTTTCCCTGCTTCTCGCTGACTTCCTGCCTGTCTCCTGCCTGTCTCCTGCCTGTCCTGTCTGTCCCTGGCTCTCTAACTGTCTCTCCCTGTCTACAGCAGCGTCCTGTCTCTCACAAATGCAATAGAGAAATGAGGAAAAGCAAGATGGCCGCCGCCTTAAATAGCGCTGTGACGTCACCGGGCTTGCTGGCTGCTGATAGGCTGCATGTGACTGCCCCAGCATGCACTGGAGCGGGGTAGATGTGTGGACATGTCCCGTCCGCCATCTTAGAATGTCTGTAATGTAAATGAATGGATGTTAAAGGAAAACTTCGAGCGATCGAAGCACGGGGAAATTCGGATTCGGTCCGAATCGGATTTTTCATGAAATTCGGATCGAATCCGGGTTCGTCCGGATCGATTCGCTCATCCCTAATATTAATGAATTCATATTACAAAATGTTTTGAAAAACTTGTTTTTCTTTTATCCAAAAATATGGTTGTTTGGGGGTTAAAAAACTACTTTTAACCCATCGCCGCCAGCGCTCTGGGGTTTAAACAAGCATTTCACTGCGCGAGAATTTTTTGAGCGTGATTTGTTAATGAATATGCTGGGAGCCGTTCGCTATGGCCATTCGCTGTCATGCGCTCCCATACAGCGCGGAACCTGTCAAATTGCGACTCCTCACCCAATATTCAACATTATGGCAAACCGACTGAGTCGCTATCAACTACAGAACAACGGCCAAGCACAGCGACTACTAGCGGGCACTCTGAAAATGCCACTACTGTCGCTCATCTGTCGCTACCTGGCGCTATTAATGAATCGGCCTCTTAGACTTGTTGGATTCTTCCTTCACTTTTTTTTAATTTTTACTTTCTTAAACTGTCTTATCTATGGCCATTTGCTAAAATGCATTCAGTTCCTGTCCAGAAAACACAGTGTCTTTCTTTGACCCTTAGTAATGGTGCAAATATGGGCCATTGTGTGCTAATGCATTTTCCCATCCATGGACTTGTGAACAACACATTTTCATAAACACACAGTGACTACACGCAAGTGAATTACACACTAAGGGGACGTAAAGTGCACACTGCCGGGAGCACCAAGGGTGCAACTACATTTGCATTTGTCATGGAGACATGGAGATGAAAGTAGGGGATAGTGCCATGTTTGTATCATTGTGTACTGCTGTAATAAATTAGCACTGATATCACTGATATCTTTAAAACCAAAAGATTTCAAATGAAATGCTTACCTTGCCCATTTTCCAGGTTAGATTTCCTGGAATCATCATGAAAGAATTTTCACCGTAGGAGGATTTATTGAAAAATCCAAAGCGCCTTGCAGAATACTCGTCAATATTATTTGTTATGTCAATTCTCAAGTTGAATAGGTAATATCTTCTAGTGTAATGCTCATAAATGCTCTCGAAGTATTTCCATACCTTGCAATAGTTCAAATGACTGTTAAAAACATTTCTTAAGATCTATCTACCTGGCCTCTCTGACTAAACCTCCATATCGTTCGCCCTGAGCAACCAGTTGGAGAATCATGTCATGAACAAGACATACACAGCAGGACAGTTCAACACATGACTCTGTTTTATTTAAGAACTGCTAGCATCTCATATACACAGAAAAGAAGTGCTTAACCCCCACCTTTGTGATGTAACTAAAACTTTCACATGGAAGGCTTGCAATTAATCTCATGGTTCCTGAGTGAGCATGTTTCCTATAAGTCTACTGATAAAGGAGTTTAAGGAGTTCCCATGACCTACATCTAGATAAATCACTGAGAGAAGGACATTCCATCTCACAATAAAAAGTCTGTTTGCTTTATGCCCAGAACTTAACATATTACATGCATCTATATAACTAAATTTAATACCGAAGTATAGAATATAAAAAGTCTGCTTTTCACCCTTCACTATGTAACTCATTAAGTTACCTGATTACTAGATCATCCCACATATAGTTGCTCAGCGCTGCTGCAAGTGTCAGCAATCCACTATGGAAAACATTAACTTTTCCCAATTAAATGTCTGCCACTAAAATAAAAAAGTCAATACTCACTGTCGCTTAGAAAATGCTTATCACATGATCACACTAACAACACAGCACATATGATCATGCAACATGCTTTTCTAAATCATCGTCCATTTCACCAGCCTGGCAGACTACAGGGCTCGGCATGGCCATGGAGACACAGATTCTTGGTTAAGGCAAAAGATTGCTTAAGTTAAATATATATTTTAATGCGGAAGGCACACTAGACAGTTATGCCTGGGTTACAGATTACAGGTAAGCTGTTTACAAGCACTGATAGAACATTAAAGGGGGTTATTTAAGAAAAACGAATGCCATGTAGTGCCTCGTAGCGCCAGGTAAACGCCAGGCACAGTATGTGAAAACCATATATATGAAAGTCAATCTGGCCTCTAATAGTGTCATGTAACGTTGAATGTATTACTAGTGGTGGCTCAGTTTATAGTGCTGGCGCTGTGTGTTCAGTAGCGCCATGTAGCACCTCTTGCTCAGTAGTGCTCTCCCATACATTTCAATGGTGTTTTATTAGGTTGTGTATAAATAGTAATGTTCTAAATTTTTTGGTCAAAAGATCGTGTGGCCTCTTCTGCCCAGAAAACAAACACTTTTATTGTATTTACCATATGTTTTCGCTCTGGTGCTGGTATATATTTGTTGAGAAAGAGACTTTTGGCACATAGTGTCTGGCGCTCAATGCTAGAGCACCCAATTTTAGTGCGGCGACGCTGGTTGTGTGTATTTTTATCTTAAAAATGGGCTTCAGTGCTGAGTGCTGGACACACTTAAAGCTGTCCATCACTCTGAATAAGAGTCTTATCTTATATGTTTCCCACACCCTGTACATACATATTGCTCACATTAAAAATAATCCTACCTGCATCTATGAGCCTTTAAACATCCAAGATGGTGGCTTATGGAACATCAGGCAGCCTGCAAACAGTAAGTGCCTTCTGACTGTGCTGCTCTGCATTCTGGGACTGCTGACCTTTTCCTGACCCCAGCTCTGCTCTGTCTGAGCAAAGCACAGCGATAACCCACCCCCCTGTACTTTATCCCACTCTCCTCTCCTCAGTTAGTGTAATGCTTCTGAGTCAAGATGGCGGTGCCCGTATCCTAAAGTCCTTAACAGAGTTGCAACCCAATGGGGGAAAGAATGATAAGTAAGTGACTAAAAACTCAAAATATATTAATTTTAGATGCTGCGGAATCATTTTTTTAAGGATTTGGGATTTTCAATAAATCATAGTGAAGTTCTGGTTTAACTGGCGCTGCCTATCAATCGCTGGAGCATTGCACTATTGTTAGGTGTAGCGTCATCTTGGGCTCTTTGACCTCGGGACACCACCTAGCGTTCTCGATTGGCTCTGCAGTGAATCAGGGAGAGAGCTTCAACAGCTCCCTTCAGACATCACATTTATCATTGCTGGATATGATACTACAGTGTCACTTGTCCAGCCGCTACGCTAGGTTATAGCGCCAGACACCCGCTTGCAGGTGGACGCTCTAAGCGCCACTACATAGAAGTTCAAATGGCAATACATGACACTAGTCTTAAATTAGCCACTATGTCAATTTACCTTGATGAAGTAACGGGCATGGGCCATTATGGAATGTGTGGGGGTTCTATGGCAGACCATTCGCATTAGTGACTGTAATTTGTCTTTACCTTCCCTTTGTTCTCTCCTCTCTGGTCCTCCTCTGATTGTGTATATTGATATATTTATACAAGTATGACATAGAGGCCGATTCAGTAATAGCGCCAGGTAGCGACAGATAAGCGACTGAAGTATGGCGCTATGAGCGTCGCTAGCGTACGCCGCGGGCGGCAGCGATTCGCTATAGCAGGCCTCCTCAGTCGCTACCTGGCGTTGTTGGGAACAATGCCTACATTGGTGAATATGATGTTTCAGATCAGCTTTGTAGGCGCTGTCAATTGGACACACGCTATTCAACACAGCGTCTGCGCGTTGCTTTGCTGTTGGCTTGAAATCAATGTTAGTACCTTCAGAAGTAAACACATTGCAACATGTTTCTTTGTTGAATTTGTATTTATTTTTTAAATTTTTTGGTTGAAAGTGAAAAATTATAATTCCACTGGATTGTTATCTTGGTGCCTAAAAAAGAATAAAAAGTGGAGTTAGTATTTATATTTAATTTTGCTTTTTCGCAGTTATTGACATTTTTGGTTTTTTGTTTGGGACAGTTTTTGCCAACTTGCACAACAACCCTAATTGTTATGTTGGTCAACTCCCCCCCCCCCTTATAGTGGTTTTGGTCATCTTACACCCCCCTTATAGTGGTTTGGGTCATCTTACACCCCCCTTATAGTGGTTTGGGTCAACTCCCCCCCCCTTATAGTGGTTTGGGTCATCTTACACCCCCCTTATAGTAGTTTGGGTCAACTTCCTCCCCCCCTTTATTGGTTTTGGTCATCTTATACCCCCCTTATAGTGGTTTGGGTCAATTCCCCCCCCCCCTTTATTGGTTTTGGTCATCTTACACCCCCCTTATAGTGGTTTGGGTCAACTCCCCCCCCTTTTATTGGTTTTGGTCATCTTACACCCCCCCTTATAGTGGTTTGGGTCAACTCCCCCCCCCCCCCTTATAGTGGTTTGGGTCATCTTACACCCCCCTTATAGTGGTTTGGGTCAACTTCCCCCCCCTTATAGTGGTTTGGGTCAACTTCCCCCCCCCTTTTATTGGTTTTGGTCATCTTACACCCCCCTTATAGTGGTTTGGGTCAACTTCCCCCCCCCCCCTTTTATTGGTTTTGGTCATCTTACACACCCCTTATAGTGTTTTGGGTCATCTTACACACCCCTTATAGTAGTTTGTGACAAATTATGATTGTAGGCAACAAATTTTTCCCCGGTAGTGCAGTACTTGGATTAGAGTGAAGGGGAGGTAGCTTACCGCAAAAAACAAAGTGATCATGCTTTCCCTTAGCTCAAAGCCAGTCTGGGTGTCCTCACTCGTTTCTGCGGGCAAGTTGGGGATTTCGGGCACCAGTGCTGTTTCTTCAGGGGGTTGGATTCTGTGGCATATGCAGAGATTGTGGAGCACACAGCATGCGAGGATAATCTTGGAGACCTTTTGTGGACTGTACAACATCTCTCCTCCTGGGCGTGCCAAACACAGAAAGCGCGCTTTCAGCAGTCCAATGGTTCGTTCCACAATGCTTCTGGTTTTGCGATGTGCTGCATTGTAGCGTTGTTGGGCAGAGGTCTGTGGGTTTCTGATGGGAGTCATGACCCATGTTCTCTGCCCGTATACCTTGTCCGCTGTGGAAAAAACACAATGAGAGACAGAGACAGCAATTAGTACTAGTACATTTTTGTTGTAGCATTTTTAAAAATGTAGCTTACTAGGCCACATATTTTAGGCAAAATACTTTGACATGGTTAGTTATTTACCCAGTAGCCAGCCAGCTGGCATTTCGTTGTTCTCAAACTTCCGGTACAGGACTGACAGCTGCAGAACGTAAGAATCGTGGCATGAGCCGGGGAAACCAGATCTCACGGCCCGCAGCTTCATGTCATGGTCACAGACGACCATGACATTGATGGAGTGGAACTGCTTTCGATTCCTATAATGCAGCTCCTGTGCACAGGGAGGGTGGAAAGGGATATGTGTACCATCAACGCACCCTAGCACATTCGGGATCCTTCCCATGCGATAGAAAGCATGTTTTATTTGGGCAACCTCATCCTCATCCTCAGGAAACTTGATGTAAATAGGGATCAGGTCACAAATAGCCAGTACTACCTGGAAAAATATGCGGCTCATTGTAGCCTGGCTGATCCTGCTGAGGAGGGCAGAGGTTGCCTGGAAGGTCCCTCGTGCCAAAATATTTAGAGTGGCACATAGGCGTACTATGCCTGGAATGGATCTGGTGCGTTTGGTGGATGGCTCGATTTTGTGCTTAATCTGATCATATAGGGACTGTAGTGCAGCACGATTCAGACGGAAGCGGCTCCTGATCTGCTCGTCACTTAAATCCCACACTGAAAGGCGGATGCCAAAGGATCGGGTGCCCTAAGCCTCACAGCACCCTCCTCCCTGGCCTCCTGCTCTTCCAGCATTTTCACACATCCCTGCACCCATAACCCATACATCACCCTCTTATCCATCTCACACTCAACAGATATACAAAAGAAGCAAAACAAAAACAAAAACTACAAACACACCACACACACAAGCAAGCACACTACTCACACACTCACTACAATGCAGCTCACCACAAAACCAGAAGTATAGTGGTCTGAACCACCAGACTGCTGAAAGTCAGCTTTCTAAGTTAGGCACAACCAAGAGGGGAGTTGCTGCACAGCCCACAAAAGGCCCCAAAATCAAGCCTCACTTGCTGTATGCTCCACAATATTTGCATATGCCAACAAAATCAATCTCCTAAAGAAACAGCACTGATGTCAGAAATCACCCAACAAGCCACAGAGAGTGAGGACCAAACCCAGCCAGACACTAAAATGAGCTAAGGGACCAAAGCACCACACCACCACACCACAGCCTTTGCCACAGTGTAACAATACCAGAAGGTTGGCAAATCCAGCCATTTATACTTCACTTTGAAAAAGGACAGGTCCGCTTTGCCGCCTTTTGCGTTGCTCTGCTATTTCCTGTCTGCAATTAGCTGACCCAGGTGAGCTTGAAACGGAATGCGCATGCGTACGCTAAAACGCGTAAGTGTAAGCTAAACCGCGTAAGCGTACGCGAGCAGATACTTGCGTGCTTCAGCGGACATGTCTGAACCTTCTGTGGTGGACCAATGAAAGGTAATCTGCTCTTAATTTAAATAGCCGTTTGTAGGGCCACATTTCACAAGTGTTTAAGCTACATGAGTACATTGTTGCCTTTGGTTGTGTGTTGTTTAGTTAATGAGTTCTGTAATTAGTTAATTGCCTACCACACATGGTTCACTCAGTGCAGTGGAGGTGTTGCTACAAGCACCTGGCCAGTATGTGTGAATCAATTAAGTGGACCTGTTTGTGATTGGCTGTTAGAGCACATAAAACCTGCCCAAACCAAAAAGAGGGTGATACCATTCTGTAGTCTGCATGCGTGCTTGTTGGTTGTGTATTGGTGTGTGTGTGTGCAGCTACAGGATGGAGCCAAATTCTGGGCATCTGCCGGTCACAGCTGGCTCAAGTAGGAGTGTGGTGGGTGCTGTGCGCAGACCTCCCTTAAGGAAAAGGGCCCAGCCTGAAGGTGATGGAGCACCCCAGGCTATGCGCCCAATTGCCAAGAGGGAGCCAGAATTTAATTTGGCGGAGAATAATACTCTTGTGCGTCTTACACTTGCAAAATGGGAGCTGATATTTGGCTCCCAAAGCAAGTCTATAGGCAAACAAGAAAGGAGCAAATTGTGGGATGCCATTGGTGTTGAGCTTACTAGCAGTGCTCAACACCCACGTAGTGGCCCATCCTGCAGGAAACGCTTCTACACTTTGAGAAGGGCCCTTATGCAAAAGATGAATCATGATCTTGATGTGGAGAGTGGGACCATCCAGGGTCCAAAGAGTACCTACAAGCCATATGAGGAGATGCTGAAGGCCAAAATTCCACTCGTTCGGCTGCAGGGTGTGGATGCTGGGGATGACACCACAGGTTGGACTGAAGGTACATATTTTCTGCTTATTTTTTGCTGGTAATGTTAATGTATGTGATTTGCTTTGTCTCTTTCTGGCCAACTAACAGTAGGACCTGTGAAGTAGTACATTATACCTCATAAATGTTTTCCTTTCTTGTCTGTTGCTTTCTGCATAGGTGCACATGGTGACGTCCATGAGTCGGGGGAGGAGGACACCCCAACTCCTGCCCTTCAACCAACCTCAAGCCTAACCCAGTCTGCCATTGAAGGTATTTATCACTAATTTAGGGGCTGGTTGTTTTTGGACAAAATGGGTGTGGGAGCACCTCAAACAATAGATTTGACCACTGTTGAGGATTAATAATATGGGCCTGCGGACTATTTACACGTCCACTTTAACCCTCTCTGCAACTAACTAACAAGGCCCTAACATGTGTAGCTATGATGGAAGCCAGAGATGTGTGGCCATATATCTGCATATACATGTGGAAGTCACACTGGCCTTGATTAGGGAATATTAGTGATTGAGCTGCTCACATACACCTTAATGCATGGTTTATTTTGTGCCGCACATTACCAATGGCTAAATGTTTTCTTTGCTTTTGCCTAGCTGCACCGCCATTGGCACCAGCATCTCCTCAGGAGCCAAGGTACTCTTTGGATGCCGGTAAGTGCATGTGTCAACCTTGCTTTAGCCGCTTTAACACAAGTGCATGTCTTTCATTCCTCTTTTTTCTTTGTAGGCCAAGTGACTGCTTCATCTTTGGACACCACTTCCGATGTTGCAGGTCAACAGGACCCTGTTGGTGTGTATTGCCAAAAACAATGTATCCTTTATGCTGTTTATGTTACACTGGTTCTATTTGGTTAGTCTAATAATCTACATGTTTGCTAGGTCAACTTGAAGATGCCTATTTGTAGTGGATTTGCTATCCCCAGGCTCATTATTATAGTTTTTAGAGTGATTGCAATGCATTTTTTGGGTCTATTTAAAGACAAACATTCACCCGAGTAGTGTTAGGAATATTTAGAGACATTAATTGTGTTTTTTAGTTGGCCGGAATATCGGAAGTGGCTGTCCGGAAAGGGCCCTTCACGTTGAGGCTGCAAGAGATGAGGGTAAGTTGGTTTTGCTTGATTATCTAGTAAGGATTTTTGCAAACCTTTTTTTGTAATTTAGTAGGCCAACTTGTGTTTAAACATGTATTTTCAAGGGCAAAGCTCGAGTGAGGGCCCAACTCCAGACATCTGGGAGATGGCGGGTATGTGTAATTTGAGCAATGTGTCTGTTATTTTTTGGCCCAATTATTGGCTCATCTTCCTCTTACATACATGTTAGCAATCTGAGTTTACAAGATCCCTTTTGGCTAGTGTGTAATCTGCCACTTTGTGGAGGTATGGCCTCGATAGTCTATCCATCTTACATTTGAGTTTGGTCCACTGACCTACTAACATGACTTTCCTGTTTAGCATATGCCAGCTTGCCCCATCTCTCAGATGTGGATTTGCCCCTTTCTGGCAGCCAGACCCCGGAGCTACTTCGGGCGGACGGCACTGAGGTAACATGGCTGATTTTGATGAACAATAACCACATTGACATGTTGGTGGGTAGTCCAGGAACCAACATGTCACATGTTATTTCTTTGTTGTTTTGGCAGGAGGCCGGACCTGAACCCCAAGCTGGGACCTCTTCCCAAGTGCCATGTGGCCAAGCTACAGAGGCTCAATCAAGGGTAAGTTGGATTGTTACACTTTGGGGAAATGATTTGGAGGGGCATACCTGCATTGTTTCAGCTTCACTACAATCTTTTCTTTTGGTTTTTTAGCCTAAACACAGAACAAGAGGAGGTGTGGCACCGACCAGTGCGGATTTTTATGAGCTAGGGGTCCGGATGCTGGAGGACTACAGTCGCCAACAGCTGCGTGATGGAACTAATGAGCGCATTGCGGCGTTGGAAAATCAGGTGCTGATGTCTCGGCAACAAATTGAGGACCTGCAGTGCCAGCTCCATGATGTTCAACATGGGCAACAAGCGGAAACAAACAGGGTACTAGAACGAATGGCACATGCCATGGAGCAATCTTTACCGCGCCAGGACCAAAGTTTGTTGTTGATGCATCAGCAGTCTATTTTTTTTACTGCACTGTTGGCCCCCAACACCACCCCTAGCAATGACTCGCAACCTCCCAGGCCCCCAAGCCAAGAATATTGAATTTATTTTTGTTGTGTATCTTTTGTTTATAATACATTTGAGTACCCCACCTCTAAATTGTGTTTTTTCAAAGACATAAGAACACAGTCAGGGATGAGTCTCTAGATCTAGATATGTACATGTAGCCAGAAATGTATGACACACATTGGTGACCATATCTTACTATGGTTTACACATTAAATGGCTACAAAGGTACACCAACATTTATCAAATAATGGGTTGGTAGACACTTAAACTATGCTTGACAAGGCACAACACACTGTAATGACCAAAATACAAAATAATTTTAATTCCGCAAGGCGGGCAACAGGTCCAACATTCGGCCGCACAGCGGCTCAAAGCATACCCCCCCACCCTAACGACGCCTCATCAAGGCCAGCAGCATACGGCGAAGACGCCGGATCCAATGCCACAGTCTGCGATACTGGTTTGCACAAGCTGTAGAGAGTAGAAAAAAAACATATTCAAAAGATAGAATGTGACTTCAACATACACAGATGTAGCAATGTAATGTAATTGGCTCAAATTAGCTGATGCTCACATTCACATTGTTGGCCACTGTGCCCTTAGGGGTTACCATTATATGAGTACTAGTGGCTGCCTTAAATGTGGCTACAACATCCCAAGCATACATTTACTCTGAACTCTTGGGAATAAATTAAGGTCTAAGTCCCAGTGTGGGCATTTATTTGTTTAGTTACAGCCAAACATCAGGGCCTAAGTCCTAACGATTAAACTGGTTGGGCCAAGCATATTAGAGGTCACCACCTTAGCAGGCCCATTTTGTTGGCAATAAACCACAATTTTACACTATGTGGCCAAAACAAGAATGGGAGCCAACAATCAAGCATGCAGACATGCATTTAGGATTGTTGAACAAACACATGTAACCTAGATGTGTGTTTAGAAAACACATAGGTACATTGTAAATGTCTAAATAAATTACAATAAGACATAGGAGTCCCAAGTCTTTAGGCATATGAAGTGGGATGTACTCACCATCGCAGCTGTGGCTGGGGCCCATGCTGCTGGCCGTCCCGGGAGGTGTGGTGGTGATGTACACCGGCTCCGTCTGCGTGGCCACATCTGTCAGGAGAAAGCAAAATAGAAAACCAAAATTAGTGGGACAATGACACATGACTATTTGACAGCCATCTGGTTATGGAGTCTGCCAAAACAAATGCTTGCATGGTTACACACATGTTGTCCTACATTAGCATATTTCCTGGTCCATGAGTTCATGTAAATTATTTATGGTTGCAACATGGACACATAAAGATAATGTGCCAATAACCTTTACAGTGCAATGCTAAGGCCTAATTTGCAGTTGAGTGTAGAATCTTACTTGTAGAGTGTGCAACATGTGTTAGCCGGAACAACTTAATAACACATTTGCTAGCCGCCATCATGGTGTGGGCTGAAACATGGGGTGGTTGGCAGTTGGATTGCACTGTAGTGGGGTTTGTGATGTTAATGTAAATTAGAAAAGCAGCTTGTACTTTGGACCATGAAACATTTGTATGTTTAAAGTGGACCAACACCCAGGATTTATACTATCCTGGGTTTTGGTCCACTTTGGCGGGGCACCCCGATCGGAGAGAGAGCCCGTCCGCCACCGCCTCCCGCGCGTCACTCTTACAGGGCGCGCGCCCGCGCCGGCCATTCACAAACGGACAGCGCGGGTGCACACACATCTAGAGGAGCGCGCAGGAGGCGGCGGCGGTGGCTTCCGCCACCCACAATGAGGTAATGAGTTTGTGGGCTTTTAGGGGGGCCCGCAGTGAGGGAAGTGATTGGGCAGGGAAGCTTATAGATTCCCAGCCCAATCAACAATGGGTGTGGGTCCACTTTAAGGAATGTCATAACATATGGAATGTGAGGGATAACAACAAACACTTACCACGACTATGCCCGTGGAGAAGGCCTAGCGCAAAGCTCCTGGACGTGCCGCCTATATGATGCGCTGCAAATTAGAGAGGAATGGCAAGGGCTAAGTACAAATGGCCATATGGAACCTGTCACAGACTAACACTGACTAAATCTGCACTCACCAGGGGATGAGCTGCCACTTGAAGCCCAGGGAGGGCTCTGAGGAGGAGGCGTGGAGCCTCGGCTCCTCACACTCTGATAGGAAGATCCCCCACCCAAAGGGCCACCCTCCTCCCTCTCACTCCCTGCTCCTTCAGGGAGTGTGGGAGAGTCCACTACTTCCAACCCACTTGGACACCCCACTTGAGAGTGGCCCCTTGGCTGGTGAGACTCCTCAGATTCAGAGTGTGAGGAGCTGAGGCTCGATCCTGACAGCCCCCCAGCAGCACACTCCTCTGGGGCGTTATCCCCTTCCTCCCCTGGGTCCTCTAAATAGGACACTCGAGAGGTACCCTCCTCCGATGACTCCCCCGAGTCCGCCTGTCTCGTTCGGGGGAGGAATCCCTTCCCACGTCTCCCCAGGGGAGGACGCTTATCTGTGTTGAGGGGGTGAATCAAAAAAATTACAATTAATACCCAAAATGGACACAGCTTAGAATATTATTTCCCAAAAAGTATAAACATAGCATAAACTTCCACTTACCTAAAGCGTACGCATCATATAGGCGGTACACGCCTTCAGGGTCCCGGCGCCTAAAGTCGGACCACTTCTGCATTATAGATCTCACACTGAGCCTGGTGTTGAAGCGCCGGGACACTGTGGCCTTCACCTCCAGGGCTATGCGTTTTTTGCCCCCACGGGCATAATCATATTGGTGGATGCAGAAATCCTATGAGAAATGGAAAAAAAAAAGGTAATCAATAAATGACATCAGACCAATGGCCTAAACATTTATACTGAGGACAGATTAAACATATAATCCAAGCTAAACATACTCACTTTCACCACCTGGCCGTTTACGCGGCTATCCACCCTCTTCCTTTTTTTTTTTGGTGGCCCGGGGGGGGGAGGGGGGGGGGGAGGGGGGTTAGGTGGGGGAGTTGAGGTAGGTGGGGGAGGTGGGGGAGGGGTGGGGGGCCAGAGTAAGAGGAGGAGCTGGGGAGGCGCAGGATACGTCGCCTGGGCATCATGGTGGAAACGCAAAGGAGGAAACCGGAAGTGGATATGACGAAAGCGACACCCAAAAAAAAAAAAACGCTCCGCGCACCAGGAAGAAGCTAATATCCGCTACATGCAAGCTAAGTGGCGGTAATAGTAGATTTACGCATTACAACAAGCTATTGGCCAAAGCGCAAAAAATTATTAGCTTGATTTAGCTTGGAAACGCAAAGGAGCAAACCGGAAGTGGATATGGCAAAATCTAAAAAAAAAAAAAAATACGCTCCGCGCACTAGGAACCAGCTAATATCCGCTACGTGCAAGCTAAGTGGCGGTAACAGTAGATTTACGCATGACAACAAGCTATTGGCCAAAGCGCAAAAAAATTATTAGCTTGATGTAGCTTGGAAACGCAGAGGAGCAAACCGGAAGTGGATATGGCGAAAGCTAAAAAACAAAAAAATATATATATATACGCTCCGCGCACTAGGAACCAGCTAATATCCGGTAATAGTAGATTCACGCATTGCAACAAGCTATTGGCCAAGACGCAAATAATTATTAGCTTGATTTAGCTGGGTGTTCAATATCCTGTAATGCATAGGTCAGAGCAAAAACAGATCTGGTTGCTTACAAATAACAATCTGATTCCTTCATAAAATAATAACACAATATAACTATCCAACAACATGATAATGTGGCACACAGGAGAATGCATAACGGGTTGTTATGAGCTTGTACGCCTGAAAAAATCCTGCAGAATGTGGACATATGCACGCTCAGAACTACAGTGTATTCATTAAGAACGACTGGGGTCGACGCTAGCGCCGCCACATAGCGAATCACAACAGCGACTGCACAAACACTGACCACCACAGATTCAACAAGGACAGGGCTGCAGAATAGCTTGGGCGCTAACAATTTCAATGAGCGAACATGAGCGCCAATCATGACTGACTAAAAAGTATCTTTACAAGCCATGGGTGTTCTGAAAGCAAGCTAATTTGAGGCTAATGTGTTTTGTGGGAGGAGATGCATTTTATATTTCACTCACAACATTCCAGTCTGAAATTACATCTTTCACCAAAAAATCAATAAAAACAAGACAGATTCATCAAACATATCCTAAACAACATGTGTTTAATTTTTGGCAAAAGACAAGAACACAAAAACCACTTAAATAAAACATTGCAGTGTCTGCCATTGAAATGTATGGGAGAGTGCCAGGTAGCGAAAGGTCTGACCTGGCGCTGGGCTGGGATTAGCAGCGGCGCTGTTCGTTGCAGTCCGCTACATGATGAATCCCGTGCTAGCCGAACGCTTTCGCCGGCGCTAGCCTCATTTAGCGTGATAAATGCGTGATTGTGTTCGCAGCCTGGCGTTCTGGAGTCGGTAGCCGCCGATAGCTGGCGATACCTGGCGCTAGTGAGACACTACCTGGCGCTATCCCTTGATAAATAGATAAATAAGGCCCATAGTTTATCAGCGTTAGCAGCATTATCACTGTTTGATATATATATATATATATATATATATATATATATATATTGTAAGCGGGCAAGCAATCAGCAGTGACAGACAACGGATTTGAAATTTGAACGGCAAAACGGCTTTTATTCAGCAAAGTTCAGTAGATAGTCCAAAGATTGCAGCATAAATGCAGTAAGCAAAAAGGGTTACTTCACCAACCAAATAGTCCTGGGCTGTGTACTCCAGCAAGCTGATCAGTTCCAGTCCACTTTACAGGGCGTATCAGCCCTCTGCTCAATGTCCAGTGCTATCCTTCACCACGGTGCAGCTCAGCCTGGGCTCACTCCAACAGGCTGGTCATCAACCCAGGAAAGGCTGTGTGCTCTCTTCTTATACAGGCTTCCCCTGTAATCAGCGTGCACACTTGTGGAGGGCCTTAGAACATGTAACAACCCGTTAGGGAATTGGGGAAGTGACCCGGGTCCTGAAAACCCAGCCCGGATTGTGCTTTATACAGCCAAGCAGGGGAGAAATAGACATTTTGATACAATTTACCACATATCCTCCCCCTCTTCTTCAGACCCACGGTCTGACAACCTTCAGCGGCCATACAGTGGGTTCGGGACACAGCGACTACATTCCCCGGCTTATGTTCCGCTTTAAAGTTCACTTTTTCAGCCATGGGTACTATTCTCCCCACTCGGTCACCCTGATTACAGGCCCTCACCCTGGTCGGCCTATTACATAATGTGTTGGGGACCACACATCTAACGGACTTAACCGGGAGGGTTACCAGTTCTGCCGGGGGTACTCCATTGTTGGCAGGAGGGATACACCTTTCCCACAAGGGGAAGTCCCACCCAACCACGACATCATAGCCCAGGCGTTTTACTACGCCAACCTCATGGGACAATGTTCCCGCGGGGGTCTCAAACTTACCCACTGCAACAGGGTAAGTCACAATGTCCCCGTGGATGCAAAGCATGCTCAGCTTTTTCTTTGGTTTGCAACCACCATGCACCAGGTTGGCCCGGACCCCGGCTACCTGAGTCCAATAATGCCTTTACTGGGCGACCAATCATCTTTAAAGACACAACCTGCGTTTCAGATTTTGACCGCTGACTGGCGGCACAACCGGGATATGCCAACAGGGATCTTCTGCAACCCGCGTCACATTCCATGGGTTCAGGGCCGAGGGGGCAATCCGCGGCTATGTGCCCCCACTCACGGCACCTCCAACACTGGGGACCCCGGAACCTCCTTGCCCGGACGTCTTCCCTAGGGTTAGGGGGCCTCTGGGGGTCAGGGACACTCTTTTGCCCTCTCACAGCTCTCCACAAACTTCCCAGGGGAACTTGTTTACTCACTGGTCTGCCGGTCTTGTCGGGGGCATCCCAAAGTTGGTCCTCAGTCGCGACAAATCGTTCCACGACGTTAACTAGCTGCTCAACAGTCTGTGGGTCGCCCTGTCCAGCCCATTGCTGTAGCTTCGGCGGCAGTGCCCAAACAAAATAGTCCACCGCGACTTTTTCGATGATCTGCGCAGGGGTCAAACGCTCTGGCTCCAACCACTTTTGGACCAGATGAATTAGGTCATACATCTGCGATCGGGCAGGTTTATCAACAGAAAAAGTCCAGTTGTGTACTCGCCTTGCCCGAACCGCTGGCGTGACTCCCAGGCGAGCAAGGATCTCCATTTTTAGCTTGACATCCTGCTCCCTGAGATCAAAATATGCTTTTTACGGCTCACCTGACAGGAACGGTGCAATCACGTCAGCCCATTCCGTGACTGGCAGCTGCTCTTTCTCAGCCATGCACTCAAACTCCGTGAGGTAGGCCTCCACATCATCCTCATGGGTCAGCTTTTGTAGGACCCGCTGTACGGCTCTCCTCGCACCCTCCGACTCAACTGGGCTTCTCTCCGGTTGTGAAACTTTAGCACCACCAGTCTCTCTAATCACAGCTATCTGTTCCATCAACAGGCGATTTGTCTCCTGCTGCATTTGGAACTGGTGTGCCAGGGCCTGCTGCTGGGCTTGCTGCTGTTGTGCCAGGGCTTGATGTTGGGCTTGCTGCTGTTGTTCCAGGGCTTGCTCATGCCGGAGGTCAGCTTGTATTAGGTGTTTTATCACCTCCTCCATTTGCTTTTGAGGCATCTTGATTGCTGCCTTCGCCAACGACAAGCAAAATGCAGTGCGTTTTGTCACTCCGTTGCCCCTAGCAACAGTCACTGTGCACGCATCAGCCACCAATTGTATTCAGAAAAGTTCAGTAGATAGTCCAAAGATTGCAGCATAAATGCAGATAAGCAAAAAGGGTTACTTCACCAACCAAAATAGTCCTGGGCTGTGTACTCCAGCAAGCTGATCAGTTCCAGTCCACTTTACAGGGCGTATCAGCCCTCTGCTCAATGTCCAGTGCTATCCTTCACCACAGTGCAGCTCAGCCTGGGCTCACTCCAACAGGCTGGTCATCAACCCAGGAAAGGCCGTGTGCTCTCTTCTTATACAGGCTTCCCCTGTAATCAGCGTGCACACTTGTGGAGGGCCTTAGAACATGTAACAGCCCGTTAGGGAATTGGGGAAGTGACCCGGGTCCTGAAAACCTGGCCCGGATTGTGCTTTATACAGCCAAGCATGAGAGAAATAGACATTTTGATACAATTTACCACAATATATATATATTAGATAAGATAAATGATATATGATCAGTGGGTGGGAGGGCAGGTGAGAGCTATGACCCCTTCTTGCCCAAAGGCGATGCCCCAGATTTGGGCCCCGGGGGGACACCTGGTGATCAGTTCCTTCAGGATGTGGCCAGCTGCTAGGTGTGTACATTGGAGGCCACCCCGAGCTGTCCAGAGGGCAGGGCAAGTGGGTGGCGCTCCTCCAGAGATGCAGATGCAGGATTCAGATCGGCCGGCTCCTGGTCACTGGCCATGCATGTGTCAGGACCTGTACATAGGCATATTCTAAATGCAGTGTTACAGAGTTTACAGTGAATATTCTGAATACCAGAAACAATAGGAGAGAGAGCCCGGCCCCTAGGAGCTTACAGTCTAAAGAAGAGGGGTGAAGATGAGGGGGAAGGATCACAGTGAGTATGGAGCTTTATGGCGTGTGCCCTATAGAGAATTACCTAAGCCAGATTGTATGCTTGTCTTAATAGGTGAGTTTTAAGGGCACCTTTGAAGGTTTTAAGAGTTGTGGAGTGGCGGATTGGGTTGCTCGTGAGAAGTCCTGGAGGCGGGCATGAGAGGAGGTGACCAGGGTGGAGGACAGGAGAAGGTCGGCAGCAGAGTGGAGGCTGCGTCTAGGTTGATATTGTTGGATTAGAGATGTGATGTAGGGAGGGGCCTGGTTGGAGAGAGCTTTGTATGCGAGGGTTAGATTTTTGAACAGGATTCGCTGTGGGACTGGCAGCCAGAGTAGGGATTGGCAGAGAGGCGCAGAGCTGGAGGAGTGAGAGGAGAGATGGATGAGGTGAGCAGCTGAGTTCAGGATAGATTGGAGGGGTGTCAGTCTGTTAGTTGGTAAGCCACAAAGAAGAATGTTGCAGTAATCCAGTCGGGATATGACCAGGGCATGCACTAACATTTTAGTGGTGCTTTGTTTATGCTTATGTTTATGGCCAGGGCTCCCGCACCCTTTGGGACAAATAGAGTGTGTTGTGAGGGTCTGCAGCCCGAACTTGACTGATGCACCAAGAGGGGCCCTGTGGGGGACCCAGCTATCCAGTGCAGCCCCCAGGTCAGTGACACTGACCTTTTTTCCCACTCACAATCAGTGAATGACTCTGGGGAAAATACCATATAGTGGTCTGGGGATCCCTCTGCCCTCCCTGTCTGTGGCCGGGCAGGGGGGTTCAAGCATGGGAAGTGCAGTGGGCCGGGCCAGGAATGAGGCATGGGTCCCGGGGATGACACCCCCGTGTCCCCTTGAGTGGAGGTCTGCTGTGCAGACATGTCTTCACCGATGTCCAGGAAGGACGGCCTGGTGCCCAGGTTTGTGGTCAGAGGAGGAGACCGTCTGCCACCCCTCCTTTGTTTCTTTTGAATTTGTGCAAGCACATGGGGTGTGGGGTCTAGGCTGTATTGCAAGGTCTTTGACCCTTCCACCCCATGGCTTGCACTTGAGGTTTAGGGCAACCTCAGGTAAGCCTGCTCCCAATTTATCTATTGCAGTTTAGAGACAGATCATAGGTTTGTCTGCAAGCTAACAGGGTTGAGTGCTGTGGCTCCTTTAAAACTAGAGGAGGAGACACACACGCCGACCCCCTGGATCTCAATCCTGCTTCCCGTAGCGCAGTGGACATGGGCTTTTTCTCCTCCGCAGCATGGCGCAGGTCCATGACTTGTGTCTTCCATCTGGCCAGCTGAAGGCGTTTACTCCACGGGGTATCGCTTGCATGAGGGGTGCCTCTCACTCCGCTCCCGCCCCATAGCAAAAACAGTTGCCGCTTCAACCGCTGGCATACCTGTAGAGCAACGCCGCTTCTCCGCCGCTCTCTCCACCTCCGGCTCTACTGCCCGTGCTGTGTCTTTGTGCTCATGTCTTCCTGCCTGCTGACAAGCAGCTACACTGAGGCTCGAAGTAGGACCCATCTCTCTACAGATCGCTTCCTCTCGCACCAGGTGAATTCTTGCCGGGTCTGCTTTTCCCCGGCCATCTTCATCCACAGTCCCTTCTTTTTGGCGTCACATTGCGGCCATCTCCTTTCTTACCAGATGGTTCCCCTAGGGCCAAGTAGTGTCGGATCTTTTCAGCCTGGGAGCTCCACACTGCTGCTCAGCACTTCCTCTGTCTTGACATGGGGCAATTGGGCACCGATGGGTGGTCAAAAAGGGGTTTTCCACACACAGGCACTTTGGGCGCAGAGCTATCTCACACACATCCTCATGTGGCCATAGCTAACCACGCCCGCCATAACTTCATTTTTTATTTATTTTTAAATGCCAGAGTTCTTTTCAGAGCCCATTTTGTGCAGGGCAATCGCCCTGGTGTTCCTCTCGATTTTTAGACCTCTAGACCCAAACCTGAACTTTGGGTTAGCTCATCACTAGGATGGATTTTATTCCTACCAGGAGAGAATAAACGACAAGCTTGGAGGGAGTTTTATTCAGTCAGGGTGTATAAGTGACTCCTTCTCTCATTAGCCAACGCGTTTATATGTATTTTAAATATTACATTATTTTGCATTAGTGCTCCTTTAGGAGGCACTTTCGAAAGCCAAAAATCTAAATGCTTGCATTTCCGTGAAAGTTGTGCGTGTGCTTTGGATCGTTATTGCAATTATCTCTCATGTATGACTCAGATTGATACTTGACCTTGCCTTTGCCTGAACCTCTGCTGTGAGCTTAGACTCTGTGGCCTCACCTTTGCCCCGGTACCATGACCCTTGCACCTACGTATGACCTCCGCTCTTCCTGCTTCTCATATATCTCTCTCCTTTAATGCCAGATTGGACCAACTTCCCGTGAATTACCTCTGCTATGTCTGACTTGTGTCTGACCTGTGACCACCCATAGGTGCTAACCCACCTGCAAGTCCAGCTCTCAGTGAATATCTTCTGTACCTTTTATGACCTGGGAGCAACCGGGAGCTTGTCTAAAGTTATCTGCGGAAATTGGGCCTTATTCACTGAACTTGACTTGCTAACTGGTGAACCTTACAATATTTACATATATGACCTGATTTATCAAGCACTATAGGCTCGATTCAGAGAGACACAAAAAAACTTTCAAAACGGTGCCGATGTCGTATTTTTTTCAAATGTTCCCGCTCTCGTATGAGCGTTCGAGCGATTCTATGCATGCATTGAAAACCTTGTGTAAAGTTTCCGTCCGTTCGTACGGCAGATGACGAATTACGCGGATGTCATTTTCAATCCAGACTTTTCCGTTTCATTTCCACATGTTACAACGTAGGCTTTCGTTTTTGCCCTTTTCCCATCGTATCCTCCAACGAATCCTTTACGTTTCCCGATAGATTCTGTTTCCATTTTACCAAAAATAATCGTCCAGACGGAATCCTTACGATCTTGCGCCTGCGCACTACAAACTTAAGTCATGAGAGTGCTCGCCTACATATTTGCCACCCTCACTTCTACTACAATGTTTAGCTAAACCACTTAGCACTATCCTCCATCTTCCCTTTTGGACCCTTAAAGCACACCCAAATCACTTATCACTATCCTCCATCTTCCCTTTTGGACCCTTAAAGCTCACCCAAATCACTTATCACTATCCTCCATCTTCCCTTTTGGACCCTTAAAGCTCACCCAAATCACTTCTCTGTCATGTGAATATTCATCTTTAAATATTTCTGTGCCCATTAGTTTTGTGTTAATGTAGTTTGTTAATGAAATGACAATGTAACTTTTTTTTAATAATTACCAGCATCAAATATGCATTTTTTAAAAATGTGTTAAATTTCAACTTTTTACAACTATAAAAAATTCAATACATAGCAATGGCAGGCCACTGAACATTATTCTTCATCTGTGGTCCCCAACGAGTTGCGCAGCTCCTGCATCTCGCCCACCAACTGAAGGACCCTGACACTCAGTTGTGCCACTCTGGCACGTGTGGTCCCTGTAAATTAAAATTTGGGTATAACCTTGTTGGGGTCATACTGCAGTGCCCCCCCCCCATATGGTCCAAACACCTAAATCTGGACTTCATAAGCCAGAGGGCCCTCGCCACCACGGGCCGGGTTTTGCATAGTGCCCGATTAGAGAACCCCTGGCCCGCATTCTGCAGGCAAAGAACGGGCATCAGGAGCAAGGGCGAGTGGCACATCTTGTGGTTCCTGCAACCAAATATAAAATTATTACACAAAGCAAAGGTAACCAACTAAAACACTAACTCCTACAACACATTAAGATTCAAGTTCAACAATCCAAATATAATTCACAAAGGACATAAGTCTAAAAAAATATAGCAATTATATGGATTTGTGGAAAAATAAATGTTTACATGCTAAGGACTAATTTAGGTCAGCATTAAAATGCATCTATAACACATACATGAAATGTATTGATTCATGTGCATTGCTATACAATTTATGGCCTCGGCCATGCTGATACATGCAATGCCTTGGTGCTAAAGGCGTGCAGACTCCTCCACATAGCCGCAAAACATGTTCAACAATAGCAATCCGAGTCCTCAGAGGTGTCGGAAGTGGTTTTACAATTAAACGGATTTATAGGGTGGTGAGCCGTCGGAAAACAGCTCTCTGAATCTGACGGAAACCATCCCAGCAACGGAAGTTTTCTGAAGGAACGGAAATTTTCCAATTTGGTTTGGAAATGTTCCGAATTGCTTCCGTTTATCGAAAGCGCATATACACATTCTCCCGAACGTTCGTGCGAGTGAAAAATGTACGAAAAAAAGCAAAAAAATGACAAACACCCACCAAAACTTTCACAGACAGCTACGGAAGTCCGGACGAATGTTTCTTTGAATCGAGCGTTATCTGCCAGAATATACCACACTGGCAACAATTAGAGGTGAAAAATATTCTCAATTTTCTTTTTACACCGGCGCATGTTGCAACATAGGAAGAAACACATTTACTAAGACATTGTGTTGCAGCAACATGCAGAAGAAATTATAAATTATATTTTGCATTACATGAAATTCTGTGACAAATTCTGGCAAAATGTGCTTGATAAATCCGGCCCATATTCTGAAATTTTTAGATGACTTTAAATGGCTTATTTTACACTGTTCCCAATGAGAATAGGGTGTGAAGAAGTTAGTGTGTGCCCAGGCAGATCCTTTAACTAATCTAATTATTTAACTAACCTGATGGTTTAGTCTAACTGCTTTGATGTGAGTGATTAGTTTTCCCTGCAAATGTGGGCATATCTTATAAGTAAATGAGTGATGTTAGAGTTTGGCAAAGAGCCTGAAAGGAGGCAGGTTACCATTCAGGGCAAGTTGTATTTCTCTAAATAAATTTACCCTCCAGGACACTCTCCTAAACTGGCAACAATGAAGCCTCATGATTAGGCTCAATAATATTTTATTACTTACCTTATTTCGACACCCAGATTTCCTGCATACACCCAGACGTTGAACGGCATCCAAGGCACGAGCCAGGGTGGACATGGTATAGCACAATTGGTAATTATTCAATAAATGTAAATCATTCCATAATAAATGTAGCGGGTGTGTGAGGTTTGCACATGATTTTTCAGGTATTGGGACATGCATTGCTTGAAATATTTTTAATTTTATCTGGTCTATATCAGTGCATGCATGATAATAGTAGTAGATGTCTTCAAGTATTGGATCTCCAGGTCGATTATGCCGGTTTATATTATGCAGCCTCTTCTCCAGGGCAGGCATAGTTGGGGTAATGAGCTGAAAATATAAACTGCAATTAATAAGTTTGGTGAAAGATCGGCCAAAATTAATGGCAGTCCAGGAATCATGGAGGATGAATGTGATGTTTTGCAGGAGGTGGTCTAATCCTACCATTATTTTGTCATAGGCAGAGGCCTTTCCGCACATTATTATCACACTGGTGGTGGATTTCTGAATTACATTTAGCTTTTGCTGATTAGTTTTCAGATCTTTGGTCATGGTAACCACATAAGCAATGCAGATGCCGTTCTTGGCCATCTCTCTGCTCAGTTCCTGGAATTCCATGTCGGCGCTGCCATCATGCGGTGTAATGATTCCGACCCAGTTCCAACCAAATGTCTTCAGGCAAAAGACTATGGCTTCCAGTCGAAGGCGATCATCCTGCCCAGTGATCGAGAGCGTTTTCAAAAGATTACTGTGCAAACTGGAATCATAAGTGATCTAGAGAGGAGCATAATACATGATTTACCCTCAAGTACAGAAGACCTTTCACATTTATGAATCACTGAAGCTAGTCTGTAATCTATCTGAACCTCAGGCCATATACTGGAGGTATGCTGACCATTACTTCCAAACTCTAATGTTACTCTGGTTCTCTATTATTTAGTCTTTCCAATATAATAGGGAATCCCACTAGATCCTGTCCAAGGGAATCATGTAAAAAGCCATCTACTATTTTAAGTGGGTGCTATCAGAAGCACAAGTGAGGCCTAGCCGTGGGTGGAGTTAAATGAAGTTGCCCAAAACTACCCATGAAAGTGATTTATTAAACGAACTTGAAAAACATAAATACATCATTAATTTACCTAGTAGAGAGGCAGGCCACATTTCGGACACAGACACTGGAACAAAATCCATGATTTTGACTTTTGGTCTTTGCCCCTGGGGCACCCCAATTTGGCACGCTCCACTGTGTTAAACCCTCCCTGGTAACCCAGTAAAATGAATCAGTGCATTCTGTTGCTTTGTGAGCTCTGTGAGCATCACAGTTCAGAATAGATTGGAGGGGTCAGGAAATGACCAGGGCATGCACCAACATTTTAGTGGTATCACGTGAGAGGAAGGGACGGATGCAGGAGATTATTTTAGGTTGGAGATAACAGGAGGTGGCTGGGGAGTGAATGTGGGGTGTGAATGAGAGAGAGGAGTCCAGAATGACGCCCAGGCATCAAGCTTGAGGAGTTGAAGTTATTGTAAGATTATTTACAGAGATTGTTGTGTTAGAGAGGAGAGGGGAGTGAGATGGTGGGAAGATGACCAGTTCTGTTTTGTCCAGTCCAAGGCAGTAAGATAACATAAAGGAAGAGACAGCTGTTAGACAGTCAGGAAGGCAATAGAGGAGGGAGGAGAGATTTGGGCCAGAGAAGTACATCCTACTGACATCTGCATAAAAGGGGTAATGAAAGATCCTGTCCATTGAACTTACTTTTGTGCCCACAAGTCAGGTGGATCTTTTTACTACTGGATATTAATACACAATCTGATATAACACAATTTTATATTAATAAAATGCTGTGTAAGAGACATGAAAGGATATTATCTTTACAAATCAATTTGTGACTGGTTGTCTTTGGACTTTTAGGACTCGTGTATAGTGTTAGGCAAACCCGAACTGCCCAATGGCTGACCACCTTGCTGCCGCCCACCCCTGATCCACCCACGCCCCATCCAGACCCACCCAACGAATCAGGAAGGAGAGTAGATGTGGTATAGGTGGGCCAGATTCAAGCTGGCGTGGACTACAGCACCCAATACGTGGCCAGTGTTTTGTACCATCCAATTCCTTTGTGTTGTACATCATTACATTCCAATGTCTCCTTTTATGGCGATGGGCAGCCAGGGAGATCGTCCTCAGTTATGTGGTATAAGAATATTTATGTTCAGCCATAAAGGCATTCTAGGTCTTGTACAGTGAAGGGACATCTTGCTATAGCCAGAGGATTCTGACTTCTTTGTCCAGGCCAAATGTGAACAGGACTCTCTCGACTATTCTATTTTTTATATAAACCAATTCTGTCCTTCATTATACTCTATACCCAGATAAAATGTATATACCTGAATATAGTCACACACCTTTCCGAGCATCGGGAACATAGACTCAGGAAGGGTTTTACTCCAAGAAGCAAGAGTGCATGCATGTGAAGATGTGATTCTAAGTGTGAATCTTACCTGTGGGTAGCCATAAATCCTGAGTAAATGCACCAATTCCACATCATTGTTGATAAAACCAATGACTTCACCTTGATTCCCGCAGGCATAGTTTGGGGAGTAAACTATATTTCTAGATGGTGTTTTTAGAATATTATAGACAGCATGCGTGACATCTCCGCAGCTGTCATTTATGATATAGCCCAGGGTGATGTTAGGTAGCAGGTTGGGGTGGTCATTAATGGCTTCAACAGTGAATATGATTGTAAGAATCTCTGCATAATCTTTCATATTTGGACTGTAATGAATGAATGAGTTTATTGTCACCAAGTATACATACATCACAATAAACATATACAAGACATTCTTCCTGCAAGAGTTATGGTGTAAAGATAAAGACGAGACATAAGTTGACTTTAAATTATATTTATCCTTAAATAAGCATCTATAATAACAACTTATACTCAGCCCCACTAACGATCCCATCAGACTCGCTTTTCTCCTCACTATACTTACCTATCTTATCCTATTCTCAGAGAGATTGCCTTAATGCCCCGATAACTGAAGTACACAAAGCCTTTAAAACTCTATCCAAAGATATATTGTACTGTATTTCCTTTACTAACCAGTCTCTATAACCACCTGTTGGAAGGTATTATGTCCTCCCCTTACTTCAACCAGGCAAATTACAAGTTTCTGGCAAAGATCCTCGCCAACAGAGCTCAGACTTTTCAGCCAGAGATTTCCAGGCCAACTGGATTTTCTGCAGGGAAAACTTGCCATGATCGGAATCTGAGCGGCATATTCCAGTGCGTCAGCCAGACATAGATACTCCCCGAACATCCTTGTGAGTTTGGATGCCGAAAGAACATTTGATCAAGTCAATTGGCATTGGCTGTTTTACCTTCTGGAGCACCAGGGGTACGGAGTAGGTTTTCTTTCCATAGTAAAACATTTCTATGATAATCCCTCAACACAGCCAATAACTTTCTTCCAAATTATCCTTGATTTGAGGCATACACCAGGGCTGCTCCCTGTCACCCATTCTTTTCAACGTAGAACTTGATCCCATCCTATGAGTCCTGGAAGTGTTACTGCAACAAGGTCAGGGCCCCTTGTATTTTGTTTACAGGCACATTGTCACTTTAATGTATAGTTAGCACGGGCACTTTTTAGTGGGATTGTTGGTCCTACTTTTTGCACAGGTGGGTCCAAGAATAGGTCTGCTTATTGATTTCGTTATTTATTTATTCATATTTAATAGGGTTTGGTGTGGATAGTCTAATTCAGTGGTCCCCAACTTTTTTTTCACCGTGGACCGTTGCAGGATTTGGTAATTTTACCGCGGCCCGGGGGGGGGGGGGGGGTGCTGACTGGGGGTGTGGCTGGGGGCGGTGCGGCGGCATTGATTGTTAATATTGTTAATATAATAGGTTGGTAAACTCTGGTGTTGGCGCAGGAGCGGTGGTGAGGTTTATGGGTTGCTTTGTGCCCTCTCTCGCTAGCTTTCCTGAGGTCTGTGGAACAAAAGTGGACTTTTCATGTTATTGCCCCCCCCCCCTTGGCAAAACCGCAAAACCGAGCGTTGTGATTAGCTGATGCAGTCACTGGCTTCTTCTGGGTATCTGGCCACCGGCAACCAGATGACTATGATGGCCAATCGCATTGCTCGATTTCACCAGGCACTGAGGAGAAAGGAAAGATTATGAGGGTTTACCGGGGTTAATGCGCAGGGGGCATTGGCAATGCTCTAAGAACAACATCCATTTTGTGAAAAATGGGTGTTGTTTCAGTTTAAGTACCTCTCAGGCATCGCTATTTGGAATACCCCACAATACCCCACCTCCCCGGGATTGCACTGCAAACACTTACCTTTCTGTCGCACCCACAGCATGTTTTGCACCAGAGGTGTGCTCCACTGCCCAGACATTCAGATAAGCTGGGACGGCAGCGTGCCACAGGCCGCAGGATCTCCAGTGTCACTATGCCAACACTTTGTCCAAACAGAGCTGTATATCAAGCCTTAATATACACGGCATACAGTGCTGCACATGCACCATGGGACTAGGTGAAAGGTACATTTTAGGGCACCCGGAGGTTCACACAGTGAAGCATGCCATAATGCAGCTTACAGTCCTGCTGTTATATTTATCTAGTAAATATATGGCCTCTAAGATGGGGGACTGGATATCAGATCACACACACCTACTAACTGCTAAAATGTTTGCTGCAGTTTCCGTCCACCTTCTCAGGAACCAAGCATTGACTAGAGAGGGGCATATACAAGTGTAGTTTGACTGAGGTAATCAACCATATGCTGACACCTTCTTAAGGCAGGGCTCATCACCCCTCTCCTCCATGTTGCTGCATGTGGCTGAGCAGCCAGTGACCCTGCTGAATGCTACAGCCCCATACATGGAGGGGGGGGATGCCACAAGGAATGGCCCTTATCTGTCTTGGCAGTGCAGTGCCACAGAAATTGTTCTCCCCCCTTCTTTAAAAACCCAGCACTGGATTAGAACAGACCAACATGAAGACCCAGCCAACTGCTCACCTGTCAGAGCAGATCCAGAAAAGCTCCTGGCATCACATGGTGCTGTGAGAGAGCAGCACTGATTCAGAGGAGCACTAAGGCAGGTTGTTATTCAAGCGCAAGACTCCCTGCACTTCCTATGCTGGCCACAGAAAGCAGTATGCAAGATAGCAGCGACCCCTGCTGGCCGGAGGAGCGAACTGTAGTGCTTTTACAGTGGCTTCCAACCTGTAGAAACGATCAGCTCCTCTCTTGCTGCGCGGGTGGGGATTAGAGATGCGCAGCCTCGGAATAGCGGGTGCGCGGCCGCCCAGGCGTGCACCTTACAGGGAACACTGGTGCAGGTGGGTGCAGGTATGATGTAAGGGGCGGGGTTTGGAGCACGGGGTGGGATAGCCTCACGGCCCGGTACCATTTGAGCCACGGACCGGTAGCCGTCCGCAGCCCGGGGGTTGGGGACCACTGGTCTAATTGATTTACTGCTACAGTGCAGAGAGGGAGGGGTTGGGCGCGAACTGTGGTGTTGTTTTGTTGTCCATTGTGTTCATGTATATTGTGCATGTGGGAATTAGTGTATTCTTTCCTAACAAATATTTAGTGACTTTTTATCCCAGTGTGTGAAACTTTATGTATAGGGGTGTTCTCGGGACCACCTTGGAGCCCTGACCTTGGTGAGGAGTATACTTTCATACAGCACCCCCTTGTGCATGCACTGTTTGCGCACCTAGAAAACTATCTGTATTTGGTTTGCTGGAAGCGTTACCACAGTTTCGAGGAATTAGGATTGGGCTCTAGAGATGGGAAAAGTTTCCACTTTATGGTCTCCTCATGCTCCTGCCAACTCCAGGGTGTATCGTTAAAGAACTATATGTTTTCCTCATGCTGCTGCCAACTCCAGGATGTATTGTTAAGGAACTATATGTTCTCCTCATGCTGCCGCCACCTTCACATTATGTCATTTAGCGACTATATGTTCTCCTCATGCTGCTGCAAACTCCAGGGTGTGTCATTCAGTCACTATGTGTTCTCCTCATGCTGCCGCCACCTCCACAATATGTTATTTGTCCACTTTATGGTCTCCTCATGCTGCTGCCAAATCCAGAGTGGGTCGTTATGGCACTATTTGTTCTCCTAATGCTGCTGCCAACTCCAGGGTGTGTAATTCAGGCACTGTATGTTCTCCTCATGCGGTTGCCAACTCCAGGGTGTGTCATTTAGCCATTTTATGGTCTCCTCTTGCTGCTGCCAACTTTAGGGTGTGTCGTCAACGCACTATATGTTCTCTTCATGCTGCTGCTAAGGTGTGTCATTCAGGTACTATGTGTTCTCCTCATGCTGCTGTAAACTCTAGGTTGTGTCATTCAGCCACCATATGTTCTCTTCATACTGCCTCCAACTCCAGGGTGTGTCATTTAGGCACCTTATGTTCTCCTCATGCTGCTTCCAACTC
This sequence comes from Gastrophryne carolinensis, assembly GCA_027917425.1. Taxonomy (NCBI): domain Eukaryota; kingdom Metazoa; phylum Chordata; class Amphibia; order Anura; family Microhylidae; genus Gastrophryne; species Gastrophryne carolinensis. The sequence continues at coordinate 8,781,725 of CM051234.1, forward strand.
CAGAGTATTTCATTCAGAAACTAGTAAGTTGCTGTACCGTGTTAGCCATCGATGTACAAATGGACAGCAACATTACATCATTCAGAAACTATAAATTCGCCACATGCTGCTGCCACCTCCATGCTGTGTAATTCAGTCAATTTATGATCTCATGCTGCTGCCAACTCCAGGGTGTGTCATTCAGGCACTGTATGATCTCCTCATGCTGCGGCAAACTCCACAATCTGTATTCAGTCACTTTATGGTCTCCTCTTGCTCCTGCCAGCTCCATAGTATTTCATTCAGAAACTATTTATTCTCCACATGCTGCTGCCACCTCCACACTGTGTCTTTCAGTCAATTTATGATCTCCTCATGCTGCTGCAAACTCCAGGGTGTGTAATTCAGGCACTATATGGTCTTCCCATATTGCTGAAAACTCCAGTGTGTTATATAGGCACTGTATGTTCTCCTCATGCTGCTGTCAACTTGAGGGTGTGTCATTCAGCCACTTTATGAACTCCTCTTGCTGCTGCCAACTTTAGGGTGTGTCGTCAATGCACTATATGTTCTATTCATGCTGCTGCCAACTCCAAGGTGTTTCATTCAGGTACTATGTGTTCTCCTCATGCTGCTGCCAACTCTAGGGTGTGTCATTCAGCCACTATATGTTCTCCTCATTCTACCTCCAACTCCAGGGTGTGTCATTCAGGCCCAGTATGTTTTCCCCATGCTGCTGCCAACTCCAGGGTGCGTCTTTCAGGCACAGTATGTTCTCCTCATGCTGCGGCAACCTTCATAATGTGTCATTTAGCCACTTTATGGTCTTCTCATTCTGCTGCCAACTCCAGGCTGTGTCATTCAGTCACTATGTGTTCTCCTCATGCTGCTACTAACTCCAGGGTGTGTCATTCAGGCACCATATGTTCTCCTCAAGCTGCTTCCAATTCCAGAGTATTTCATTCAGAAACTATATATTCTCCACATGCTGCTGCCACCTCCATGTCGTGTCATTCAGTCAATTTATGATCCACTCATGCTGCTGCCAACTCCAGGGTGTGTAATTAACCCTTTCAGTGCCAAGCACGTAGATTCTACGTGCTTGTTTCCACTCCACTTAAGTGCCAAGCACGTAGAATCTACGTGCCTGACTTTCCCCCTGCTAGTAAAAAAAATTAAAATAGAAAATACTCACCTGACCCCTCGTTTGATCCGGTTTGGGTCTCCTCTTTAATTTGGTGCCATCCGATCCCCCGTGGGGGATTCAGCTTCAGGGGAGAGCTTGAAAGGGCTCTCCCCCTCCTCTTCCGATGGGCGCCGCCATCTTGCTGTTAAGCGCCTTTGGGGGCGGGGCTTATGACGTCACTCCCGGGTGTCTTGCTGGCTCTCCTCGGCTCAGAGGAGGGGGGCAGGGGATCAGAGCATCCCCTGCCCCTCCACTGCTCTGCCCAGCGATCACCAGGGCATCTGACAGCTGATGAACACAGGAGCTGACAATCGGGTGAGGTGAGTAAAGTTTTGTTGTTTTTTTTTAATAAATGAAATTTTTGTGTCTGTCTTTTTTTTTTTTTACTGTTAACCCTATTTGAACTGGTAAGGGGTCCATGAGACCCCTGTACCAGTTCACAAGGCTGGGGACTGGCAAGCCACCTGCAACTAGTGGGTAACTTGCCATTAACCCCTGCACCCCCAATTACCTGCCTCCCCAAAGCCCAGGGGGGGGGGGTCAGAAGAGCCCGGGCCCACACAGGCTATGTGGCCTTGTAGGCTGCAGGGTGGGGGGCTGCAAAAGCTGGCCCCTCCACTCTGTTCCTACAAGCCCCCATAGCTAGTCTGGTTATGACGGGTAAGGGGGACCCTACGTCATTTTTTTTTAATTTTAAAGTGGACCTTCACTCTGAATAAGAGTCTATCTTATATGTTTCCCACACCCTGTACATACAGATTGTCCACATTAAAAATCATCCTACCTGCATCTACTGCATGTTATGAGCCTTTGAACATCCAAGATGGCGGCTTATGGAAGCCGCCATCTTATCAGCCTGCAAACAGGAAGTGCCTCCTGACTGTGCTGCTCTGCATTCTGGGACTGCTGACCTTTTCCTGACCCCAGCCCTGCTCTGTCTGAGCAAAGCACAGCTATAACCCGCCCCCTGTACCTTATCCCACTCTCCTCTCCTCAGTAAGTGTGATGCTTCTGAGTCAAGATGGTGGCGCCCGTATCCTAAATTCCTGAACAGAGTTGCAGCCCAGTGGGGGAAAGAATAACAAGTTAGTGACTAAAAACTTAAAATATATTAATTTTAAGGGGAATAGTTTTTTAAGAGTTTGGGCTTTTCATTAAATCACGCTGAAGGTCCGGTTTAAGGGTTAGGGTTAGGGTTAGCCTAACCCTTAAAATTAAAAAAAAATGGGTTCCCCCCTCCTGGGAGGGGGACCCTACGTCATTTTAATTTTATTTTTGAGGGTTAGGGTTAGCCGAACCCTAACCCTTAAAATAAAAAAAAAGGGTTTAGGCTAACCCTAAACCCTTAAAATTACCCCCAAAAAATGCCCCGCCCCCGGGAGGGGGACCCTGTGTCATTTTTTTTCTAATTAACCCCATATGTTTATAGTGTGGATAGTAGTTGTATTTTATTTGTAAATGTTATAAAGTGCTCTTTTCAGTTTGGGGGGTCCCCAGGGCAAGAATGGGGGGGGCTACCGATACATATGTGGTACCGTTGTAATCGGGAGAAATGGGGCTATCACATGCAATATGGTTTGCATTAAAAAAAAAAAGGTTTTATTTAAAATAAAGGAGACAATTGTCTAAAAAATATATTTTATTTATTTATTTTTTGTTTTTTTAAGCAGAAATATTGAAAAAACAGTAGAAAAATTGCAAACAAGACATTTCATGTTAAAGCCTAAACTCTGCTGCAAAAAATGTATATGTAATGTATATAATTTTTCTGGAAATTCCAGCAAAAATCACGGTTAAACATGCCGCAAAATGGGGAAAAATGACCTGTCAACAGAGGGTGACAAAACTTCAAGTAGGTTGGCAATTAAAAGGGTTAATCGTACCTATGCATGTTGGGTATTGTTCTGCTCGGGGGACCTTGGGCTTTCAGATTTAGCTTGTTTTTTCATTTTTGCATATTGATATTTTAGGAAAACATGGTTTTTATTCTGCTTTTTTATAATTGTTTTTAGGGAAACCCTGTGCAACCTAAGAATTCTTCAATGGATTACTTCCAGAAAGATGAGCCCACTACAACAAGCTCAGTACTCTTAGAAAGCTTTACATGTGTACTTTCAGGGAAAATATGGTTTATGGGGATATTCTAAATGTAAAGGGTTGTTTTGGTTGAAAGACGCAAGTTGCGCACTTTGTCTGCAGAGCTGAAATTTTCAAGTAAAATTACCGTTATGCTCATGCTTTACTTTTGGGGTGTTTGGCAACTCTTCCCTTGACAGTACCTATGCATGTTGGGTGTTGTTCTGTTCGGGGGATGTTGCTTTTTCAGATTTTACTTGGTTTTTTTGGTTTGCATATAGTTTTTTTTAGGAAAATGTGGCTTTGATTCTTCTTTTTTATTCTTTTTTAGGGAAACTCTGTGCAACCAGAAAACTGCACCCATGTCAACAAACCTGGTATGCCTAGAAAGCTTGAGGTGTGTACTTCCAGAGAATCTATAGTTTGTTGGGGGTATTTCAAATGTAAAGGGTTCTTTTCTGGAAAGACTGTAAGGTGCGCTTAGCGCGTAGCATAGTTGTATTTTATCTGAAAATCTCCTAAAGCGCTGTTTCAGTTTGGGGGAGTCTCCTGGGCAGGAAAGGGTGTCTACCTATACATATGTGGTACCGCTGTGACCGGGATTAATTGGGGTTTCCCATGCAATAAGATTTTATTGACAAACTTACATTATTTATTACAAAAAACACTACAAATTGCAAAAATATTTTTTTTTTTTTTTTTTTTACACATATTTCACCCAAAAGTATTGGGAATACACTAAAAAAAAGGCCAAACAAGACATTGCATTTTGGATCTCAGACTCTGCTGAAAAAAACAATATATAATTTCCCTGGAAAATCCCTAGAAATGCCTTCAAAAATCAAGGTTGAACATATGTAGCGCCAAATAGTGAAACGTGGTCTGGCAACAAAGGGTGACAAAAGCTGCAGGTAGGCTGGCAGCAAAAGGGTTAAGGCATTATATGTTCTTCTCATATTGCTGAAAACTTCAGGGTGTTTCATTCAGGCACTCTATGATCTCCTCATGCTTCTGCCAACTCCAGGGTGTGTAATTCAGGAACTATATGGTCTCCTCATATTGCTGAAAACTCCAGGGTGTGTCTTTAAGACACTGTATGTTCTCCTCATGCTGCCACCACCTCCACAATCTGTCATTCAGCCAATTTATGTTCTCCTCATGCTGCTGCCAACTCCAGGCTGTGTTAGTCAGCCACTATATGTTCTCTTCATGCTGTTTCCATAGTATTTCATTCAGAAACTATTTATTCTGAATGAATATTCAGAATATTCATTGTCATCCATGCTGCTGCCAACTCCACACTGTGCCATGCAGTCAATTTATGATCTCCTCATGCTGCTCCCTATGCCAGTTAATAATAATGAATCCAACTCATTAATATATATATAAAAAGTGCTAATGCTTAGATAAGACAAAGTGCCCAATGCTATAAAGTGACCAATGCAAATAAAGAAAACAACGTGTGCTGTATTAAACAGCCAGTGCTAATGTTGTATGAATTCATGAATGTACTAAGGGGGAAAAAAATATATACATATATACACTCAAACACATAGTGATACAGTGACCAAAGATAGTGCAATGTTTAAGGCATGAGTAATAGGGAAACTAATAACAAATATTCATATCACCATAAATGCGAGCCTGTTATCCTTTAAACGCCCATTGACGCGTTGCGTAGTGGCGATCCCACTACTTTGCCAGGATGTGTCCCCTATGTTCCCCCCACCTCCGCTTATATATGCCATATGTAACAAGTGGGAGAGTCTACAGGTGGAAGCACCATGGAAATCAAAGAGGGACACACAATAAAAGAGGGTCCCATCTGTATAATCGGGAAATAAATTTTAGACATTCCCCCATGAGAGACACTTCCCTCTCAAGCCAAGCCTCTGATTACTTATCAGATGAGCGTTTTTTCGACTCAGGAAGCGAAAGAGGAGAACACGGAGGGGGAAGAATAACAAAAGGAAGGAATCCAGGGGGGGATGCCTGAGATTTAGGCCAATGGGAACACAATCGTCTCAGGCCAAGAGAGGGGAAACACAGGCGAGTCTCCCCAACTCAGAGGCAACAAAACCGTCGTTAGATCTAGAGGTAATAAACCCCCCGGAAGTCCCGATAACCGATTTGCAAAGATCAGTCTTGGCAAAAGGTTTAAATTTTGCACCTACAAATACAATAAACAAATTCAGTGTAATTAAAGATTTGTATTTATACTGCAGACGTCTCTCCTTGAAAAAGTATTTTTTTAATCCAGATGACAGTACTGATGAGCTAAATTGGGAGGAAAGAGAAGAAGCGGCATTGGAGGACTTGATAAGCCTATTGGAGGAACAGGAAACAACAACAGAAAAACTACCCACCTTAAAGAAACTGTCTACCTTTACTCCACCCTGGACGAATAGTCCAGCTATACAGTTGTTCTTCAGCCTGGCAACCTTTTTAGATTTGGATTTGTATTTGGAAGGTGATGGAAGCATTCAAACAAAACTACACAGAAAGGAGACGGCCACAAATAGCTTGCTTCATTTCAAAAGCTTCCACTTAAAGAATCTTAAAGAGGGGATCCCGACGGGACAGTTCCTGAGTGCGAGGAGGAACGTCTCAACGGAAACCGACTTTCTAAAAGAGGCTAAAGAAATGGAGGAGCAATTTAGAAAGCGGGGTTACCCTAGAAAAATCATTCAAAAAGCATCCCGAAGAGCCCTTGAGACACCTAGAGAGAATCTACTGGGATATAATCAAAATAAACGAGACAACAAAGAGATCGGAAGGAATAGTCTATTTATTGGAATGTGACTGTCCAAAACAATACATAGGTGAAACAAAAAACTCTGGAAAAACAAGGATACAAGGACACCTGTCAAATATTAGGCTGGCGAAAAGGGACAGAGAAATAGGAAAAACCTTGAGTCCGGTTGCGAGCCACTTCCTGGAGAAACATCAGGGATGCGCAGATTGCCTGAAAGTAACGTTTATTGGAATGTTTTTAAGAATAGTGATGATAAAGCCCACGGAGCCCTGCCCCTTTTCTTCCCAGACAACCTTAATCTAGATCACATTGATCAGAGAAGAGGAAGAAAGAAAAAAGAACATGTGGCTAAAAGAAGAAAAAGAAGAAAAGAACCATACATATAAAGAAACCATGTATTGGAAGAAGATCGCAGATATATGTGGACTGTTGATCCATTTATTCTGATCATTGTTTTAGATTCTTTTGCGCTTTAGTGTAACATAGAAATTCTGTAATTAGTATTTGTCTAATTTGTCTAGTATTTTGTCTAATAATCAGTATATATGAATGTATATATAATATATATAATAATCAGTATATATGAATATATATTATCAAGTGATGCGTATATTATCAAATGTATATATAGTAAAATATGAGACACTTAAATAATGGTGGCACATACATGCAGGGTATGTAAGTACATTTGGTATTATCCAGGTTGATTCCAAACCACCTCCCTCACAATATCCAGCTAGGAAGCTGTCAGTGTTTTTTCCGGGGTGTGTAATTCAGGCACTATATGGTCTTCTCATACTGCTGAAAACTCCACGGTGTGTCTTTCAGGCACTGTATGTTCTCCTCATGCTGCTGCCAACTCCAGGGTGTGTTATTCAGGCACCACATGATCTCCTCATGCTGCTGCAAACTCTATAATGTGTTATTTATCCACTTTATGGTCTCCTTATGCTGCTGCCAACTCCAGAGTGTTTTGTTAAGGCACTATGTGTTCTCCTCATTCTGCTGTCATTCAGGCACGATATGTTCTCATGCTGCTGCCACCTCCACTCTGCGGTGTGTCATTAAGGCACTCTATAATCTCCTCATGCTGCTGCCATCTCCATACTATGAGATTCCGGCACTTCATATGCCCGCCACCTCCATGCTGTTTCATTCAGGTACTATATGTTCTCCTCATGTTGCTGCCAACTCCAGGGTGTGTCATTCAGCCACTTTATGGATTCCTCATGATGCTGCCAATTCTAGGCACTATATGGTCTCTTCATATGGCCACCCCCTCCATGCTGTTTCATTCAGGTACTATATGGTCTCCTCATACTACTGCCAACTCCAGGCTGTGTTATTCAGCCACTATATGTTCTTCTTATGTTGCCACAACCTACATGCTGTGTCATTCAGGCACTATATGATATCCTCATGCTGCTGCCACTTCCAGGGTGTGTTATTCAAGCTTTAGATGGTCCGTTCATGCTGATGCCAACTCCAGACTGTGTCATTCAGACACTATATGCTCTCCACATGCTGCTGCCACTTCCACGTTGTGTCATTCAGACACTATATGCTCGTCTCATGCTGCTGCCAACTCCACACTGTGTCATTCAGGCACTATATGATCTCCTCATGCTACCGCCAACTGCAGTGTGTGTCATTCAGCCACTATATGTTCTCCACATGCTGCTTCCAATGCCAGGGTGTGTCATTCAGAAACTATATGGTCTCCCCATGCTGCTGCCAAATCCAGGGTGTGTCATTCAGGCACTATATGTTCTCCTCATGCTGCTGCCAACTCCAGGGTGTGCCATTCTATATGTTCTCTTCATGCTGCTACAAATTACTGGGTGTATCTTTCAGGCACTATATGTCTTCCTCATGCTGCTGCCAACTCCAAGGGTGTGTCTTTCGGGCACTATATCATCATATCATCATCATGTCATCATCATCATATGTCAGTTTGTGTCTTTTACAATTTATACTTCCGTAATACATAACAGCATATGCCTACACACCAAAGTTCCAATGTATGCTGACTTCTGGGGTTCTGCTGGGGTGCATCAGATAACGCAGACACTATCCCCAAAAATGGCACCCTCGCTGTTCACCCCTGACCAGCAGGAGGCCATTTTGTCCATAAGTACACAAAATGTGTGGCGGCACAGGTGTGGATTTGCTTTGGCTGTGTACTGACAGCTAGTGCCATGTCAGGGGAGCGGAGTCTAAGAGGCCACCGGTATTCACCAGAGCCCGCCGAAAAGCAGGATGGACTTGTAGCGGCGAGTGACCCCCAGGTCTCTACCTCCCAACAGCGGCTCAGACACACAGTCGGCCGAGGTAATGCGTGGTACCGAGGAGGCAGGCAAAAGGCGAAGTCAAGTTTAAGCGGAGGTCAGGGCTGGCAGCACAATCACGAGTTCGAAAGGAAAGTAGCCAATGTCGGGACGGGCAGCGAAGGTTCTGAGTCGAGGACAGGCAAAGGTCGGTACACGGGTGAGCAATACTGGAAACAACTGATGTTCAGTAACAATAGGAAGACCAAGATCCGGCACTTGATGGAAGGAAGTGCCCCTTTAAATAGGGGAAGTGGAATGAGTGGGCACCAATCAAAGGTGAACTGGCCCTTTAAATTAAAAAAAAAAACGGCGCGCGCGCCCCCTAGTGGGCACCAGGCACCAGGGAGGAGACAGAGCGAGGCGGAGGGTGGCCAAGAGCAGTTGGCGCCGCCCTAAGCCGGTAAGGAGGGAGAGCGGGGAGCGCCGCGAGGTGGGTGTGCGCGCTCGCCCTAACAGTACCCCCTCCTTGGGTCTCCCCCTCTTCTTGGTACCAAGAAAATCCAAGATGAGATGGTCCAGAATGTTCTTCTCGGGTTCCCAAGATCTTTCCTCCAGGCCACAGCCTTCCCAGTGGACCAAAAAATATCTTTTGCCTCTGGAGACCTTAGAGGCCAGGATCTCTTTCACCATGAAAACGTCCGCGGTACCAGAAATTGGAGCGGGCACCAAGATCTTTGGAGAATAACGATTGCAAATCACTGGCTTCAGAAGAGAGATGTGGAAGGAGTTAGGGATACGAAGAGATGCTGGACGGTGAAGCTTATAGCAAACCAGATTGATCTGTTGCTTGATCTTATAAGGGCCCAGATAACGGGGACCCAGTTTGTAGCTGGGAATTCGGAAGCAGATGTATTTCACCGAAAGCCACACCTTATCTCCAGGAGAGTAAATGGGAGGAACTCTTCTCTTTTTATCAGCGCTAATCTTTATACGAGCGGAAGCTTGAAAAAGAGCATGTTGAGTCTCTTGCCAGATAGTGGAAAAATCACAGCAGGAATTTCAGAAGACGTGGACAAGGGCAGTGGTGGAAGAGGATGACGACGGTACACCCCAAAGAACGGGGATTTTCTTGTAGATTCAGAATTAGGGATGAGCGAATTGATCTGGACGAACCCGAATTAATTCCGAATTTCGGGAAAAATTCTATTTTGAACAATTTCCCCGCGATTCGACCGATCAAAGTTTTCCTTTAAACTCCATTTATTTCAATTACAAGTATTCTAAAATGGTGGATGAACATGTCCAGATATATCCCCTGGGGCAAGGTATCATGGGAAAGTCACATGCAGCCTATCAGCAGCCAGGAAGCCCGGTGATGTCCCTGTGCTATATAAACCGGCAGCCATTTTCCTTGTGCACAGTTCAGCGTTGTATTGCGGCCAGAGCAGAGCTGGTTACAGACAGGGACCGAGTTAGAGATAGGTAGGGAAAGCCAGAGAGACCGACAGAGAGGCAGAAAGAGAGGAAGACAGAGCCAGGGAAAGATAGTGAAAGATAGGGAAAAACTGGAACGATCCAGGCAGGGACAGCTTAGAAGTGACAGTGAATTTTTTTTTTTTTATTTTCATTAGCCAGATCATTTTTCAATTCAATTTCAGTTCTTTGTGCTGTAAACCTGCCTTGCCACTCTGCATCCTATCAATGCAGTGGCATATTTAACCCTATCTGTTACACACAAGCATGTCTCATAACTGGATTAGTTTTAATATTTTTTTGGTCTGGTTTAAATACACCAGCCCAAATGGGCATCCCAAACCAGCACATGTCACCCTATCTGTTATACTAAATAAGCGTTGTTCAGCCTCATTTAAATTAAGCTATTGCATTTTGAATTGTTTTTTGGTCTGCTTTAAATACACCAGCCCACATGTGCATCCCAAACCAGCACATGTCACCCTATCTGTTATACTAAATAAGCGTTGTTCAGCTTCATTTTAATTAAGCTATTGCATTTTGAATTGGTTTTTGTCTCGTTTAAATACACCAGCCCACATGGGCATCCCAAACCAGCACATGTCACCCTATCTGTTATACTAAATAAGCGTTGTTTAGCCTCATTTTAATTAAGCTATTGCATTTTGAATTGGTTTTTGGTCTGCTGCCAAAACACTAGGCCGCAGGGTATCCCAAACCTGCACGTAGCACCTTATCTGTTATACTAAATAAGCGTTGTTCAGCCTCATTTTAATTAAGCTATTGAATTTTGAATTGATTTTTGGTCTGCTGCCAAAACACTAGGCCGCAGGGTATCCCAAACTTGCGCGTAGCACCCTATCTGTTATACTAAATAAGCGTTGTTCAGCCTCATTTAAATTAAGCTATTGAATTTTGAATTGTTTTTTGGTCTGCTTTAAATACACCAGCCCACATGTGCATCCCAAACCAGCACATGTCACCCTATCTGTTATACTAAATAAGCGTTGTTCAGCTTCATTTTAATTAAGCTATTGCATTTTGAATTGGGTTTTGTCTGCTTTAAATACACCAGCCCACATGGGTATCCCAAACCAGCACATGTCATCCTATCTGTTATACTAAATAAGCGTTGTTCAGACTCATTTGAATTAAGCTATTGCATTTTGAATTGGTTTTTGGTCTGCTGCCAAAACACTAGGCCGCAGGGTATCCCAAACCTGCACGTAGCACCCTATCTGTTATACTAAATAAGCGTTGTTCAGCCTCATTTTAATTAAGCTATTGAATTTTGAATTGATTTTTGGTCTGCTACCTAAACACTAGGCCGCAGGGTATCCCAAACCTGCGCGTAGCACCCTATCTGTTATACTAAATAAGCGTTGTTCAGCCTCATTTAAATTAAGCTATTGCATTTTGAATTGTTTTTTGGTCTGCTTTAAATATACCAGCCCACATGTGCATCCCAAACCAGCACATGTCACCCTATCTGTTATACTAAATAAGCGTTGTTCAGCTTCATTTTAATTAAGCTATTGCATTTTGAATTGTTTTTTGGTCTGCTTTAAATACACCAGCCCACATGTGCATCCCAAACCAGCACATGTCACCCTATCTGTTATACTAAATAAGCGTTGTTCAGACTCATTTGAATTAAGCTATTGCATTTTCAATTGGTTCTTGTCTGATTTAAAGTGGACCAACACCCAGGATTTTGACTATCCTGGGTTTTGGTCCACTTTGGTGGGGCACCCAGATCGAGGGTGCCCCGCTGTGTGAAACCCCCCAGAAAGCCCCAAAAACTCACCTGTCCACGCTACCACATGACCGCTGCAGCCAATTTCCGCCGATGGACAAGCGAGGTCCGTCGACGGACAAGCGAGCGTGCCCGCCGCCGCCTCCCACGCGTCACTCTTACAGGGAGTGCGCCCACTCCGGCCATTCACAAACGTCCGTCATGGGTGCGCGCCCTGCTAGAGGGATGTGCGAGCGGCGGCCACTGGAACGAGGAGCAGGTAGGGATTTTGGGGCTTTCTTGGGGGTTTCACACAGCGGGGCACCCCCGATCGGTGTTGGTCCACTTTAAATACACCAGCCCACATGGGCATCCCAAACCAGCACATGTCACCCGATCTGTTATATTGAATAAGCGTTGTTCAGCCTCATTTTAATTAAGCTATTGCATTTTGAATTGGGTTTTGTCTGCTTTAAGTACACCAGCCCACATGGGCATCCCAAACCAGCACATGTGACCCCATCTGTTACACTAAAGCAGCTTTTAAAGGCTATTTCTCATAAATATATTGCAGTTTGAATTGTTTTTGTGTGTGCTGTAAAAACCCCAGCCCAGTGGACATGCATCCCATTTCAGCACATTTGACCCTATCTGTTACACTAAAGCAGCTTTTAAAGGCTAGTTCTCATAAATATATTGCAGTTTAAATTGTTTTTGTATGTGCTGTAAAACCACCAGGTCGCAGGGTATCCCAAACCTGCACATTTAACGCTATCTGTTACAATAAAGCAGCTTTTAAAGGCTATTTCTCATAAATATATTGCAGTTTGAATTGTTTTTGTGTGTGCTGTAAAAACATCAGGCATCAGGGTATCCCAAACTTGCACATTTGTCCCTATCTGTTACACTAAAGCAGCTTTTAAATGCTATTTCTCATAAATATATTGCAGTTTGAATTGTTTCTGTGTCTGCTGTAAAAACTCCAGCCCACATGGGCATCCCAAACACTAGCATAAATATCTCAAGACTACCTGTCTAATAACTGCCTGCATTTTATAATTAACGTCACTTTTTCACAATCAAGGGAGGCCTCCTCTGTATGTGAGGAGGGGGCATCCCAAACACTAGCAGTAATATCTCAAGAGTACCTGTCTATTAACTGGTTGCATTTTGTAAAGAAAGGCACTTTGTCAAATTGCCAGCAGCCATTGCCTTTAACCGTGGGGCATCCCAAATATGCTAGCATGCGTCTTTTAAGAGTGCTCACATTGGAGTTGGCAGCAGCAGCATTAGGAGCCCATATATTGCCTGAAAGACACACATATGAGCTGGCAGCAGCAGCATAGGGAGCCTATATATTGCCTGAAAGACACACCCAGGAGTTGGCAGCAGCATAGGGAGCCCATATATTGTCTGAAAGACACACCCAGGAGTTGGCAGCAGCATAGGAAGCCCATATATTGCATGAAAGACACACCCTGGTGTTGGCAGCAGCATAAGGAGCTACCATGCATCAGCTACTACCATGGATCAGCCATTGTTGGCTGGAAATCCTGGTTGAACCATGCCTGATTGATCTTCACAAAGGTGAGTCTCTTCACATTATTCGTGGACAGACAAGTTCTCCTTGGCATGACTATGGCCCCCGCCGCACTAAACACCCGCTCAGATGGTACACTATTCGCTGGGCAGGACAGCTTTTCCAGGGCAAACTCTGCTAGTTGCGGCCACAAGTCAAGTTTGGCTGCCCAGAAGTCCAGCGGATCCTCAATGTGTGTTGGCATGGTCATGTCAAGGTATGACATGACCTGCTGGTTCAGGTCCTGCTCCAGGTCTTCATGCTGCTCATGAGTAGACTCACTATGCGGGTGTAGAAAGCTACTCATTAGCCACTGAAGACTGAGACTGCTGCTGATGGAGCTGCTGCTGCTTCTCCTTCCACCCCCCCAGCAGCCATGGCAGTGGAAGGTGATCGCAGAGGTCCCCCGAGTTAGACCTGCGAGAGTATGGACCAAGGCGCAGATAGGCATCGGCCAATTGACTACGTAGAATGTCTTTGTAGTAGGTCAGTTTGTCCTCCCTCTCGGCGGGTTTAAAAAATGCCCCCATTTTGTGCCGGTTCAGTTCTAACATGGCTTGATCGACCATTCCTGTCTGCTGCCTGTACTGATCTCTGCTTTGTCTGACCACAAAGCTACCTGCCCCTCTGGATACCCCGCGATCTCTGAGCTCCTGGCTTGACCCTTTGGCTACTCCTGACTACGCACCTGTCTCATCCCTGTACTCTGATGCACCCTCCGGATTGAATATCTGTGAACGAGCTCGGCTTCGGGATACCCTCGTGGTTCATCGGCCTTCACCGTAAGCAGCCATCCTTTGCGCCTATTAAGACCTGGGGGCAATAAGGTGGAGAGCCAGAAGTCATCCCGCTGACAAATGGAGACAATTCTGTTGTCACTACGCAAGCACGTGAGCATGCATCGTGCCATTTGTGCAAGTGACTTGGAGGGACTACCTGTCTCCATCTCCACTGCAAAGTTTCCTTCCCGTTGTTAGGATGTCTTGCAAATGGGGGGAAGACTTCAGAAAGCGCTTGACAACTAGATTGAACACGTGTGCCATGGCAGGACTCATGGCTCAGGACTCCTTGTCGCAGTGCAGACAAAATGTTCTTCCCAGCGTCAGTCACCATGGGTCCCATTTGCAGTTTTCGTGGAGTAAGCCATGATTTAATTTATTGAGTTCTCATTTTTAGCAGTTCCTCCCATGTGTGGCTTTGTGGCTCAAGGCAAACCATGTGAAGAACAGCGTGAAACCGCCGTGTCCTGCACACATGGCAGGCTGGAAGGGCACTGGGAAAAAAAAAATATTTCGAAAAAACAAAATACAAAAAGAAATAAAAAATGAAAAAAAAATGGTACAAAAATTCACAAAATATTAAAAAAAAGACAATGGAAAAAAAAATATTAAAAAAAATGTCCAAGTTGCTGTTGTGGTTGTGCAGGAACCACAATCACCCATATTTATTGTCCCTGACCATAATTACAGCTCCAGACGTAGGCACTGCTGTGCACTTTGGTACACTCTGACAGGCTAAAGGACTGGCCCACCTTCTGTTCAACAAAATTGTACAGGGTTGGTACTGCCTTCTTCACAAAGAAATGACAGCATGGGACTCTCCACCTTGGCTCGGCACAAGCCATCAGTTCTCTGAAAGGTCCACCACCTCAAAAGGGAGGAACTGCAGCACCTGCAACTTACACAGGAGCACATTTAGCTTCTGCACGTTGGATGAGTGGGCACATACTGTTGTCTCTTGGACATGGCTTGGCCAATGGATTGCTGGCGGAATGACTGACTCGGATTAAGAGGAGGAGGAGCATCTGGAGCGACAGAGGATGGGTATGACACACAGGAGGTGGTGGAGCCTTAGCTGGCTGGAACAGAGAGCGGTGTGCCACTGGGTAATGCAGCAGGCTGGACCACCACTTTGGAGCCAACTCTCCCAGGCCGCTTGATGGTGACGCTGCAAATGTTGGCGCAGGGCTGTGGGTCCAACATTGGGACCCTGGCCACACTTCACCTTCTGCCTACACATCTTTCACATAGCCATGTTAACCTCCTGTGGATGCTTGATGAAAAACTGCCACATGGCCTTGTAGCTGATTTTTCCTACCAACAGTCCACACTAATTCACTGCTGCTGCCGCCGCCGCCAACTTAAGGGACCCTTTTCCACTACCTCCTGGGAAGATAGCCTGCCACACAAGTGGTCTACCCTGAGTACATTTGCCTCCATACTTTCCCCTTCTGCCACAATGCTGTCCACTAAATCTGTCGCTCTCCATCACGCCAAGCCTTTAAAAGTGCCCTCAAAACTCACTGATGTTCTTCTCAGGTTCCTCAACAGTGTCTGCTTAAGAAGCCAAAACACCAAAACACGCCACTTTCCTCATCACTACTTGCCCGCCTAGTGGAAGAAGCAGCGAGTGTCTCCTCCACTTCATGGCTGGGCAGTAGCTGCTGATTTTCTGATTATCAGATCGTCCTCCCTGAATAGTGGAGCTGAACCGTAAGCATAAGACATAACCGACAGTTGACTGGGGGTGTCAGATGTCACTTGTGATGCAGTGGATGATCGTGTTAACCAATGGATAATGGCAGATGGGTTGCTAGTCAAGACACGACCGCTAGCCTATCCCGGGAGATCAGTCCTCTCACTGCCACTCCTGCTGCCACTCACCCCTAGTCTGCTGCAACCTCTGCTTGATGAATTTAGGCCTCTGCAACTCTGTGCCCATCCTGCCACTTCTCTGCCTGACATACTTAGTGCGTATATGAGGGGAGGACAAAACGCTACACTACACTTAAAACAGGATTTGTCGATAAGAGCAGCAGGTGTGTAACTATCTATGGTCGTTCACTAAGTAGTAATTAGGCCCTGAAGACTTTAACACGAACAAAGAGATGAAACTCTTAGATGTGCGTAAGTGATGCTCTGATGAGAGCAATTCAATGTGCTCCAGTATGCTTCAAAAATGTTTTTTTTTTCAGAGACTGACCTGCGTGGAAATGAATCGGGCATGGATCAGCCAAGATTTCCACCCACCAATGCCTGATGCATTAAAGTAGATTGATCATGGGGCCAGACCAACACTAAAGAAATATGGATCGTGCAAAACAGATTTAGGCGCTGCTCTCCAGTTACAGACATTCCTCCGCATCAGACCACAAGTAATTATTGAGAAAATGCTTTATATTACTCTAACTTTTTATTAATATTCTTCGGATAAGATATATGTGTCGAAAATCTGTATATGTTCTCTTAATGCTGCTGCCAACTCCAGGGTGTGTCTTTCTGCCATTATTGGGCACCTGCTGTTGCTGCTTGCAACTCCAGTGTGTCTTTAGTCCGATTTGTGGGCTCCTGCTGCCAACTCCAGTGTGTCTTTCAAGCAATTTTGGGCTCCTGCTGCTGCTGCTTGCAACTCCAGGGTGTCATTCAGCCAATTCTTGGCCTCCTGCTGCTTCTGCTGCCAACTCCAGTGTCTCTTTCAAGCAATGTTTGGGCTCCTGTTGCTCCTGCTGCCAACTCCAGTGTCTCTTTCAAGCAATGTTTGGGCTCCTGCTGTTGCTGCTTGCAACTCCAGGGTGTCATTCAGCCAATTTTTGGCCTCCTGCTGCTGCCAACTCCAGTGTCTCTATCAAGCAATGTTTTGGCTCCTGCTGCTCCTGCTGCCAACGCCAGTGTGTCTTTCAAGCAATGTTTGGGCTCCTGCTGCCAACTCCAGTGTCTCTTTTAAACAATGTTTGGGCTCCTGCTGCTCCTGCTGCCAATTCCAGCATGTCTTTCAAGCAATGTTTGGGCTTCTGCTGCTCCTGCTGCCAACTCCAGTGTGTCTTTCAAGCAATGTTTGGCTCCTGCTGCTCCTGCTGCTAACTCCAGTATGTGTTGCAAGCAATGTGTGGGCTACTGCTGCTCCTGCTTCCAATTCCAGTGTGTCTTTCAAGCAATGTTTGGGCTCCTGCTGCTCCTGCTGCCAACTCCAGTGTCTCTTTCAAGCAATGTTTGGACTCCTGCCGCTGCTTACAACTCCAGGGTGTGTCTCTCAGTCATTTTTTGGGCTCCTGCTGCTGCTGCCACCTCCAGTGTCTCTTTCAGACAATGTTTGGGCTCCTGCTGCTGCCAACTCCAGTGTGTCTTTAGGCCAATTTTTGGGCTCCTGCTGCCAACTCCAGTGTCTCTTTCAGCCAATGTTTGGGCTCCTGCTGTTGCTGGCAACTCCAGTGTCTCTTTCAGCCAATTTTTGGGCTCCTGCTGCCAACTCCAGTGTGTGTCTTCAGGTCAATTTTTGGGCTCCTGCTGCCAACCCCAGGATGTCTTTCAGCCAATATTTGGGCTCCTGCTGCTGCCAGCTCCAGGGTGTGTTTTTTAGGCAATATAGGGGTCCCTCATAGTGATGCCACCTCAACTCTCTGCAATTGTGCCGCTCTGCAATTCTAATAGTGATGCCTCTGATCTGCATGTCATAATTTTTTACAGTATTATTTCACTAACCCAGCATGCATCCTATGCATGTTACAGCAAGGCAGAATGGTTTACAACCCTATTGAGGCTCTAGGAAGCTCAGAAATAGCTGTTTTTAATAGCGATTTGTCGCGAATAAATTCGGACCGAAACAAATTTTGTCAGAAAATTTGGTGAATCAGCTGAATCGAATTTTTCAAAAATTCGCTCATCTCTATTCAGAATCCTTAAAGTTATATGAGAATTCCGCCCAGGGCAGGTCGACCCAGTCATCTTGATGTGCCGAAACAAAATGGTGAAGATAATGGCCGAGGACTTGATTAACTCTTTCCACTTGACCGTTAGACTGGCGATGATAAGCAGAGGAAAAGTCCAAATTAATCTTTAGTTGTTTACAAAGAGCCCTCCAGAACTTAGAAATGAATTGTACTCCCCTGTCAGACATGATGTGTGTAGGCAGCCCATGAAGACGAAAAATATGCATAAGGAAGTGTTTTGCGAGCTGAGGAGCTGAAGGAAGGCCAGGCAAAGGTGTAAAATGCACCATCATAGAAAACCTATCCACTACTACCCAAATAATGGTGTTGCCATGCGAAGAAGGAAGGTCAGAAATAAAGTCCATAGCAATGTGAGAACATGGAGTATTTGGAATAGGTAGGGGAAGAAGTAAACCTGCAGGTCTTTGGCGAGGAGTCTTGTCACGTGCACAGATGGTACAGGCCAGAATGCATTCCGTCACGTCCTTCTCTAGGGAGGGCCACCAATAATATCTGGAAATGAGAGAACAAGATTTTCTGATACCAGCATGGCCAGCTACATGAGAAGAATGTCCCCATTTTAATATTCTGCAATGTTGGCGAGGAGGCGTGTAGGTCTTTCCGGTTGGTGTCTGTACCAAAGAAGTGGGAGCAGAGTGGACAAGGCACTCAGGAGAGATAATATGCTGTGGGGTGAATTCAGACCCGGAGATATCTGAAGAGCGAGAAAGGGCATCCGCCCTGATGTTCTTGGCAGCTGGACGGAAGTGAATTTGAAAGTTGAAACGGGCGAAAAATAACGACCATCTGGCTTGTCGAGGGTTTAATTGCTGGGCAGTTTCGAAGTAAGACAGATTTTTGTGGTCGGTAAAGATAGAAACAAGATGGGCAGAACCTTCCAAAAGATGTCTCCAGTCCTCCAATGCTAACTTGATGGCGAGTAATTCCCGATCTCCAATGGAGTAATTTCTCTCCGGCGGAGAAAACGTTTTCGAAAAGAAACCGCAAGTGAGAGTCCTGCCAGTAGCGTTTTTTTGAGTAAGCACGGCTCCAGCTCCAATGGAGGAGGCATCTACCTCAAGCGCAAAAGGTCTTGTTGGATCTGGTCTTGAAAGTACCGGAGCAGAAGAGAAGGCATGTTTAAGAGTATTAAAGGCCTCTTCAGCCTGAGGAGGCCACAACTTAGAATTGACGTTCTTCTTTGTGAGAGCCACAATAGCCGCAACCAAAGTCAAAAAGTGGGGAATGAACTGGCGATAATAATTAGCGAATCCCAAAAAGCGTTGGATAGCCCGTAGGCCAGAAGGGCGTGGCCAATCCAACACTGCCTTTAACTTGCTGGGGTCCATCTGGAGACCTCGATCAGAAACAATGTACCCAAGAAATGGTAAGGTGGTATGGTCAAATATGCACTTCTCCAACTTGGCGTATAAGCGATGTAGGCGGAGGCGAGACAGGACTTGCCGGACGTGTCGATGATGTTCTTCAGGATTAGAAGAGAAGATGAGTATATCATCCAGATATACTACCACACAGGAGTAAAGCAAGTCCCGGAATATGTCGTTCACGTATTCCTGGAATACGGTGGGTATTCAAAGTGTCCATCGCGGGTGTTAAAGGCAGTCTTCCACTCATCACCCTCACGTATACGTATCAGACTATAGGCCCCTCTCAGATCAAGTTTAGTGAAGATTTTGGCACCACGAAGTCGATCAAATAATTAAATCGATACAAAGGTAAAGGGTATCGATTTTTGACGGTAATCTTGTTGAGGCCACAATAGTTAATGCGGGGGCGAAGAGAGACATCTTTCCTGGCCACAAAAAAGAACCCTGCGCCTGCTGGAGAGGAATACTTCCGTATAAAGCTCCTTTGGAGATTTTCCTGTATGTACTCTGACATAGCCTGCATCTCAGGAGCTGAGAGGGGATAGATTCTGCCACGAGGTGGAGTGGTACCCGGCAGGAGGTCGATAGGGCAAGCATAGGGGCGATGAGGCGGAAGTACCTCCGCTTGCTTTTTGCAGAGCACATCAGATAAGGCCTGATAGATCGCAGGCAGGCCGGTACTCCAATCAAGAGTGGGATCATGACGTTGAAGCCAGGGTAGGACGAGAAGAATCTGAGAGGTACAATGAGGGAGCACGTAGAACTCAATGTTCTCTTGGCGAAAAAGTCCAATCTTTAAAAGGAGGGGTAGTGTGCGATAACGCACGGTGCAATCAAGCCTGTCACCATTAACCAAAGCTATGAATAGAGACTTTGCGAGGCGGTTCACAGAGATGTTATATTTATTACCCAAGGAGGCCTCGATAAAATTTCCTGCAGAGCCAGAATCCAAAAAGGCAGACAAGTTCAAGGAGATGGTAGCTGCGACAGTAAGTTGCACAGGAACCGTAAGCCATGGAGAGGTAGCACACACACCTAGGGACGCCTCTCCCACATTCACTAGGTGCACCCGTTTCCCTGTTGTGGCGGGCGAATAGGACAATCTTTCAGGAAGAGCTCAGAGCCAGCACAATACAGGCAGAGATTTTCATTCCTCCTGCGAGTTCTCTCCAGCTGGATTAAGCGAGATCAGCCCACCTGCATGGCCTCCTCGCTGAACGGCGCAGGTGTGGACAAAGGATGTTGAAACACAGGAGCCAAACGGGATGCCCTACTAGGACGCTGAAAGTCTCTTTCACGTTTCTTCGAAAAACATACATCGATGCGTGTGGCCAAATGAACGGGATCAGACAAAGATGTAGGTAAATCACGTGCAGCTAGAGCATCTTTAATATTGCTAGACAGTCCTTTCTTGAAGGCAGATGCCAGGGTACGGAACTGAATGGCGTATTCACCAACGGACAGGTTGCCCTGGACCAAATTCAAAAGGACCGTTTCTGCAGATGAGGCCCGGGCTGGTTCCGCAAAGAACTGGCGGAACACGGAGACAAAGGCGAGTACGTTGGAAGTAACTGGATCCTCGCGATCCCATAATGAGGTAGCCCAGGCCAGCGCCTTTCCTGAGAGCAGACTAATAACAAAGACCACCTTGGCACGTTCAGTGGGGAATTGGTCCGCCAACATTTCCAAATGCATGGAACACTGGGTAAGGAAGCCTCAGCATAACTTGGCATCCCTGTCAAACTTAGCCGGCAAGGAGAGACAGATTGTAGAGGTTGATGCTACTGGAGGCTGTGGTGGTGACACTGGAGCAGATGGTGGCAATTGTTGCTGCTGAATCGATAAGAGCTGCTGAAACATGGCGGAGAGCTGGTTAATTTGGCGAGACTGCATAGCCACTATAGTAGGCAGTTCAGTGAAATCAGGCAGTGGCACCTCAGCGGGATCCATGGCCGGATCTTGCTGTCACGGGCAGGATGTGGCGGCACAGGTGTGGATCCACTTTGGCTGTGAACTGATAGCTAGTGCCATGTCAGGGTAGCGGAGTCTAAGAGGCCACCGGTATTCACCAGAGCCCGCCAAAAAGCAGGTTGGACTTGTAGCGGCGAGTGACCCCCAGGTCGCTACCCCCCAACAGCGGCTCAGACACACAGTCAGCCGAGGTAATGCGTGGTACCGAGGAGGCAGGCAAAAGGCGTAGTCAAGTTTAAGAGGAGTTCAGGGCTGGCAGTACAATCACAGGGTCGAAGGTAAGTAGCCAAGGTCGGGACGGGCAGCGAAGGTTCTGAGTTGGGGACAGGCAAAGGTCGGTACACGGGAGAGCAATACTGGAAACAACTGACGTTCAGTAACCATAGGAAGACCAAGATCCGGCACTTGATGGAAAGAAGTGCCCCTTTAAATAGGGGAAGTGGAATGAGCGGCCACCAGTGAAAGGTGAACTGGCCCTTTACATAAAAAAAAAAAAGCCGCACGCGCGCCCCCTAGTAGACAGGGACGTGCACGCACCAGAGACGAGACAGCGCGGGGCAGGGGACGGCCGAGAGCAGTTGGCGCGTGGCCAACCACCGCGCCAGAAGCCTGAGGCCCGCCGCCCGAAGCCGGGAAGAAGGGAGAGCGGAAAGTGACGTGAGATGGGTGCGCGACGCTCGCACTAACAATAGCAATACGGAAATTGGTAAAGGTAAGCATTATGAAGAATAAAGAACATTGCATGCAAATACTGTCAGAGGTAAAGGTAAGCATTAGGAAAAATAGAAGAACACTGCATGGGACAGTCTAAACTAAAATGAAGCAAGGAGAAGGAGCAATGCTGGAGACGATGGGTAGAGGTAAGCACTTTGGAGCAGAAGAGACTTGGCACAGCAACAAGTAATGGGGCCAAAGGCTGAAGAATGAAAAAAACAAAAAAAGAGACAAAACTATCATCCACTGGCTAAGCTGCGAAAGCGGAACAAACAACACTCCAGGTGGAGGCTCTGATTCATGCGAACGCACAAACAACTTACGTCAAACAACACTTACGCACTTACAACTTACTTAGAAACAACTTAGTTCTTGCTTTTATGCACAAAAGCAAGAACTATTATAGAGGAATCAACATTATTTTCTTTCTATATGGTCAATCAGTAACCGTGACATTATCAGGCTTTTTTCTCATAAAGGGAATTTTTTACTACCATAACAATTTTATCAACTCTTATTGAATCAAGGCCAACATGTCTGTATACAGCCAAGTAATATACAGAGTGTCTGTATACAGCCAGGTAATATACAGTGTGTCTGTATACAGCCAGGTAATATACAGAGTGTCTGTATACAGCCAGGTAACATACATAGTGTCTGTATACAGCCAGGTAATATACAGAGTGTCTGTATACAGCCAGGTAATATACAGTGTGTCTGTATACAGCCAGGTAATATACAGAGTGTCTGTATACAGCCAGGTAATATACAGAGTGTCTGTATACAGCCAGGTAATATACAGAGTGTCTGTATACAGCCAGGTAATATACAGTGTGTCTGTATACAGCCAGGTAACATACAGAGTGTCTGTATACAGCCAGGTAATATACAGAGTGTCTGTATACAGCCAGGTAATATACAGAGTGTCTGTATACAGCCAGGTAATATACAGTGTGTCTGTATACAGCCAGGTAACATTCAGAGTGTCTGTATACAGCCAGGTAATATACAGAGTGTCTGTATACAGCCAGGTAATATACAGAGTGTCTGTATACAGCCAGGTAATATACAGAGTGTCTGTATACAGCCAGGTAACATACATAGTGTCTGTATACAGCCAGGTAATATACAGAGTGTCTGTATACAGCCAGGTAACATACAGAGTGTCTGTATACAGCCAGGTAACATACATAGTGTCTGTATACAGCCAGGTAATATACAGAGTGTCTGTATACAGCCAGGTAACATACAGAGTGTCTGTATACAGCCAGGTAACATACAGAGTGTCTGTATACAGCCAGGTAACATACAGAGTATCTGTATACAGCCAGGTAACATACAGAGTGTCTGTATACAGCCAGGTAATATACAGAGTGTCTGTATACAGCCAGGTTACATACAGAGTGTCTGTATACAGCCAAGTAACATACAGAGTGTCTGTATACAGCCAGGTACATACAGAGTGTCTGTATACAGCCAGGTAATATACAGAGTGTCTGTATACAGCCAGGTAATATACAGAGTGTCTGTATACAGCCAGGTAATATACAGAGTGTCTGTATACAGCCAGGTAATATACAGAGTGTCTGTATACAGCCAGGTAACATACAGTGTGTCTGTATACAGCCAGGTAATATACAGAGGGTCTGTATACAGCCAGGTAACATACAGAGTGTCTGTATACAGCCAGGTAATATACAGAGTGTCTGTATACAGCCAGGTAACATACAGAGTGTCTGTATACAGCCAGGTAACATACAGAGTATCTGTATACAGCCAGGTAACATACAGAGTGTCTGTATACAGCCAGGTAGCATACAGAGTGTCTGAATACAGCCAGGTAACATACAGAGTGTCTGTATACAGCCAGATAACATACAGAATGTCTGTATACAGCCAGGTAACATACAGAGTGTCTGTATACAGCCAGGTAACATACAGAGTATCTGTATACAGCCAGGTAACATACAGAATGTCTGTATACAGCCAGGTAACATACAGAGTATCTGTATACAGCCAGGTAACATACAGAATGTCTGTATACAGCCAGGTAACATACAGAGTGTCTGTATACAGCCAGGTAACATACAGAGTGTCTGTATACAGCCAGGTAACATACAGAGTGTCTGTATACAGCCAGGTAACATACAGAGTGTCTGTATGCAGCCAGGTAACATACAGAGTGTCTGTATACAGCCAGGTAACATACAGAGTGTCTGTATACAGCCAGGTAACATACAGAGTGTCTGTATACAGCCAGGTAACATACAGAATGTCTGTATACAGCCAGGTAACATACAGAGTGTCTGTATACAGCCAGGTAATATACAGAGTGTCTGTATACAGCCAGGTAATATACAGAGTGTCTGTATACAGCCAGGTAACATACAGAGTGTCTGTATACAGCCAGGTAACATACAGAGTGTCTGTATACAGCCAGGTAACATACAGAGTGTCTGTATACAGCCAGGTAATATACAGAGTGTCTGTATACAGCCAGGTAACATACAAAGTGTTTGTATACAGCCAGGTAACATACAGAGTGTCTGTATACATCCAGGTAACATACAGAGTGTCTGTATACAGCCAGGTAACATACAGAGTGTTTGTATACAGCCAGGTAACATACAGAGTGTTTGTATACAGCCAGGTAACCTACAGAGTGTCTGTATACAGCCAGGTAACATACAGAGTGTCTGTATACAGCCAGGTAACATGCAGAGTGTCTGTATACAGCCAGGTAATATACAGAGTGTCTGTATACAGCCAGGTAATATACAGAGTGTCTGTATACAGTCAGGTAACATACAGAGTGTCTGTATACAGCCAGGTAATATACAGAGTGTCTGTATACAGCCAGGTAACATACAGAGTGTCTGTATACAGCCAGGTAACATACAGAGTGTCTGTATACAGCCAGGTAACATACAGAGTGTCTGTATACAGCCAGGTAACATACAGAGTGTCTGTATACAGCCAGGTAACATACAGAGTGTCTGTATACAGCCAGGTAATATACAGAGTGTCTGTATACAGCCAGGTAACATACAGAGTGTTTGTATACAGCCAGGTAACATACAGAGTGTCTGTATACAGCCAGGTAACATACAGAGTGTTTGTATACAGCCAGGTAACATACAGGGTATCTGTATACAGCCAGGTAATATACAGAGTGTCTGTATACAGCCAGGTGACGTACAGAGTGTCTGTATACAGCCATGTAACATACAGAGTGTCTGTATACAGCCAGGTAACATACAGAGTGTCTGTATACAGCCAGGTAACATACAGAGTTTCTGTATACATCCAGGTAATATACAGAGTGTCTGTATACAGGCAGGTGATATACAGAGTGTCTGTATACAGCCAGGTAACATACAGAGTGTCTGTATACATCCAGGTAATGTACAGAGTGTCTGGATACAGGCAGGTGATATACACAGTGTCTGTATACAGCCAGGTAACATACAGAGTGTCTGTATACAGGCAGGTAACATACAGAATGTCTGTATACAGCCAGGTAACATACAGAGTGTCTGTATACAGCCAGGTGACATACAGAGTGTCTGTATACAGCCAGGTAATATACAGAGTGTCTGTATACAGCCAGGTAATATACAGAGTGTCTGTATACAGCCAGGTAACATACAGAGTGTCTGTATACAGCCAGGTGACATACAGAGTGTCTGTATACAGCCAGGTAATATACAGAGTGTCTGTATACAGCCAGGTAATATATAGAGTGTCTGTATACAGCCAGGTAATATACAGAGTGTCTGTATACAGCCAGGTAACATACAGAGTGTCTGTATACAGCCAGGTAACATACAGAATGTCTGTATACAGCCAGGTAACATACAGAGTGTCTGTATACAGCCAGGTAACATACAGAATGTCTGTATACAGCCAGGTAACATACAGAGTGTCTGTATACAGCCAGGTGACATACAGAGTGTCTGTATACAGCCAGGTAATATACAGAGTGTCTGTATACAGCCAGGTAACATACAGAGTGTCTGTATACAGCCAGGTAACATACAGAGTGTCTGTATACATCCAGGTAATGTACAGAGTGTCTGGATACAGGCAGGTGATATACACAGTGTCTGTATACAGCCAGGTAACACACAGAGTGTCTGTATACAGCCAGGTAACATACAGAGTGTTTGTATACAGCCAGGTGACATACAGAGTGTCTGTATACAGGCCGGTGATATACAGAGTGTCTGTATACAGCCAGGTAACATACAGAGTGTCTGTATACAGCCAGGTAACATACAGAGTGTCTGTATACAGCCAGGTAATATACAGAGTGTCTGTATACAGGCCGGTGATATACAGAGTGTCTGTATACAGCCATGTAACATACAGAGTGTCTGTATACAGGCAGGTAACATACAGAGTGTCTGCATACAGCCAGGTAACATACAGAGTGTCTGTATACAGGCCGGTGATATACAGAGTGTCTGTATACAGCCATGTAACATACAGAGTGTCTGTATACAGGCAGGTGATATACAGAGTGTCTGTATACAGCCAGGTAACATACAGAGTGTCTGTATACAGCCAGGTAACATACAGAGTGTCTGTATACAGCCAGGTAACATACAGAGTGTCTGTATACAGCCAGGTAACATACAGAGTGTCTGTATACAGCCAGGTAACATACAGAGTGTCTGTATACAGCCAGGTAATATACAGAGTGTCTGTATACAGGCAGGTGATATACAGAGTGTCTGTATACAGGCAGGTGATATACAGAGTGTCTGTATACAGGCAGGTGATATACAGAGTGTCTGTATACAGCCAGGTAACATACAGAGTGTCTGTATACAGCCAGGTAATATACAGAGTGTCTGTATACAGGTAGGTAACATACAGAGTGTCTGTATACAGCCAGGTAACATACAAAGTGTCTGTATACAGCCAGGTAACATACAGAGTGTCTGTATACAGCCAGGTAATATACAGAGTGTCTGTATACAGGCAGGTGATATACAGAGTGTCTGTATACAGGCAGGTAACATACAGAGTGTCTGTATACAGCCAGGTAACATACAGAGTGTCTGTATACAGCCAGGTAACATACAGAGTGTCTGTATACAGCCAGGTAACAAACAGAGTGTCTGTATACAGCCAGGTAACATACAGAGTGTCTGTATACAGCCAGGTAACATACAGAGTGTCTGTATACAGCCAGGTAATATACAGAGTGTCTGTATACAGGCAGGTGATATACAGAGTGTCTGTATACAGGCAGGTGATATACAGAGTGTCTGTATACAGGCAGGTGATATACAGAGTGTCTGTATACAGCCAGGTAACATACAGAGTGTCTGTATACAGCCAGGTAATATACAGAGTGTCTGTATACAGGTAGGTAACATACAGAGTGTCTGTATACAGCCAGGTAACATACAGAGTGTCTGTATACAGCCAGGTAACATACAGAGTGTCTGTATACAGCCAGGTAACATACAGAGTGTCTGTATACAGCCAGGTAACATACAGAGTGTCTGTATACAGCCAGGTAACATACTGAGTGTCTGTATACAGCCAGGTAACATACAGAGTGTCTGTATACAGCCAGGTAACATACAGAGTGTCTGTATACAGCCAGGTAACATACAGAGTGTCTGTATACAGGCAGGTGATATACAGAGTGTCTGTATACAGGCAGGTGATATACAGAGTGTCTGTATACAGGCAGGTGATATACAGAGTGTCTGTATACAGCCAGGTAATATACAGAGTGTCTGTATACAGGCAGGTAACATACAGAGTGTCTGTATACAGGCAGGTAACATACAGAGTGTCTGTATACAGGCAGGTGATATACAGAGTGTCTGTATACAGGCAGGTAACATACAGAGTGTCTGTATACAGCCAGGTAACATACAGAGTGTCTGTATACAGCCAGGTAATATACAGAGTGTCTGTATACAGGCAGGTGATATACAGAGTGTCTGTATACAGCCAGGTAATATACAGAGTGTCTGTATACAGGCAGGTAACATACAGAGTGTCTGTATACAGCCAGGTAACATACAGAGTGTCTGTATACAGGCAGGTAACATACAGAGTGTCTGTATACAGCCAGGTAACATACAGAGTGTCTGTATACAGCCAGGTAACATACATAGTGTCTGTATACAGCCAGGTAACATACAGAGTGTCTGTATACGGCCAGGTAACATACATAATGTCTGTATACAGCCAGGTAACATACAGAGTGTCTGTATACAGCCAGGTAACATACAGAGTGTCTGTATACAGCCAGGTAACATACAGAGTGTCTGTATACAGCCAGGTAACATACAGAGTGTCTGTATACAGCCAGGTAACATACAGAGTGTCTGTATACAGCCAGGTAACATACAGAGTGTCTGTATACAGCCAGGTAACATACAGAGTGTCTGTATACAGCCAGGTAACATACATAGTGTCTGTATACAGCCAGGTAACATACAGAGTGTCTGTATACGGCCAGGTAACATACATAATGTCTGTATACAGCCAGGTAACATACAGAGTGTCTGTATACAGCCAGGTAACATACAGAGTGTCTGTATACAGCCAGGTAACATACAGAGTGTCTGTATACAGCCAGGTAACATACAGAGTGTCTGTATACAGCCAGGTAACATACAGAGTGTCTGTATACAGCCAGGTAATATACAGAGTGTCTGTATACAGCCAGGTAACATACAGAGTGTCTGTATACAGCCAGGTAATATACAGAGTGTCTGTATACAGCCAGGTAACATACAGAGTGTCTGTGTACAGCCAGGTAACATACAGAGTGCCTGTATACAGCCAGGTAATATACAGAGTGTCTGTATACAGCCAGGTAACATACAGAGTGTCTGTATACAGCCAGGTAATATACAGAGTGTCTGTATACAGCCAGGTAACATACAGAGTGTCTGTGTACAGCCAGGTAATATACAGAGTGTATGTATACAGCCAGGTAATATACAGAGTGTCTGTATACAGCCAGGTAACATACAGAGTGTCTGTATACAGCCAGGTAACATACAGAGTGTCTGTATACAGCCAGGTAATATACAGAGTGTCTGTATACAGCCAGGTAATATACAGAGTGTCTGTATACAGCCAGGTAATATACAGAGTGTCTGTATACAGCCAGGTAACATACAGAGTGTGTGTATACAGCCAGGAAACATACAGAGTGTCTGTATACATCCAGGTAATGTACAGAGTGTCTGTATACAGGCAGGTGATATACATAGTGTCTGTATACAGGCAGGTAACATACATAATGTCTGTATACAGCCAGGTAACATACAGAGTGTCTGTGTACAGCCAGGTAATATACAGAGTGTATGTATACAGCCAGGTAATATACAGAGTGTCTGTATACAGCCATGTAACATACAGAGTGTCTGTATACAGCCAGGTAACATACAGAGTGTCTGTATACAGCCAGGTAACATACATAGTGTCTGTATACAGCCAGGTAACATACAGAGTGTCTGTATACGGCCAGGTAACATACATAATGTCTGTATACAGCCAGGTAACATACAGAGTGTCTGTATACAGCCAGGTAACATACAGAGTGTCTGTATACAGCCAGGTAACATACAGAGTGTCTGTATACAGCCAGGTAACATACAGAGTGTCTGTATACAGCCAGGTAACATACAGAGTGTCTGTATACAGCCAGGTAACATACAGAGTGTCTGTATACAGCCAGGTAACATACAGAGTGTCTGTATACAGCCAGGTAACATACATAGTGTCTGTATACAGCCAGGTAACATACAGAGTGTCTGTATACGGCCAGGTAACATACATAATGTCTGTATACAGCCAGGTAACATACAGAGTGTCTGTATACAGCCAGGTAACATACAGAGTGTCTGTATACAGCCAGGTAACATACAGAGTGTCTGTATACAGCCAGGTAACATACAGAGTGTCTGTATACAGCCAGGTAACATACAGAGTGTCTGTATACAGCCAGGTAATATACAGAGTGTCTGTATACAGCCAGGTAACATACAGAGTGTCTGTATACAGCCAGGTAATATACAGAGTGTCTGTATACAGCCAGGTAACATACAGAGTGTCTGTGTACAGCCAGGTAACATACAGAGTGCCTGTATACAGCCAGGTAATATACAGAGTGTCTGTATACAGCCAGGTAACATACAGAGTGTCTGTATACAGCCAGGTAATATACAGAGTGTCTGTATACAGCCAGGTAACATACAGAGTGTCTGTGTACAGCCAGGTAATATACAGAGTGTATGTATACAGCCAGGTAATATACAGAGTGTCTGTATACAGCCAGGTAACATACAGAGTGTCTGTATACAGCCAGGTAACATACAGAGTGTCTGTATACAGCCAGGTAATATACAGAGTGTCTGTATACAGCCAGGTAATATACAGAGTGTCTGTATACAGCCAGGTAATATACAGAGTGTCTGTATACAGCCAGGTAACATACAGAGTGTGTGTATACAGCCAGGTAACATACAGAGTGTCTGTATACATCCAGGTAATGTACAGAGTGTCTGTATACAGGCAGGTGATATACATAGTGTCTGTATACAGGCAGGTAACATACATAATGTCTGTATACAGCCAGGTAACATACAGAGTGTCTGTGTACAGCCAGGTAATATACAGAGTGTATGTATACAGCCAGGTAATATACAGAGTGTCTGTATACAGCCATGTAACATACAGAGTGTCTGTATACAGCCAGGTAATATACAGAGTGTCTGTATACAGCCAGGTAACATACAGAGTGTCTGTATACAGCCAGGTAACATACAGAGTGTCTGTATACAGCCAGGTAACATACAGAGTGTCTGTATACAGCCAGGTAACATACAGAGTATCTGTATACAGCCAGGTAACATACAGAGTGTCTGTATACAGCCAGGTAATATACAGAGTGTCTGTATACAGCCAGGTAATATACAGAGTGTCTGTATACAGCCAGGTAACATACAGAGTGTCTGTATACAACCAGGTAACATACAGAGTGTCTGTATACAGCCAGGTAACATACAGAGTGTCTGTATACAGCCAGGTAATATACAGAGTGTCTGTATACAGCCAGGTAATATACAGAGTGTCTGTATACAGCCAGGTAATATACAGAGTGTCTGTATACAGCCAGGTAACATACAGAGTGTCTGTATACAGCCAGGTAACATACAGAGTGTCTGTATACAGCCAGGTAACATACAGAGTGTCTGTATACAGCCAGGAAACATACAGAGTGTCTGTATACAGCCAGGAAACATACAGAGTGTCTGTATACAGCCAGGTAATATACAGAGTGTCTGTATACAGCCAGGAAACATACAGAGTGTCTGTATACAGCCAGGAAACATACAGAGTGTCTGTATACAGCCAGGTAATATACAGAGTGTTTGTATACTGGCAGGTTACAGTGTGTATTGGTTGGTGAGTTGTTACATAAGACATTTATTATATAGTGTCTTTTTGGAGGACTAGTAGCATAAAACATAAGACCTACAGTTCACACAACATCCTTGGAGCAAATAATTCATAGGAATGTGGGAGATAATATCTCATGTGCACACTAAACAATCCACTAATAAGAAAATCTCCTCCCCGGTAATACCGATACAGAAATAAAGGTGTGCTAGGTGTCAGGCTACATGGAGATGCTGTGCACAGGATTATTCCATAGGCTGAGACTAGGACAAGGCTCATAGAGAACATTCTAGAAGGCTTAACTAATCATTCAATAGATTCTCTTATGCACTCTGTGTGCCATACGTTGAATTCAATGTATGTAGGCTGTGCAGGCATTGCAGGTATCGGTGTCAGTGTGTTATCAGTACAGTTACTGTCAGTTTATAAAGCTGATCTTAGGAAAATTTAGCAGCAAAATAAAAACTATTTTCAAATCAGAACAAATTTAATATATTTTTTTTTTTTTTATCTGTAAAACTAATACAGCAGCCAGGATTCCTCGGGGTAGGCCTCCATGTTCCTGCATGAATCTACTTTGTGCTCTCCTTCTATTGAATGTCCAGGAGGTATAAAAATATTGGCCAATGAGATGCCACGAAAGGCACCTTTCAAATCATGACACTCATGCATGCTGTAGAGGTGTGGCTGCCAAAATGGCAGACAAGAGGTTTAATTCAGTTATTTGGGCCAGGCAGAGGGTGCAGGAGGCACTTAGGGGTGGGCTGTGTTGGGGCCCACATGAAGGCTGGTTTTCATCTGTTTTCGTGCCAATAGTCCTCGGAGGCTTACAATGCCTAGACACATAAATTATTGACCACAACCCTTTTTGTACCCATCCACCATGAATACTACTCACCTGTAAATTTCCTTTCTCATCCTCTTCAATTCTGGTGCACCACACCCGCCCTTCTGTTGTGTTATAACTGTGTCGCTAGTGGTTGATGCCTTCTACATGGTTTTAGTTTTGTTGCACTGATTTCTACTTGCATACATTACATAAAGGTTAGTCTACGCCCCTCCCGGGCTGTTGCTGAACTGCTTTTTAATTAACTGAGGAGACGCTGCCACAGCCTGCCCTATGTAGGCCATGAGGAGCTAGTTTTTTTTTCTATCTTGCAGTCCCCACCTATGGCTGAGATTAACCCATGTGTTACTACTGGTACACAAATTTCCCCTTTTCTCATCTCTTCCATTACGAGGCACTACCAATAGCAACGTGAAAGACATCCCAAAGCAGTACCCCCAATAATGGTGGAACCAAGAACAATGGCACTGACATTTCAAGCTTAGACCCCTGGAAAGGGGTTCACCACGGCCTGCAACACCTTTCGCCCCAGAGCAGCATGGGCCGATGCCCTGACATCGAGTCTGTAAAACTTGGTGAAGCTGTGGGGAGATGACCAGGTCACCCCCTTGCAGACCTGTTTCACCGACATCTAGTGTTGCAAAGACCAAGATGCGGCAATCGCCCTGGTGAAGTAAGTGGTGTTCTGGAAGGGCACCTCCTACCCCTTGCAGACATAGGCTTGTATGGCCACCTGCCTGATCCATCTGCTAAGAGAGCACCTGGCAGCCACCAGACTCCGAACAAGACATTTGTCTTACGTACCTCTCGAGTTGCGGCCAAGTAATACTTTAATGCCTTGACCACATCGAGGGAATGCAGTAGTCACTCCCTTTGGTGAGTGGGGTGTAGGCACAAGAAGAGTAACACCATATCCTGATTAAGATGGTAAGGAGAGACCAACAAAATTCTGCTTCACATGAAACCCTGCTTTACCTTCATGCAGCACCAAAAAAGGGTGATCAGGAGCGCTGCCAGCTCCGAAATACACCTAATGGAGGTGATCACTACAAGAAAAGCCACCTTCATTGTGAATGTTGCAAGGAAGCCTCTGTCATTGGTTTAAAGGGGGCCTGATGTGCTGATAGGACCAGATTGAGATCCTAGGGACTATCAACCTCCAAAAAGGCCAATTTCCACAGCAGAAAAAACCCTCTCTTCCAATATGCTGGTCTTAAAAGCCAAGCTGCTAAACATAGCGCTGGAGATTTGGTATGCCACAGAGGACCCTGTTGCAGAAGATCTGGGCAGTTGGGGAGTTGGCCAGGCTGATCAGATTCGCAAACCACAACCTTGCAGGCCAGTACGAGGCAATCAGAATGATAGGAATCTGTCAGTGGTGGGAATGTGCAGTGCAGCCTGTTCCCTGACCTGGGAATGGCTAGCACATCGACCACCACAGCCAAGGGGTCCCGCACCCTGGACACGAACCTCTGGACCTTCCGTGCCAAGATGCTAAGAGGTCCACCTTCGGCACTCCCCACTGGTTGCAGAGAGCTTGAAACATATCATGGTGAAGGGACCATCCCCCCTGGTCCATCGCCTCCCTGCTCAAATATACGGCCTGCTCAAATATCCGGCCTCATATCCCCCGGGATGTGAACCACTGAGATGCATGGAACAAGAATTTCTCATGATGCAACTCACTTCCTGGAATGCCTTCCAGCTCCTGGTACCCTCCTTATGGTTTATGCAGGCCACAGCTGTGGAATTGTCTGACTGTACCCTGGGCAGACTAATGCCTGAGAACCAGCAGAATCGCCCTTAATTCCAACACATTGATTGGAAGAATGTCCTCCAACTGGTCCGAGAGACCTTGAACCCTCTAGTTTTCCAGAACACCATGCCAACCCATCTGACTGGAGTCTGTGGTCAGGATGACCCACCAGACCACCAGGAAAGACCGACCCATTGCCAGCGACTGCTGGTCCAGCCACCATTTTAGAGATTGCCGGTATTCTCCAGCAATATGAAGCAATGGTCCAATGGTCTGAACAATCCTATGCCATTTCGATAAGAGCAACATTTTTGGGGGCCTGGAGTGGAGCTGGGCATAAGGAACTGCCAATGGTAGACAACATAAGGCCAAGGCAACACATGCCCTGTCTGATCATTGAATTTTTGTCTGTCAGCAGCAACCTCACTGCCTCCTGAAGAGCCACTTACCTCTGCACTGGAAGAAGGACCTGTGCCTGTTAATTATCCCATGTCATACCTAGATAGGTCGCCACCATGGAGATAACCACCTGGGACTTGGGATAGTTGCTAACCCACATGAAAGTATGTGAAAGTGAACAGGACCATCTGAATGGCTTGGATGAGCAAGAGGGCCATCACCACTGCAAAGACTTTCGTGAACACTCGCGGGGCAATAAACAGTCCCAAGGGCAGTGCCAAAAATTGGAAATGTTGGGTGCCCACCACAAAGTACAGGTATTTTTGGTGACCAGGGAAGATTGGGACATGTAGATAAGTAAAAAACTCCCCTGTTGAAGTGACGTCACAATCGATCTTAGAGATTCTTCCTTGGAGAACTTCTGCACTCAAACATAACTATTTCAGAGATCCAGGATCAGCCAAAAGGCCTGGCCTTCTTGGGGATAAGGAATAGTATTGAGTAGAAGCCATGGTTCAACTCTGAGGGGGCACAGGTACTACAACTCCCCCGTCCAGCAAGAGCTCTATTGCAAGGTCGTTAGCCACCACCCTTTCTGCAACACGGGAAGGCTTGGAAGTCACAAATCTGTGTGAAGGCCTGGTCCTGATCCCTCCCGTCCCGTCTTTCGGTATAGCCCCCCCGTGGCTTTTGCTTACCTGAAAAATCCTCACAACTTCTGAACTCTGTAGAACCTCCGAACTTCTGGAAGGTATGACAATTTGGCAACCTGCAAAAATGAGATCCTAATTTTCCAATTCTGTGGAAGCCTAGTTAACCTCCCACCCGTGGCCTTCTGGACTAGGTCATCCAGAGGCTCACCAAAAAACCAATCCCCAAAATGGGGAGGGCAGTAAAAGTCTTCTTAGAAGCCATGTTGGCCAACCACTGTTACAGCCACACCATGAATTGCAAGGTGACCAGCAAGGCCATGCCCCTAGCCACAAATGTACCCAGTCATTCATAGCCGGCACCACGTATCTGAAGACATCCATAGCAAAGGAGTTCAAACAAAGTGCAGAGGAACAAGAACCTTCATGTTGCAAGCTCTTCCTCTACTACCATACCCAGACCTTACCTGCCATAGCTGCTATGGATGTGGCGCAAGCTGGGTGCATGGCCGACCCCACCATGGTGAACGCATGCCTGACCAGCTGGTCCAACCTTGTATCCACCTAGTTCAGCCTCAACTGGGTCCCAAACTCCTGAATAGGTCCTCGACGTAGAAGCTAGAATCCTCAGAGGATTCCATTCCATTGAATATGCCTACATTTGACCGTAGCCTTCTTGTCTTGGGTGGGCAAGATTCCCCTGCTGACAAAGATCACTGACCACGCTCTCTAATGGAGAGTCTCGGGACACAAATGGACCTGGGATTCCCCAGGGGTATCCTGCTCTGGTGAGAATGTTCCCAAAGCTGCAGGGGAAACTGTACAATCCAACTAAGGTGTGAAACCTGCCAGCTGCATAAGGCAGCTCAGGACAGTAGTGCACCCAGCACACAGGAGCCCCGAGGTCAGATACACTTGACACATGGGGCACTCCGCACCACTCTTCGTTCAAATACAAAACCCCTGTGCCTCTGATGCCTCTGACATGGTAAAATGGTTGCCCTAACTGCTAAGCAATACAGCTGATCCTCACACTCTCCTGCCTGTCGACTACTGATTAAACCTGCCTGCATTACTGGAAAAGCAACTTTCCTGCAGTTGAGATCAACCCACCAGCCAAGGATGCAACAGCTTCTGGACCCCCACCCTTCAACAACAAGAGCAATGTCAAATTCCTAAAGGAATCAGGAAAAAGGCTTTGCTCCGAGAGGGAGCCCTACCTGACCAGGGAAAACCGGTCATCAGCCTCACTAGATCTGATACTCCGACACGTAGAACAGGGAGGTAGTGTGGGAGCTGGCAAGCGGCAATCTAGGGATGCAGCAGGGACCTTCGAACACCAGACAAGATACTGCTGCCTCATGCTGTTTGCGAGGAGACATGGACCATGCAATGTTCTGTTTTCTCCTCCCATCCTCCACTTTAAGGCCCAAGCAGCACAAAGCCATGCCTCCCTGCGTGCGTCACAGGCATGGCCAGCATCCTTCCCGAGTTAGCCAATAGGCAGACTGCATGGACGGTGGCCACACCCCCTTGTGGTGAGGCCATCTCCCCCTCCAAACACTGGCAGCGGAGCTCTGAATGAGCTCTGACCAGCATGGCTGCTGTAGTAGTAATCACAAACACACTGACACCAGGGAGCCCTGCCACCTAGTTCAGGAAGGGGGCAGGGGGTCATGGAGTAAAGGGCTAGATGACCCAGGGGGTAGAGGGACTGAGGCTCAGTGGGAGACACACAGCAGGGCCACTATGCAAGGCCCAAAGATCAGGTACCCTGCTGCAGCAGGTACCCGTGCCCCGTCCCCTCACTCTGCAGAATCCCACGCTATTGGGTTAGGAACCAACTTCAAGAATCTAGTGGAAAGCTGCAACTGGTAAGGGGCTGGAAGAGAGATGAAGTCGAAAAAAAATCCAGACATCTTCACTAGAGATGAGCGAACCGGTTCGGACGAACCGGAATTCGCTCCGAATTTCAGGAAATATTCGATTCGGCACGAACCCGAATATTTTGTGGTTCGTGCTGATCGAATTTTTCCTGAAATTAAAAAAAAAAAATGCCGGCATGGTGGGAGCGGGCCGCCCGGTTCCGCTGACAGCGGAGCCGGCCGGCCCGCTCCCACCATGCCGGCAAAAATGCTTTTTTTTTTGTTTTTTAAATGCCGGCATGGTGGGAGCGGGCCGGCCGGCTCTACCGGCCCGCCGGCCGGCTCCGCTGTCAGCGGGCCGGCTTTGCCGGCCCGCTGACAGCGGAACCGGCCGGCCCGCTCCCACCATGCCGGCATTTTTGATGGGGAACTTCGTAAAAGTTCGATTCGGCCGAACCCGAATTTCTTTGTGAAATTCGGCGAATCGGCCGAATCGAACTTTTCAAAAGTTCGCTCATCTCTAATCTTCACAGTTCCTTGCGACTAAAAGAAAAGAACTGAGGAGATCATGCCACAGGCTGTCCTATATCCTGCAGTCCCCACCTTTGGCTGGGGTTAACCCATGCATTCCAAAATGGAAGAGATGAGGAAAGAAAACTCTTGAAACATAAGCCACCATAAGCTACAAGAGCCTCTGTCAGGCAATATCTTAGGACTGATGGCCGTCTGGGGTTCTATATTTCTTATATTATCAGTGCTTAGGTTTACAATGTACCAGTTAGTTGCTACATACCTCTACACCCCCCTGAAATTTAACACCCAGTTTTAATACATATGATGATTAGGTAACATTCACAAACACTTCAAATAGAACAAAAAGGGATATACTCCTTAAAAGCTGATACAACCCCAGATTTATATATATCCTATGTCCCATTTTTGAACAAGCAATAAGTATTTAGGGCAGAATGATTAGGACAAGAAATTATAATCATTGGGTCATTGATGATGTGCCAGTTAATTCATGAACTACTTGTACATAGGGGAGTGCGTGTGGTCACCAATCCGGCTTTAGTGTACACATATTGAGTAATAGATAGGTATTAACTGGCACAAAATAATATGAGAAATTATTTTTTAAGCTGTGCTGACATATTGGGAGTACCACAACAGAAATTAGATATATTCTCATTAGATATTAATTATATCCAATGTTATGTGCATTATTAAATTAATTTAAATTAATTTAATTCAATTGTTTTTTCAAATTATTTACATTAAGTTAATTTATATTTATAACAAATTCACTACAATCAATTATTACATTATTTATGTTATTTCTTTTCATTTTTTATTTTTATTTTTTTAATAATTATAATTATAAATTTTATTTAATATTAATTTACATTATTGCATATATAATTTATTATTAGTATATTCCATTATAATATATTATATAATATTAATTGTTAATATACTATGTTCAGGTACTGGTTCAAAATAATAATAATAATAATAACATTTCTTTATTTATATTCATTATAAAGCATTTATTTTTTTCTTTTTCAACCTTTTTATTGTGTATATTCCGGACATTATTCTATAAGCATAATACTGTTCATACACAGAATTTAAAGATTACAGACAACTTAAGTCACAATCAGAAGCTCTTTCACTGCATACAAGAAAGTCGACTCAAGAGTTACTAAAGAAGTTCAATTCAAATAACTTAAAAGAAAAATAACAACCCCCTATGAGGGGGGAGAGGAGGTACAAGGGGGGAAATTAAAGAAAGGGGTCGAGGAAGGATCAGATGCTCATTAACAGAGATGAGCGAACTTCTTGAAAGTTCGATTCGGGCGATTCGCCGAATTTCCCCAAGAAATTCGGGTTCGCCCGAATCGAACTTTCACGAATCGCTCATGTGAAAAAAAAAATGCCACGCTCCGGCGCCGCTCTCAGCTGTCATCAGAGGACGCGTCATCAGAGGGCGCCTGAGAGCGGCGCCGGCCTCCACGCTCCGACCATGCAGGTAAGTGTTTGCTTTTTAAACAAATGCCGGCATGGTGGGAGCGGGCAGGCCGTCTGCGCTGTCAGCGGGCCGGCTTCCGCCGCCCGCTGACAGCGTAGCCGGCCTGCCTGCTCCCACCATGCCGGCATTTTTTTTTTTACTTCAGGGAAAATTCGATCGGCACGAACCAAAAAAAATTCGGGTTCGTGCAGAATCGAATTTTCCCTGAAATTCGGAGCGAATTCCGGTTCGTCCGAACCGGTTCGCTCATCCCTACTCATTAAGTTTACATCAAAATCTGTAGGCAGAAAATTCCAAACCCAAGGTTTCCACACCTCCCTAAACAGCTCCAAAGTCCTATTGTGAATGGCGGACATATTTTCCATGGCCATAATGCAGTTAACCTTGTTTTTAAAGGCATTGAGGCTCAAGGTGGGGGACCTCCAAGCCCCAGCTATTGCCAGCTTTGCCCCTGATAGGATATAATACATCAACCGCTTTTGTAGTCTAGAACTGTGGGGGATTAGCACATGGAGGAGAGCTACCCAAGGGTCTCTGACCACAGATCTACCACATACCTTGCTGAGAACTCTAAAGATTCTTGACCAAAATTCCCTAACTAGTGGACAATCCCATCACACATGCCGGTACGACCCCGGAGAGAGGCACCCCCGGAAGCAGTTCCCCTGGAACTCAGTGGAAAAGTGTTTCAATCTCTCTGGGACCATATACCATCTTGCCATTAGTTTTAGCCTCCATTAAAGTCACAGACGCCGAGCAACCAAAGGAAGTGTTCCATATCCTCCTCCAGCCATTTTTCTTGATCTATCTCCCTACCCAGTTCATGGTGCCAATTTTTGCTATAGCATTGGCATGTATCCGTATACCCCTAGAGGCCAAGTTATGATATATCTCTGAGATTGCTCCTCTGTCTCTGGGATCCCTACATCAGCGCGTCTCAAAAAAAGTTAGTTTTTCAAACTCCTGCCAATTCCCCACCTTGGATCTCACAAAATGGCAAACTTGCAGAAAACGAAAAAGCTCATTAGATGGCAGGTGAAATTTATCCCTCATCTGTTGGAATGTACTGACCTCTGAAGATTGCAGATAATCTGAAACTCACCGTATGCCCACCTCCTTCCATGTATTAAATCTACCAGGGTCCTCTGCCCCTGGGGGAAACATTGGATTGTTCCACAAGGAAAGGAGAGGGAGGTACAGGGAAACCAGTCCGCCCAAGTATTTACCATCATCCCACACTTGGAGCGAACGTCTAACATGGGGTTTTGTAGTAACCATCTAAATTTAGGCATAATCCACAAAAGGTTATTCACTGAAATTGGCGCGCATATATCTGATTCAATCTGCACCCAGCTTGGCACATCTGAAATGGAATGGAGGGCAAGTAGTTGTGCAACCTGAGCTGCTTGGTAATACTTTGCAAAATTTGGCACCCCCAGCCTGTCCTCCTTCCTAGACCTAAGCATGACCCCCTTGGGGATCCTAGGCCTCCTACCACCCCAGACAAAGGACATGACCTTGCTTTGTAATGCTTTTAGATGTTGTGGGGGGACTCTAGTTGGGAGGACATACAGAAACTTAGGCAACGATGTCATTTTAACTGCTGCAATCCTCCCCATTGCTCTAACAACTTATAGAGTTTCTGAAAGAGGGGTGTGTAATTTGCTGAAGCCAGGGAGTCATACGAATATATCCCAAGGTATTTGATGTTTTTTTCCTCCCAACTAAAATCAAATGATGTCTCCAGGACTCCCTAGGTATCGTGATATTCATCTCTTTGGATTTTGCCGTGTTCACCTGAAGCCCAGATACAGTCACATACTTACCCATAATTTGGAGTAGATTAAAGAGAGAAAGCATTGGGTTTGTAATGAATAAAAGGACATCATCCGCCAACAGACACAATTTGTGGTGCTTACCCGCTACTTCCAAAGCCGATATGCTCTCTGAATTTCTTGGGCCAAAGGTTACACAACCAGGGTGAACAAGAGGGGGGAAAGCGGACATCCCTGCCTTGTCCCTCTAGAAAGTTTAAAGGGTTCAAACTTATACCCGCTATACTTTACATACGCTAAAGGGGACGAGTAGAGAGTCTATAAGACATTGATAAATACTGGTCTGAACCCCCATCTCTCCAAAAGGAAAAACAGATACTCCCAGGAGACCAAATCAAATGCTTTCTAAATGTCTAGGGACAATAGCATAGCTGGAATCTGTCACTCTCTTGCTATATGGGACAACTGTACAGTCCTTCTAATATTGTCCCCTGCCTGTCGCCC
Organism: Gastrophryne carolinensis; assembly: GCA_027917425.1. Taxonomy (NCBI): domain Eukaryota; kingdom Metazoa; phylum Chordata; class Amphibia; order Anura; family Microhylidae; genus Gastrophryne; species Gastrophryne carolinensis. The sequence continues at coordinate 8,822,828 of CM051234.1, forward strand.
CGGTATAAAGCCCACCTGGTCGTTAGTTATCACTTTTGGTAAGAATCCCGAGAGCCTGTCTGCTAGCACCTTAGCTAGGATTTTGATATCCAAATTAATTAGGGAAAGTTAGACCAAAGAGAGTAGTCTGCATCTGGTTTTGGGATCATACTGATAGAAGTCCTGAGTGACTCTCCTGTAAAAATACCCCCATTTCTGATATTATTAAACACTGCAGTCAGCTTAGGAGTTAACACTTCACTAAACTTTATAATAACAGGCTGAGAAGCCATCTGGGCCCGGTCTCTTATTAAGTTTCAAATCCTTCACTATCTGTTGAATTTCCCGTTGCTGTATTTCGTCATCTAAAATTTCTTTCAGATTTTCGGGTAGGCTGGGTAGTTTGATTTCTCTAAAAAATCTCTCCAATGTCTCCAAGCTCGGCGGTGAAGGATTAGAGTACAAATTCTGCAACTGTTATTTGAACAATTTTACTACCTTAGTTGGATTACTTGTGACAACACCTCTCTCATCCCTTAATCTAATCAGGCAGTAACTTTGTGGAGGAGCTTTTAATTTCTTAGCTAATAGTGAGCTTGGTTTATTCGCTTTACAATAATATTTATGCTTCAACCAACACAAAGCTTTCTCTGCTCTTCCTGCTAGAGCCAGATTCAACTCTTGTGATGTTCTATGAAGTTTGGCCCACAATTCTGATGTCATACTCCGCTTAGCTGCCTCCGAAACCTGAAGATATTCCTTTTCTAGCCTGTCAGTATACTCGTTCCTATCTCTTTTCTTCCTAGCTGCCACCTGAATCAGCTTCCCTCTAATCATAGCTTCATGCGCCTCCCAACATAATGTTGCCGATACCTCAGGGGTTTCATTCACTGCAAAGTAATCAAGCAACACTTCCTTAAGAGTGCTAACAATTGCGTCATCTGATAACAGGGACTCATTAAGAGACAAAGAATATTCTGATAGTCTGCTGATATGGGAATAATTTTAGCTGATCTCATAAGTGCTAAAGATATCTGCGGTAGGAAGATATGATCAATTCTCGTATAAACTTTATGTGGATGGGAATGTGTGAAATTTTGCGTTTCCGGGTGTGCCTCTCCCCAGCAGTCCGCCAGCCAACATCTATCCAACAACTTTTTAAAAGATCTAGCGCTCGTCGTCATATGGGGTGTTAGTAGAGAACCAGACCGGGACTGCCTGTCTATATGGGTGTTTAAAACCATATGCCAATCCCCACAGATTATGGTCGTGCCTTGTGTTACTGCCACCACTTAATCAAAAAACGTAATAAAAAAAAACAGGAAAATTAACCTGGTTGACATTTGGAGTGTAATAACCAGCTACTCTTACGTCCTCATCCTGCAGGGAACCAACTAAAATCAGAAATCTCCCTTCCGGATTACTAATTTCTTTTTTGCAATGGAATTGGGAGCCCCTCCTAAACTCTATTAGGGTGCCCTCTTGTTTGGTGTCGGCACATGCTGAGAAAATTTGGGGATATGAGATGTCAAAGAATTTGGGCTTGGAGCTGTTCAACAAATGCGTCTCCTTGAGACACAGTATATCAGGATGCAATGATCTAATTTTACGGAATGCTAAACGTATTTTCTGTGGTGAATTAAACCCTTGTACATTGAGTAAGAATACAGTAGCCATTGTTTAACTTGTAACTTGATATTAAAATAAAAGAGAAAAGGAGTGGGGAGAAGAATAAAGAATAGAGCCTGGGAAAGATAGGAAAGGATAGGGAAAAACCAGAACCATCCAGCCAGGGACAGCTTAGAAGTGACAGTGAATTTTTTTTTTCATTAGCCAGATCAGTTTTCAATTCAATTTCAGTTCTTTGTGCTGTAAATCTGCCTTGCCACTGTGCATGCCATCTATGCAGTGGCTTATTTAACCCTATCTGTTACACACAAGCATTTATCATAATATAACTGGATTAGTTAAAATATTTTTGGTCTGCCTTTAACCAAAAAAACACCAAGCCACAGGGCATCCCAAACCTGCACTAGGCAGCCTATCTGTTATACTAAAAACGCTTGTTGACCCTGCCTCAGCTGAATCAAAGTATTGCATTTTGAATTGTTTTTGGTCTGCCTTTAACAAAAAAAACACCAGGCCGCAGGGCATCCCAAACCTGCATTAGGCAGCCTATCTGTTATACTAAATACGCTTGTTGATCCTTCCTCAGCTAAATCAAAGTATTGCATTTTGAATTGGTTTAGGTCTGCCTTTAACAAAAAAACACCAGGCCACAGGGCCTCACAAACCTGCATTAGGCAGCATATCTGTTATACTAAATACGCTTGTTGTTCCATTTCTCAGCTGAATCAAAGTATTGCATTTTGAATTGGTTTTTGGTCTGCCTTTAACAAAAAAAAACAGGCCGCAGGGCATTCCAAACCTGCATTAGGCAGCCTATCTGTTATACTAAATACGCTTGTTGATCCTTCCTCAGCTTTATCAAAGTATTACATTTTGAATTGTTTTTTGTCCGGCAGTCAAAACACCAGCCCACATGGGCATCCCAAACCAGCACGTCACCGTATCTTTTATACTAAATAAGCTTGTTCAGCCTCACTTTTATTAAGCTATTGCATTTTGAATTGGTTTTTGTCCTGCTGTCAAAACACTAGCCCACATGGGCATCCCAAACCAGCACATGTTACTCTATCTGTTATACTAAATAAGCTTCTACAGGCCCTTTTTTTATTTATTTATTTATTTATTTTTTATATAGAGCAGTAATAGATTATATAGTGAGGTAAATTCACCATTTTGCACCATTATACAGAGAAGCCCACTGTGTAAATCTGAGGAGCAATAGTTTATACAGTATTGTGAGGTAAATTCGCTGTTTTGCACTATTATATATATCAACCTAAATCCCTGTGTAAATCTGAGGAGCAATAGTTTATATTGTGAGGTAAAGTTGCCATTTTATAGAGCAGGCCCTGTCTGAAAATCTCATTTTGCAATTTATGTTATATTGTGAGCTAAATTAGCCATGTTGCACCTTTCTTTAGAGTGGCCCTCCTGTGTAAATCAGAGCAGCAATAGTTTATATTGGACAATACATTTGCCCTGTTTTCCACCATTATATGGAGCAGCAATAGTTTATATTGTAGGTAAATTCATGGTTTTGCACCATTACATAGATCAGTCCCTATATAAACCTGAGAAAATACCATTTTGTGAATACTCACCTGTAAAATGGGTATTGTAAGTATGTCACACACCCCGCTTCAAGAAATTCACATGTGGGTAATACTGACCTGTAGAGGGCGATATGCAGAGATGTCAGAAAAAAAGAGAGCCCCTCCCAGTCCAGGGACCTCCCACTCATTACCCAGTATAAGAACAGCAGTAAGGTAAGGGACCAGGAAGAGCCCAACACAAAGCATAACAACGCAAAGTTAACCATATAAAGGATCGAGAATACAAAAGGGCAGGGTGAAGCGGGGTGTGTGACATACTTACAATACCCATTTTACAGATGAGTGTAGCGATAACCCTTATCGCCGGAGGGCTTCACCGCCTGAGACGTCCTTTTCCCAATCGTAAGAGGTGCTGCAGGAATGCCAGAGTCGTCCGTGAGGAAACAGGAACAGCCCTTACAAGGGCTAGTGAATTGTAATATAGCGTTTCCCCCAATAAGAGACAGAACATCAGTATTGAGGGTGAAGGTGAAGTGTCTTTATTAGTGCCACTCTAGGCCTTATATACACAAGTCTCCATTGCATGACACACACACTGACCAATAGCAGCAGGGCACACAATCCCTCAACTCTGCCGGTGACGCAATCAGCAATACAATAGAGACGTCTGTAATACACTCAATCAGAACAATGCCATTGTCTGTGACGTAATCAATCAATACAATGGCAGTCAGAACAATGAATAACGTAATCAATCAATACAATGGCAGTCAGAAAAATGAATAACGTAATCAATCAATACACTGGCAGTCTGTAACATGCTTAAGAAAAAGTAATGAACCTGTGTAAAGTCCAAAGGGGCAGAGAGTCTGTCACAATGCCCCCTTTTTGTGGAACACCTGGCAGACCCGGATTGACCCTGTTCGGGTTAACGTGGGGCTGTCCGGACTCTTGTTATGGGCAGAGTTCTGTGTAAGGACAAGTCTGCAAATAGTGAGTAACCGGACTAAACATTGACGTGGGCTGTACATAGGAATCGGTCATGGGTGGGGTCCAAACACTGGGATATTGTGGCATTGGTGAGTTCAGCACCAAAGTCCTTGGTTGGATGTGTGCACAGGTGCTTTGCTTTCTTATAGCTGGCCCAAGTTTCAATCTCTTTCCATGGAAGCTGATCGGAGAATCCACAATCTTCTGCACATCTACATCATCGTAAAAGTAGACAAAACCATAACCCTTAGAAACGCCAGAGGCATCCCTAATAATTTTGACATTCTTTACAGTGCCATACTTTGAAAAAACATCCTTAATTTCAGGCTGATTAATCCGACGGCCAATGCCCCCAACAAAAATAGTGTTTGGCATACGTTTCCCTTCTGGAAGGACGTAACCTGATGGCTGATCCTCTTCTTGGCTTCTTGTAACAGACATGACGTGATGCAGACGAAACCCCTGGGTCTCCCCGACCAGTGGGCTGGAGTCGGCAGCTCGGGCTGGAGCCTGGGTTGTAACAGGGTTGACGCTGGCTGGTCCAGAGGTAGTGTAGGCAGAAGTCATTGGTCCTAGATCATTTCCCAATAGTACTTCTGCTGGTAAGTTGTCCATAAGTCCCACCTGTACCCTGCCGGATCCAGCGCCCCAGTCAAGATGTACTCGGGCAGTGGGGAGTCGAAACACAGCTCCTCCCGCCACCCTTACTGCAACGGTGTGTCCAGTGCGGTCTTTGTTCTTGACCAAATGAGGTTGGAGCAAGGTAAGTGTGGCTCCGGTGTCGCGTAATCCTTGCGCGGTGCGCCCATTGACTCGTACCTCCTGGCAATGGTGCTGTCGGTTGTCTTGGATGGCCGCTTGTACGGGATCAGCTTCATACAGTACCCCCAGATACTCTTCCGAACTGCTCTCAGCTTCCAAACAGTGTGCCACAGGAGTACGGGAGGTGGAAGGTTGCTTTTGCCCCCACGTGTTTCGGGGAGGCTCTAGGGCGCAATCACTGCGATAATGTCCCCATTGTTTGCAACGATGGCACTGAACTGTGGAGAGGTTCGGTTGCTGTGCTGGCCTATGTGGCCCAGAGTCACGAGTTGGCGCTGAAGCCACAGGTGCTTGAAATTTGATGGGAGGTGGTGGTTTTGGAGCGGACTGTTCTGTCTGGCAAGCATCGGTGTACTCGTTGGCTAGACGAGCAGCCTCAGGTAGCGTTAGAGGCCTCCGGTCACGTACCCACTCTCTTAGCTCTGGTTGCAGGGCATTGAGAAAATGTTCTAGTAAAAACAACTGTAGTACATCCTCAGCGGTCGTGGCTTTGCATCTAGTGACCCAGTGTGATGCTGTAAGATGGAGGCGACATGCCCACTCCGTGTAAGAATCCCCTCCCTTCTTTTGGGATTCCCGAAATCGTCGCCTGTAGGCCTCCGGGGTGACAGCGTACCGGGCTAACAAAGCCTCCTTTACCAGATGGTAGTGTGGTAAGTCCGCATCAGAGATGGCCCGGAAAGCATCGGAAGCTTTCCGGTTTCCGAACCGCTTGAACAAGAGCAGCGTCTTCATCGATCTCTATATTGGTTTCGGTCCTCACTGCTGCACGATCCATTTCGATCAGCTCGGCTATCAGTACCCGACGTGGGCGGTTGCTAGCTGACCTTCCCCAGCTCTCGAGTAGATCCTTCAGGGTCAGCCTTTTCAACTTGTCCTACTGACTCTCCATCAGGGTAGCACTCTCTCTGGGTAGAAAGGACCATCCGACCGCTTGCCACCAATTGTAGCGATAACCCTTATCGCCGGAGGGCTTCACCGCCCGAGATGTCCTTTTCCTAATCATAAGAGGTGATGCAGTCGTCCGTGAGGAAACAGGAACAGCCCTTACAAGGGCTAGTGAATTGTAATATAGCGTTTCCCCCAATAAGAGACAGAACTTCAGTATTGAGGGTGAAGGTGAAGTGTCTTTATTAGTGCCACTCTAGGCCTTATATACACAAGTCTCCATTGCATGACACACACACCGACCAATAGCAGCAGGGCACACAATCCCTCAACTCTGCTGGTGATGCAATCAGCAATACAATAGAATAGAGACATCTGTAATACACTCAATCAGAACAATGCCATTGTCTGTGACGTAATCAATCAATACAATGGCAGTCAGAACAATGAATAATGTAATCAATCAATACAATGGCAGTCAGAACAATGAATAACGTAATCAATCAATACACTGGCAGTCTGTAACATGCTTAAGAAAAAGTAATGAACCTGTGTAAAGTCCAAAGGGGCAGAGAGTCTGTCACAGTGAGTATTCACAAAATGGTATTATTCTAAGTATGTCACACACCCCGCTTCAAGAAATTCATAACGTGTGGGACATCCAACAGCAGTGTCCATAAAGGGCGGCGATCCAAAACAAGGCAACAAGGCACAACTTAAACCACTGCAGCTTGCAGAACTTTGCGGCCAAACACAGCATCCGCTGAGGCCCGAACATCAACCTTGTAAAACTTGGAAAAAGTGTGAACAGAAGACCAAGTAGCAGCCTTACAAACTTGCTCAACAGAGGCCTGGTGCTGAAAAGCCCAGGACGCCCCAACCGCACGAGTAGAGTGAGCAGTAACACGAAAAGGGGGAACCTTCCCTTTGGCAGAATAGGCCCCAACTATGGTCTGATGGATCCATTTACTAATGGAAGACTTGGCAGGCACCAAGCATTTTCGGGGCCTGGAGGGCACCACAAAAAAAGGCATCCGTCTTACGAAAGGAAGACGTTACCTCCAAATAATACTTCACAACACGAACCACATCCAAAGAATGCAGGGCCCTCTCCTTGTCATTGCTGGGATTAGGACACAGATAGGGCAGAACAATGTCTTGGTTTAGGTGAAAGGCAGAAACAACCTTAGGAAGGAAATTGGACTTGAAACGAAAAACCACCTTGTCCTGATGCCCGTCAAAGTACGGGGCTTGAATGGACAAAGCCGCCAACTCAGAGACACGCCTAACCAAAGTGATGGCTACCAAAAAGGCCACCTTCTGCGTAAGTGAAGACAAGGCAATATCATTCAAGGGCTCAAAAGGAGAATCCTGAAGAGCAGAAAGAACCAAATTCAAATCCCAAACAGGGAGCAAAGGTTTTCTAGGAGGCCGCACGTGCGTGACTCCCTGGAAAAAAGTCTTAACCAAAGGATGTAGGGCAAATGACCTTTGAAAGAACACCGCCAGGGCAGAAACCTGCCCCTTCAGAGTACTAAGCTGGAGCCCCAGGTCCAGACCATGTTGAAGAAACTCAAGGATTCTGGAGATGGAAAATTCCCTACAAGGCAACGCCCTGATCTCACACCAATCAATATAAGACCTCCAAGTCCTATAGTAGATATTAGAGGAAGACCGCTTCCTAGCACTAATGAGAGTTCGAATCACAGCATCGAAAGGCCTTCCTCCTTCAAGATGGAGGTTTCAGCAGCCACGCCGTCAAAGCCAGCGTTGGTAAATTGGGATAACGTAGTTGACCCTGGGTGAGCAGATCCGGCAGCAGGGGCAGAACGAACTGATCCTCTGCTAACCTTACCACATCTGCGAACCAAACCTGTCTTGACCACCTTGGAGCCACCAGAATAGCTGATGCACCCTCCAGGGCCAGCGTGCGCACCACTCTGGCCACCAAGGGAAACAGAGGGAACAGATACAGAAACCCCAGATCCCTCCAGTTCAGAGACATGGCATCCACTGCCAGAGCCAGTGGATCCCGTGAGAGAGACACAAATGTCGGAAGTTTGTGATTGTGATGAGAGGCAAAGAGGTCCACCACCGGGGACACCCACCTGAAACAAATCAAGCGAAACACTTAGGGGCTGAGAGACCATTCCCCCCCGGAGAGCTGAGAACCTGCTCAGAGAGTCCGCCTCCGTGTTCTCCGCTCCTGGAATGTAAACTGCTGAAATGCACGGGACGTGGGTCTCCGCCCAGGCCAGAATCAAAGACACTTTCTTGAGGGCACTCCTGCCGCGAGTCCCTCCCTGGTGATTGATGTAGGCGACCGCCGTCCGATTGTCCGACCGGACTTGAACCGGCAATCCTTGCAACTGATGAGTCAAGCGAACTATCCTGATGGCCCTCAATTCCAGAACATTGATGGACTCGTGAGCCTCCTGAGGCCCCCACGGTCCCTGTAACTGCCGATCCTTCCTGAACCCCCCCATCCTGATAGACTGGCATCCGTGGTGACCGTCTCCCAACAAGGGGCCAAAAAGGATCTGCCCCTCAACAGATTGATTGGATCCAGCCACCACTGAAGGGAGCACCAAACTCGGGGGGTCATCAGGAAGGACTGATCCAACAACAGTGGCGACCCGTCCCAGGCCGCCAACAGATGGAGCTGGAGTGTCCTTGTGTGGAACTGAGCAAAGGGAACCGCTGATGGCCGGACGAACCAACTCCTGAATCAAGAGAACCTTGGACTGAGGAAGAAACACCCTGGCCTGGGAAGTATCCAGGGACATTCCCAGAAAAGACACTAACCTGGACGGAGAAAGGGAGGACTTGGGGTAGTTGATCACCCGTGAAGAAAATTTTAAAAACACTGGGAGGCCCCCTCTTATTGATTCATACAGGCACTGCCCCATCACAATGAAGGGCGCCCAGCTAACCTAAATCCAACACTGATAAAACACAAACTATCACAATTGGTTAAATGCTGGGCTGGCCATTAATGTACGGGGAATATAGCCAAAAGGCACATTTTATTATCAAAAATTATGGCGTCAAACAGATACATGTATGAAAAGACCAGGGTACATACATAAATTTAAAAACCGCAATTGCATGTTAAAATACAAATACATTGAACTAAGGGCCCCTGCCAGATCGACCTGGACTCCATGCACACACCCGCATTCACCCCGCTCACACAGAAAAAATGCTGGCCAGCAAAAATCATAGGGACAACACTGTGTCCTCTCTTGGAACCTGAAGGATTGTACAATTGTAAATCAGCACTTGACTTTTCCTCTCCACCGGGACTAAGCTAATGTCCACTATAGAAAAGTCCAGGAGCCTACGCCTGGGTGCTGTAATACTGGTTGCAACCTGGACTCATCACAGGGACCACGTGAATTCCAGCCAAATTGCTTCAGCTCATCTGCTGAGCCACAGTATACTGACACATATATGGGATGATTCAGCTTTAATGCTCACATTCACAGCACAGTTGGAATATCAGCACTGTGTAGAAAGCAGGCATATAGGCATCAGCCTTCCAAAGTAGGTAACAGGTTCAGTGTGCATACAGCACAGTCACTCCTGGGCGCTCCAAACTCAGCCCAGAGTGTGTATATAAGGGGAGATGCAACAACCCGTCACCCCTGCATCTTGCGGCGATATTTGCCAGTGATCTCACCCCTCCCGCATATCACCAGGAAGTCTAAGCAGCCAGTGTGTCAGGTTTACAGGTTACTTTCCAGCGCGACCCTCCAGCGTGAGCAGGCGTGCGTGGTGGGCATGGTCAGGGGCCCTGACCGACAGCTGTTTCGCTCCGCCTCCGGAGCTTCGTCAGGGTGAGAGGGGGGGCCGACTCTATTAGGCAATTTATGTAGATGGTATTCTATTGTTGGCCAATCATTGGCACGCGCTAGCAATTGCGCATTAGATACCCAGGCTTCAAGCTTGCAACCAATTCCACTTCCTTGTCACATGACCCGGTTTCACTGCGTCTTACACCTGCGCAGTCAGCATCAGGCAATTGTCCACAGCTCAGGAAGGATGTTTAACCCTTCCAGCAAAAAACAAAGCTAGTTTGACATTCAAGCTTCCTTTTTACAGCTCTAGCCATGCATACTACACATTACTTGCACACATCAGGCCAAACACCCTCCCATTTCATGTCTATTATTTGTACTGGGACTAAGTGAAATTAATAAAGCACCTCATATACAGCAACCAAAAACAATATATACATTGCACAGTCACACTAAAAACCAGCAGCAGGATAGCAAATAAAGCATACCTAAACCCTAACGTAATTCAGATTAATAAACCTGTTGCGGTTTGATAATAGGCAGGCTATCCCCATCACAGCCGCCATAACTACACCTATATCACACTATATACAGCAGCATTGCCCTTTAGCATCTAAATATAGCTTGGTAAGGCAAATAAATATAAGCAACGGAGAATATAGGGATAGATGGCAAGCTAGGGATAAAAAGTGGTGAAAATAGAATAAGGGGTGAATAGTGCATGATACCAAATGGAAAAAACACCCACACCCAGTGAAAGAAAACCCGTACAACCCCCCGTGACGCCACTCAACCCCACAAACAAGAGGGATACTGGATCAATGATTTATCCAGGAAACATATATACAAATACCACAAAATATTCAGCGCCTGAGCTACCTACCCAGTTGCCAACAAGGGTCCTACCTCTAGACAAGGTTATAGAAAAGCTTTTAGACCCATGTCTATGTTCAGGCCCAACGGGACCATAGTGCCCAGTTCATAAATAAATCTTGATTCCTTCTGTAGCAAACGTACATCCCAGGATCCCCCTCTACCAGAACAATTAAGTTTGAAAATCCCACAGACTGTTAGCCCAGAGGGATCCCCATTGTGGTATTTATGAAAATGTGTAGCTACGGGGCTTTTTTCATTATTTCGCTTAATATCGCGTATGTCCTATCCGGATGCGTAGCTCCCTCTAAGTTTTTCCTACATACTTAAGCCCGCATGGGCATGTGATGAGATACACCACAAACCTAGAGGCGCAATTGATAAATGCGCCTATTGTGCGGGGATTTGTGCACCTTGGCCCGGTAAAGCTGGTTGTTTTGATCATGAATGGACAGATCCCACAAGGGCCACAACTAAAAGAGCCCACTATATTCTTGTTAGTTCTATTCACTTGGTGGACTTTGTATTCACTATGTACTAACAGATCTTTTATATTGTTGGCCCGTTTAGCCGTCAATAAGGGTCCAGAGCCCACAACTCTTGCAACCTTCGGATCTAATAACAATACATGCCAATGAGATTGTAAGATCGCACGAAACCTATCCCAATGTGTACTGTATTTGGTGATAAGTCGTACTGGTTGATCTCCATCTATACGTCTATTCCTACCCCCTCCCAGCAAATCGCCTCTGGGAATATCCAGTGCCTTACGAAAGCACGTTCTTAGCAGGCGATGGGGGTACCCCCTCTCCCTAAACCTCCCAGTCAATTCCCGTGCCTCACGGACATAGGCCTCCTCCGTGCTACAGTTCCTTCTGATGCGAAGGAACTGTCCCAGAGGGATGCCCCGCCGTAACGGGCCGGGATGATGGCTGGAGAAGTGAAGGAGGGTGTTGCCTGCTGTTGGTTTGCGGTATGTGGAGGTGGTGAGGGTACCTGCTTCCTTCGCAATGTTCAAGTCCAAGAATTCGATCCTATCGGGACTCACTTTATAGGTAAGTTTTATGTTCCGGTTGTTGTGGTTGAGGGAGTCGATGAAATCATCTAATTGAACTTGTGTACCCCTCCACAGCAACAGGACATCATCAATATATCGTAGCCAGAGGGCCGCGTGTGCTCGAAACTCAGCCCGCCCAAAAACCTTGGCGCTCTCCCACCGCCCGAGGTGTAGGCAGGCATAGGATGGAGCACACGCCGCCCCCATGGCTTTCCCACGGATCTGATGGTAGAACACTCCATTAAAGCAAAAGAAGTTATTTGAAAGGACAAACTCCAACATCTCAACTAGAAATTCGTTATACGCTGCATCGCCCGGTCCCAATTCCTGGAGCACTTCCTCAACAGCCTGCAGGCCAACTGCATGGGGAATGGAGATGTAGAGGCTCTCCACGTCCACACTCACCAAGAGCCAGTCATCTTCAATCCTAATGTCCTTCAGTTTGCAAAGCAGATCACTGCTATCAAGCACAAACAACGGTAGCAGTCGGACTAGGGGCTTCAAATTTTCATCAATAAAATGGGCCACGCCCTCCAGAGGGCCCCCATTCCCCAATGCAATAGACCTGCCGGGTATGGTATACAGTACCGGGATATTATATTCTCTTACTTGCAGGTACTCAAATACCTTATGTGTGATTAAATTCTCTTCCCGTGCCCAATATAATTTTTCATTTAACCTATATACCACATCTGGGAAAGGATTTGTCAAAATAGAACGATAGGTTTCACAGTCACGTAATTGACCTTCTACTTCTATCACATAATATTGTTCATCAAGAAGGACCACATTGCCTCCCTTATCGCTGGGCCTTATAATAACGTTACTTGCCTGTTTAAAATCTTCTAATGCTGTTCTTTCAGCTTTAGTAAGGTTATCTTCACCTCCTAAAGAATCCCGTTGTACTAGGCCTAAATCCCGCTCTAACAATTGCAAAAATAATGCCAGGTTTTGACTCAGAGGAGGGAAGTTTTTTGAAGGACATTTTAGGTGACTTAAATTAGGCAGTAAATCGGGTATTTCATCAACTGGCTCCTTACCTATTTGTTCACATGAATAATCAGGATTCTGAGCCAGTTCATTAGTTGGCTCCCTACTATTTATTTCCCCTGGCGACTTATTGCTATACATAGTTTTAAATAGTACCTTCCGTAAGTAGAGGGCAGTGTCATTATAAAGTTCAAACTCATCACCCCCTATACAGGGGAAAAAAGATAAACCCTTAGCCAATACCGATCTATGATGGTCATTTAAGGCAAAATTAGACAGGTTAATGATATTAATGATCTTCTCCTCTTTTTTGATGTGGTTCTAAAAAAGACACAGTTCTACGTGACTTCCGTGAATTCCTCGGGGGGCTCTCATCAGAGACCTCAGTCTCTGCCCCTGACAAGTCACTAGAAACATCGCGCCACTGTCTTTGGCGTGCAAGGGGCCTATTTCTAGGTTTAAAATCTAGAAAAATTCTGCCACTCTCAAATTCTGATACATCCCGCCTGAACTTCCTTTGTTTTATCTCTTTTATAGTTTTTTGAACCCGATCCACCTCCACTCTGATCATTTCATTAAGTTTATCAAACTCCGGATCATTACAGAATGAGTCTAATTTACTGCTGGTATCTTTAATTTCTTCCTCTAATTGCTCAAGTTGGATACGTTCCTCCTCAATAATGAGGCCCATCAGGCGTAGCCCGTGATCAATGCATTTCTGTTGCCATTTTAGAAGGAACCTGTCTGATCGCAAATGTTCAGGTGGAACAATCCGCTCTCTAAGGCCTCTAGGTATAGTTTTATGTGAAATATAATTCTCAATCGCGCATACGTCCCAGTGGCGCTTAAGCTGTTTAATTATCAGCGACTTATGTTTTTTAAAGAGTGGTCTCATCTCATTTTCAGATTCAATATTTGCCCCACCTCCCTGGGGATTAAAAGCTGATTGCATACTTTGCAAGCATGCTTTATCCAGCTTAAACGCCATAATAGGTCAGTAATGTGCAAGACACTTGGACACCCAAACCTCGCCAAAAAAAAAAAATATATACACACACAACCCTTCCACCAAGTGCTACCTAGTATACACTCAAATAAACTCCTATCTGCTATAGGGTGAACAGGGTGCTGAGAGATGCCTTACTCTAACATGGTTATCACCAGCCCCTTATGGGCATGTACTCATAAAGTCTAACATCATACATAAGGCCACATAAAAAAGATCAAAAGGAAAAAAGGCCCAACTCAAAGGAGGGAGTCTCTACCAGAGAAATATGAGGCAACTACATCCCCCTGATTAAGCAATGAAGAAAATTTAAAAAACACTGGGAGGCCCCCTCTTATTGATTCATACAGGCACTGCCCCTATCACAATGAAGGGCGTCCAGCTAACCTAAATCCAACACTGATAAAACACAAACTATCACAATTGGTTAAATGCTGGGCTGGCCATTAATGTACGGGCAATATAGCCAAAAGACACATTTTATTATCAAAAATTATGGCACCAAACAGATACATGTATGAAAAGACCAGGGTACATACATAAATTTAAAAACCCCAATTGCATGTTAAAATACAAATACATTAAACTAAGGGCCCCTGCCAGATCGACCTGGACTCCATGCACACACCCGCATTCACCCCACTCACACAGAAAAAATGCTGGCCAGCAAAAATCATAGGGACAACACTGTGTCCTCTCTTGGAACCTGAAGGATTGTACAATTGTAAATCAGCACTTGACTTTTCCTCTCCACCGGGACTAAGCTAATGTCCACTATAGAAAAGACCAGGAGCCTACGCCTGGGTGCTGTAATACTGGTTGCAACCAGGACTCATCACAGGGACCACGTGAATTCCAGCCAAATTGCTTCAGCTCATTTGCTGAGCCACAGTATACTGACACATATATGGGATGATTCAGCTTTAATGCTCACATTCACAGCACAGTTGGAATATCAGCACTGTGTAGAAAGCAGGCATATAGGCATCAGCCTTTATGAGTACATGCCCATAAGGGGCTGGTGATAACCATGTTAGAGTAAGGCATCTCTCAGCACCCTGTTCACCCTATAGCAGATAGGAGTTTATTTGAGTGTATACTAGGTAGCACTTGGTGGAAGGGTTGCGTGTGTATATATATTTTTTTTTTTGGCGAGGTTTGGGTGTCCAAGTGTCTTGCACATTACTGACCTATTATGGCGTTTAAGCTGGATAAAGCATGCTTGCAAAGTATGCAATCAGCTTTTAATCCCCAGGGAGGTGGGGCAAATATTGAATCTGAAAATGAGATGAGACCACTCTTTAAAAAACATAAGTCGCTGATAATTAAACAGCTTAAGCGCCACTGGGACATATGCACGATTGAGAACTATATTTCACATAAAACTATACCTAGAGGCCTTAGAGAGCGGATTGTTCCAGCTGAACATTTGCGATCAGACAGGTTCCTTCTAAAATGGCAACAGGAATGCATTGATCACGGGCTACGCCTGATGGGCCTCATTATTAAGGAGGAACGTATCCAACTTGAGCAATTAGAGGAAGAAATTAAAGATACCAGCAGTAAATTAGACTCATTCTGTAATGATCCGGAGTTTGATAAACTTAATGAAATGATCAGAGTGGAGGTGGATCGGGTTCAAAAAACTATAAAAGAGATAAAACAAAGGAAGTTCAGGCGTGATGTATCTGAATTTGAGAGTGGCAGAATTTTTCTAGATTTTAAACCTAGGAATAGGCCCCTTGCACGCCAAAGACAGTGGCGCGATGTTTCTAGTGACTTGTCAGGGGCAGAGACTGAGGTCTCTGATGAGAGCCCCCTGAGCAATTCACGGAAGTCACGTAGAACTGTGTCTTTTTTAGAACCACATCAAAAAACAGGAGAAGACGTTGAAAGCGTAGCCACCAGGGTAAAATCCCTGAGGGGGATTCGAAAAAAGAGAATGGGGGGTCCCCCCCTGTAGTAAATATACATAAGGGAGAACCCATAAGTAGTGGGTTGAATATCATTAACCTGTCTAATTTTGCCTTAAATGACCATCATAGATCGGTATTGGCTAAGGGTTTATCTTTTTCCCCCTGTACAGGGGGTGGTGAGTTTGAACTTTATAAGGACACTGCCCTCTACTTACGGAAGGTACTATTTAAAACTATGTATAGCAATAAGTCGCCAGGGGAAATAAATAGTAGGGAGCCAACTAATGAACTGGCTCAGAATCCTGATTATTCATGTGAACAAATAGGTGAGGAGCCAGTTGATGAAATACCCGATTTACTACCTAATTTAAGTCGCCTAAAATGTCCTTCAAAAAACTTCCCTCCTCTGAGTCAAAACAAACACCTGGCATTATTTTTGCAATTGGTAGAGCGGGATTTAGGCCTAGTACAATGGGATTCTTTAGGAGGTGAAGATAACCTTACTAAAGCTGAAAGAACAGCATTAGAAGATTTGAAACGGGCAAGTAACGTTATTATAAGGCCCAGTGATAAGGGAGGCAATGTGGTCCTTCATGATGAACAATATTATGTGAAAGAAGAAGAAGGTCAATTACGTGACTGTGAAACCTATCGTTCTATTTTGAAAAATCCTTTCCCAGATGTGGTATATAGGTTAAATGAAAAATTATATTGGGCACGGGAAGAGAATTTAATCACACATAAGGTATTTGAGTACCTGCAAGTAAGAGAATATAATATCCCGGTACTGTATACCATACCCAAAATACATAAAAACCCGGTGACCCCACCCGGCAGGCCTATTGTATCGGGGAATGGGGGCCCTCTGGAGGGCGTGGCACATTTTATTGATGAAACTTCGCAAACTGAAGGACATTAGGATTGAAGATGACTGGCTCTTGGTGAGTGTGGACGTGGAGAGCCTCTACACCTTCATTCCCCATGCAGTTGGCCTGCAGGCTGTTGAGGAAGTGCTCCAGGAATTGGGACTGGGTGATGCAGCGTATAACGAATTTCTAGTTGAGATGTTGGAGTTTGTCCTATCAAATAATTTCTTTCGCTTAAATGGAGTGTTCTACCATCAGATCCGTGGGACAGCCATGGGGGCGGCGTGTGCTTCATCCTACGCCTGCCTACACCTCGGGCGGTGGGAGAGCGCCGAGGTGTTTGGGCGGGCGGAGTTTCGAGCACACGCGGCCCTCTGGCTACGATATATTGATGATGTCCTGTTGCTGTGGAGGGGTACACGAGTTCAATTAGATGATTTCATCGACTCCCTCAACCACAACAACCGGAACATAAAACGTACCTATAAAGTGAGTCCCGATAGGATCGAATTTTTGAACTTGAACATTGCGAAGGAAGCAGGTACCCTCACCACCTCCACATACCGCAAACCAACAGCAGGCAACACCCTCCTTCACTTCTCCAGCCATCATCCCGGCCCGTTACGGCGGGGCATCCCTCTGGGACAGTTCCTTCGCATCAGAAGGAACTTTAGCACGGAGGAGGCCTATGTCCGTGAGGCACGGGAATTGACTGGGAGGTTTAGGGAGAGGGGGTACCCCCATCGCCTGCTGAGAACGTGCTTTTGTAAGGCACTGGATATTCCCAGAGGCGATTTGCTGGGAGGGGGTAGGAATAGACGTATAGGTGGAGATCAACCAGTACAACTTATCACCAAATACAGTACACATTGGGATAGGTTTCGTGCGATCTTACAATCTCATTGGAATGTATTGTTATTAGATCCAAAGGTTGCAAGAGTTGTGGGCTCTGGACCCTTATTGACGGCTAAACGGGCCAACAATATAAAAGATCTGTTAGTACGTAGTGAATACAAAGTCCACCAAGTGAATAGAACTAACAAGAATATAGTGGGCTCTTTAAGTTGTGGCCATTGTGGGATCTGTCCATTCATGATCAAAACAACCAGCTTTACCGGACCAAGGTGCACAAATCCCCGCACAATAGGGGCATTTATCAATTGCGCCTCTAGGTTTGTGGTGTATCTCATCACATGCCCATGCGGGCTTAAGTATGTAGGAAAAACTAAGAGGGAGCTACGCATCCGGATAGGACATACGCAATATTAAGCGATATAATGAAAAAAGCCCCGTAGCTACACATTTTCATAAATACCACAATGGGGATCCCTCTGGGCTAACAGTCTGTGGGATTTTCAAACTTAATTGTTCTGGTAGAGGGGGATACTGAGATGTACGTTTGCTACAGAAGGAATCAAGATTTATTTATGAACTGGGCACTATGGTCCCGTTGGGCCTGAACATAGACACGGGTCTAAAAGCTTTTCTATAACCTTGTCTAGAGGTAGGACCCTTGTTGGCAACTGGGTAGGTAGCTCAGGCGCTGAATATTTTGTGGTATTTGTATGTATGTTTCCTGGATGAATCATTGATCCCTCTTGTTTGTGGGGTTGAGCGGCGTCACGGGGGTTGTACGGGTTTTCTTTCACTGGGTGTGGGTGTTTTTTCCATTTGGTATCATGTACTATTCACCCCTTATTCTATTTTCACCACTTTTTATCCCTAGCTTGTCATCTATCCCTATATTCTCTGTTGCTTATATTTATTTGCCTTACCAAGCTATATTTAGATGCTAAAGGGCAATGCTGCTGTATATAGTGTGATATAGGTGTAGTTATGGCGGCTGTGATGGGGATAGCCTGCCTATTATCAAACCGCAACAGGTTTATTAATCTGAATTATGTTAGGGTTTAGGTATGCTTTATTTGCTATATCCTGCTGCTGTTTTTTAGTGTGACTGTGCAATGTATATATTGTGTTTGGTTGCTGTATATGAGATGCTTTATTAATTTCACTTAGTCCCAGTACAAATAATAGACATGAAATGGGAGGGTGTTTGGCCTGATGTGTGCAAGTAATGTGTAGTATGCATGGCTAGAGCTGTAAAAAGGAAGCTTGAATGTCAAACTAGCTCTGTTTTTTGCTGGAAGGGTCAAACATCCTTCCTGAGCTGTGGACAATTGCCTGATGCTGACTTCGCAGGTGTAAGACGCAGTGAAACCGGGTCATGTGACAAGGAAGTGGAATTGGTTACAAGCTTGAAGCCTGGGTCTCTAATGCGCAATTGCTAGCGCGTGCCAATGATTGGCCAACAATAGAATACCATCTACATAAATTGCCTAATAGAGTCGGCCCCCCCTCTCACCCTGACGAAGCTCCGGAGGCGGAGCGAAACAGCTGTCGGTCAGGGCCCCTGACCATGCCCACCACGCACGCCTGCTCACGCTGGATGGTCGCGCTGGAAAGTAACCTGTAAACCTGACACACTGGCTGCTTGGACTTCCTGGTGATACGCGGGAGGGGTGAGATCACTGGCAAATATCGCCGCAAGATGCAGGGGTGACAGGTTGTTGCATCTCCCCTTATATACACACTCTGGGCTGAGTTTGGAGCACCCAGGAGTGACTGTGCTCACTGAACCTGTTACCTACTTTGGAAGGCTGATGCCTATATGCCTGCTTTCTACACAGTGCTGATATTCCAACTGTGCTGTGAATGTGAACATTAAAGCCGAATCATCCCATATATGTGTGTCAGTATACTGTGGCTCAGCAGATGAGCTGAAACAATTTGGCTGGAATTCATGTGGTCCCTGTGATGAGTCCTGGTTGCAACCAGTATTACAGCACCCAGGCGTAGGCTCCTGGACTTTTCTATAGTGGACATTAGCTTAGTCCCGGTGGAGAGGAAAAGTGCTGATTTACAATTGTACAATCCTTCAGGTTCCAAGAGAGGACACAGTGTTGTCCCTATGATTTTTGCTGGCCAGCATTTTTTCTGTGTGAGCGGGGTGAATGCGGGTGTGTGCATGGAGTCCAGGTCGATCTGGCAGGGGCCCTTAGTTTAATGTATTTGTATTTTAACATGCAATTGCGGTTTTTAAATGTATGTATGCACCCTGGTCTTTTCATACATGTATCTGTTTGGTGCCATAATTTTTGATAATAAAATGTGTCTTTTGCCTATATTGCCCGTACATTAATGGCCAGCCCAGCATTTAACCAATTGTGATAGTTTGTGTTTTATCAGTAGTTGATCACCCACCCGAATCTCTCCAGAGTGGACACCACAGTTCTGGTGTCCAATACCGCTTGGCTGAAGGAAGATGCCATAATGAGAAGGTTGTCCAGATAAGGGACAATGCGAATACCCTGGGCTCTGAGGAGAGCCATCACCCCGGCCAGCACCTTGGTGAAATCCCTTGGAGCTGAGGTAAGACTGAAAGGAAGTGCCACAAACTGAAAATGCCGATCCTCCACCACGAACCTGAGAAAGCTCTGGTGAGCTGGAAAAATCATCACATACAGATAGGCGTCCTTGATGTCTACGGACGTCAGAAAGTCCCCCTGCCGAAGAAAATGGATAGCTGAACGCAGCGTTTCCATGCGAAATTTCCGTGGACGGACGAACCTGTTGAGGATCTTTAGATCCAGAATGGGTCAAACCGAGCCGTCCTTCTTGGGCACCGTGAACAGATTGGAATAAAAGCCCCGACCCCTGTCTGAGGGGGGCACTGGGCAAATAACTGCCTTATCCAACAGACTCTTTACTGCTGCCTGGAGCTCCTGCGCGGCCTGAAGGTCCGAAGGCACCCGAGACCTGAGGAATCTGGGAGGGGGCCGGAGCTCGAACTCCTGCTTGTAACCGGAAGTCACCACTTCCCGGATCCATCTGTCCGAGACCTCCCGGTCCCAGACCTGGAAGAAGTGTTGCAGCCGTCCCCCCACCCACATGGGTGAGGGCGCCCCCTCATTGCTGAGCTGGCTTGGCAGTGGGTTTGGGCTTAGAGCCCCAGCTGTATCCTGGGCGGGCACGTCCTCTGCCCCTGTTCCAGGAATCTCCTCTGGCTGAGGGGAAAACAATTCCTCTGCCAGCTCTAGCCCCACGAAAGGAAGGAGCAAAGGAACCCGCCCCCCGAAAGGGACGACGCTGTTTTTTGCGTTGAGGTAACTTACCACCCTTGGCAACTGAATCCAACTTCTCACCAAAGAGCCGTAATCCCACAAAGGGAAGAGCGGTCAGCGACTTTTTAGGCACAAAATCAGCTGCCCACTGGCGCAACCAAACCGAACGCCGAATAGTCACCAATAGAGCCGACGTTCTGCCACACATCATCAGTGTGTCATCCAAGGCGGCTAGTACAAATGACAAAAACAATTCACACCTTTTAAGGCCAAGGAACTCGTCACTATCCGGATCTAACCCGGAAGAAGTCAACAGGTCCCTGACCACCGACCTGGTAGCCACCACCAGCAGCGCTGAAGCACAAACCGGCCTCATGGCTGACCCAACACTGGCAAAACCATGACAAGCCATGTGATCAATGCGTTTATTCTCACCATCTTTAAGCGTGGAGCAATCAGGAGAATTTAAAACAGTAGTGTTGGATAAACCCAGAATCTGTGCATCCACCTCGGGAGGGGACGCCCAACGCTTAACCTTATCCAAGGGAAAGGGATAATTTTTGTCCCAACCCTGAGGGACACCTGGGAACCGGGCAGGCCTCTCCCATTCCTTAGCAATAATCCCATCAAAATGCTTTTGGTTAGGAAATTCCAAGCGCGGCTTGGATTCTTCAAAAAATTCCCCCTTTTGCTGTGGAACCACCTCAGGAGGAGAAATAGCCAAAACCTCAAACATCTGAGCCAGAACATTAGGAGTATCCGAAGACCTCCCCAAGCCCCGCTCGGTATCAGCACCCACAAACTGCTGATCGTCTGAATTATCTGATTCTTCATATACCTCCCCTTCCTCAAGTTGGGAGTAATCAGACCAGTCCAGATTATCAAGATCATCCAAGTCGGCCGCCGGTGTAGACGGCGACAAGTGCTTTCTCTTAGCCAGAGCCTTTCTGGTGACCGTGCTGGAGAATAATTTTTCAAGATTGGCCAATCGGGCACACATCTCCGATTGCAACTGCCCGCCCATGACAACGTCAGACTGGGCACGGATCAAACTGGGAGGGGGGGGAGGAGAGACTGGCGGCGCTGAACCAGACGCCTGGGGTCCGGACTGCCGCGTAATAGTCTGCTGTGCGCATGGTATACACAGATATACATCATCGCCAGTAAGGGATGCCCCACACCCCATACACTTCCCGGATTGCCCCGAGGGGAGCCCGAGCCCAGTATCCGGGGATGCCTCCATAAGGTGAACTTATAGTTGGTCGCAATGACCGAGGGAATTACGCATATAAGCAACCCGGGATGCACCTTTAATGTCCCAAGTGGGAGGATTTGCAATAAGCCAATTAAGAGCCCAGGGACCCTAGGACCGGGAGAAACCCCCTAACACCACTGTAGGTTATATCTGAAAGACATAATAAAAAAGGCTAATAAGAAAAGCGGAGTATAAAATATATATATATATGACATAAAAATATATAATTATAGGTGATGGGACAGAAGGGGGGCCCACCGGGACACTCATTGTGGTCCTGAAGACAGCTTCCTCTCTCCATGAGGTAAAGAGCAGCTCTGAGGAGAGAAGGGGGCGTGGCCAGCTCCTTCTGAGGAAACAGGCACAGAGAAAAGCACCTCAGCGGTGCCTGTGACACAGGGCTTTGACCCTGACGCCCGGCCCTGCTCCTCGCTCAGAATCCAAGCCGCATCAGCGCCAAATAGAAGGGTGGGGGCCGCGGCTCACGCCTAAAGCCCGTCCCCGCCCCTTTTACCTCAGGGAGAAAGCCTGCATAAAAATGGCGGCCACAGCGCCGTTTTGACAGAAAAATACACGCTGTTATGAAGTAATAAATAAGTTAATAACTATTGGGTGGATAATTTAATAAATTAATACATTAAAACATTATTAAGAATTAATGATTACAAAATTTGGACCTAACACCGAATAAGGGGCCCTGCTCCTACCCTCCGCTATCCCGCTAGAGAGAGAGGCATTACCCAAAGGGGGGGACCACCCAAAGTGTAAAGGACTGGGCATCCCAAACCGGGGTCACCGTCCCGGATGACTGCCAACCCTCTTATATAGGGTCTCACGGGAGAGCATTTTCTCTTAAGCACCAAGGGTGCTTTTCTACCGTCACCCGGACCGTCAGCCTAGGCTGGGAGGCATGAGGTAACAGAAAATAAGATCCAGGCGGAAATAGATAACTAAAGGGCCGGGAGTCATCCCGTCTACCTGAAATCCCCCTGTGCAAGGAGGAGACCACATCTTCTGACTTGCTCGCCGTCTGCAGAGATGAAGACTGGGTAATGAGTGGGAGGTCCCAGGTATTTATGGACCGGGAGGGGCTCTCTTTTTTCCTGGCATCTCTGCATATCGCCCTCTACAGGTCAGTATTACCCACACGTTATGAATTTCTTGAAGCGGGGAGTGTGACATACTTAGAATATAGGTTATATTGTTTGCGTTAAATCCGCTCTTGGCTTTGTAGCATTATATAGAGCAGCCCCTGTGTAAATCTGAGGGGCATTAGCTTATATAGTGAGGTAAATTTGCCATTTTGCATAATATAGAGCAGCCCAGTTGCCATCTAAATCAACTACTGGCCGGGCAGGACAGCTTTTCCAGGGCAAACTCTGCTAGTTGCGGCCACAAGTCAAGTTTGGCTTCCCAGAAGTCCAGTGGATCCTCAAGGTGTGTTGGCATGGTCATGTCAAGGTATGACATGACCTGCTGGTTCAGGTCCTGCTCCAGGTCTTCCTGCTGCTCATGAGTAGACTCACTATGTGGGTGTAGAAAGCTACTCATTAGTGACTGAAGACTGAGGCTGCTGCTGATGGAGCTGCTGCTCCTGCCAGCCCCCCCCCCCCGGCAGCCATGGCAGTGGAAGGTGAGCGAAGAGGTCCCCCCGAGTCAGACCTGTGGGAGTATGGACCATGGCGCAGATAGACATCGCTCAACTGACTACGTGGGATGTCTCTGTAGTAGGTCAGTTTGTCCTCCCTCTCAGTGGGTGTAAAAAATGCCCCCATTTTGTGCCAGAAGCGAGGGTCCAATTAGGTGGAGAGCCAGAAGTGATCCTGCTGACAAATGGAGACAATTCTGTGGTCACTACACAAGCACGTGAGCATGCATCGTGCCATTTGTGCAAGTGACTTGGAGGGACTACCTGTCTCCATCTCCACTGCAAACTACCACGGTGTGTCTGGGTCCTCTGTCTCGCCTTCCTCACAACCCTCTGGCTCCTCTGGCTGCTCCTGCTCCTCCTCTCCTGTCAGATGACTAGATAAAATGGTCATTTTGTCAAACCTAAACTGTGCTTTGCTGTGCCCCACCCCCTCCTCCTCCTCCACTTCAGCCCCCACAGGCTTCATGTGGCTGTGAAATGTATGCACCATGTCTCCAGTGCCCTGACCAGCCATGGTTTCCAACATGTGTTGTAGTACATGAAGCAGTGGAATCTCATCGTTCATCTCATAGTCCTGGCGACTGACTAATAAAGTAGCTTCCTCAAAGGGCCTGAGCAAACGGCAGGTGTTACGTATGAGCTGCCACTGGTTTACATTGAAGTTACACAGGGGAGTACCCCTATCCGTTTGGATCATCAAGAAATCCGTGATGGCTTTTCTCTGTTCCTATAGTCGATCCTGCATACGGAGGGTGGAATTTCAACGGGTGGAAACATCGCAAATCAGACTATGTTGGGGGATACCGTTCTGACGCTGTAGCTCAAGAAGGGTGTGCTTGGCGGTGTAGGAGTGCCTGAATTGCAAATTTTCTTCCCGTTGTTAGGATGTCTTGCAGATGGGGGGAAGACTTCAGAAACCATGTGAAGAACAGCGTGAAACCGCCGTGTCCTGCACACATGGTAGGCTGGAAGGGCACTGGGAAAAAAAAACAAAAATTAAAAAAAATAAATAAATAAATATTTAAAAAAAAAAATACAAAATTAACCAAAAGAAACAAAAAAAAAGTTGATACATTTTATATGTTACTGTTATTACGTTATATGTTATTGTTGCTATGTTATATGTTATTATATGTTATTATTCTAAATATGTTCAAATAAGATAAATGTTAACTATTAATAATATGTAATGGACAATTTGCCACTTTTCTCTGTGACACCATTGCTAAGTACAAATGCATTGTCACAGGCACAAAGGCCTAGGAGCGTGGAGGCCACAGCGGAGGGACCTGTCCAAGTTGCTTTTGTGGTTGTGCAGGAACCACAATCACCCAGTGGTCCTAAAAGGCTATTTATTGTCCCTGACCATAGTTACAGCTCCAGATGTAGGCACTGCTGTGCACTTTTGTACACACTGACAGGCTAAAGGACTGCCCCACCTTCTGTTCAACAAAATTGTACAGGGCTGGTACTGCCTTCTTCGCAAAGAAATGACAGCATGGGACTCTCCACCTCAGCTCGGCACAAGCCATCAGTTCTCTGAAAGGTCCACCAACTCAAAAGGGAGGGACTGCAGCACCAGCAACTTATACAGGAGCACATTTAGCTTCTGCACATTGGATGAGTGGGCACATACTGTTGTCTCTTGGACATGGCTTGGCAATGGATTGCTGGCGGAATGACTGACTCGGATTAAGAGGAGGAGGAGCATCTGGAGTGACAGAGGATGGGTATGACACACAGGAGGTGGTGGAGCCTTGGCTGGCTGGAACAGAGAGCGGTGTGCCACTGGGTAATGCAGCAGGCTGGACCACCACTTTGGAGCAAACTCTCCCAGGCCGCTTTATGGTGACGATGCAAATGTTGATGTGGGGCTGTGGGTCCAACATTGGGACCCTGGCCACACTTCACCTTCTGCCTACACATATTTCACATAGCCATGTTAACCTCCTGCGGATGCTTGATGAAAAACTGCAACATGGGCTTGTAGCTGATTTGTCCTACCAACAGTCCGCACTAATTCACTAATGCTGCTGCCGCCGCCGCCGCCAGCTCCAGGGGCCCTCTTTCATTACCTCCTGGGAAGATAGCCTGCCGCTCGAGTGGTCTACCCCGAGCACATTTGCCTCCATACTTTCCCCTTCTGCCACCATGCTGGCCGCTAAATCTGTCACTCTCCATCACTCCAAGCCTTTAAAAGTGCCCTCAAAACTCACTGATGTCCTCAACAGTGTCTGCTTAAGAAGCCGAAACACTTGCAACACCACCTCCCACGCCACTCTCCTTATCACTACCTGCCCGCCTTGTGGAAGAAGCGGCGAGTGTCTCCTCCACTTCTTGGCTGGGCAGTAGCTGCTGATTTTTCTGATTATCAGATCATCCTCACTGAATAGTGGCGCTGAACCCAAAGCATAACATACAACAGACAGTTCACTGGGGGTGTCACTTGTGATGCAGTGGATGATCGGCAGATGGGTTGCTGTTCAAGACACGACCGCTAGCTGATCCCGGGAGATCAGGCCTCTCACCGAGACTCCTGCTGCCACTCACCCCTATTCTGCAGAGACCTCTGCTTAATGAAATGAGGCCTTATATGTTACAATGTTACTAATATGTAACTAATCTGTCACTCTCCATGTTTTTCTTTTTGAGAGACTGGCCTGCGTGGAAATGAATCGGGCATGGATCAGCCAGGATTTCCACCCACCAATGCTTGATGCATTAGAGTAGATTGATCATGGGGCTAAAGAAATATGGATCGTGCAAAACAGATTTAAGGCGCTGCTCTCCAGTTACAGACATTCCTCCGCATCAGACCACAAGTAATTATTGAGGAAATGCTTTATGTTACTCTTACTTTTTATTAATATTCTTCGGATAAGATATATGTGCCGGAAATCTGTATATGTTCTCTTCATGCTGCTGCCAACTCCAGGGTGTGTCTTTCTGGCAATTTTTGACTCCTGCTGCTGCTTGCAACTCCAGGGTGTGATTCATCCAATTTTTGGGCACCTGCTGCCAACTTCAGTGTCTCTTTTAAGCTATGTTTGGGCTCCTGCTGCTTGCAACTCTAGGGTGTGATTCATCCAATTTTTGGGCTCCTGCTGCCAACTCCAGTGTCTCTTTCAAGCTATGTTTGGTCTCCTGCTGCTGCTGCTTGCAACTCCAGGGTGTGAGTCATCCAATTTTCGGGCTCCTGCAGCCAAATCCAGTGTCTCTTTCAAGCTATGTTTGGGCTCCTGCTGCTGCTTGCAACTCCAGGGTGTGATTTATCCAATTTTTGGGCTCCTGCTGCCAACTCCAGTGTCTCTTTCAAGCTATGTTTGGGCTCCTGCTGCTGCTGCTGATGCTGCTTGAAACTCCAGGGTGTGATTCATTGAATTTTTGGGCTCCTGCTGCCAACTCCAATGTGTCTGTAAGCTATGTTTGGGCTCCTGCTGCTGCTGCTTGAAACTCCAGGGTGTGATTCATCCAATTTTTGGGCTCCTGCTGCCAACTCCAGTGTCTCTTTAAAGCAATGTTTGTGCTCCTGCTGCTGCTGCTTGCAACTCCAGGGTGTGATTCATCCAATTCTTGGGCTCCTGCTGCCAACTCTAGTGTCTCTTTCAAGCTAAGTTTGGGCTGCTGCTGCTGCTTGCGACTCCAGGGTGTGATTCATCCAATTTTTGGGTTCCTGCAGCCAAATCCAGTGTCTCTTTAAAGCTATGTTTGGGCTCCTGTTGCTGCTGCTTGCAACTCCAGGGTGTGATTCATCCAATTCTTGGGCTCCTGTTGCCAACTCCAGTGTCTCTTTCAAGCTATGTTTGGGCTGCTGCTTGCCACTCCAGGGTGTGATTCATTCAATTTTTGGGCTCCTGCAGCCAAATCCAGTGTCTCTTTAAAGCTATGTTTGGGCTCCTGCTGCTGCTTGCAACTCCAGGGTGTGATTCATTCAATTTTTGGGCTCCTGCAGCCAACTCCAGTGTCTCTTTAAAGCAATGTTTGAGCTACTGCTGCTGCTGCTGCTTGCAAATCCAGGGTATGATTCAGCTAATTTTTGGGCTCCTGCTGCTGCCAGCTCCAGGGTGTGTTTTTCAGGCACTATAGTGATGCCACCTCAACTCTCTGCAATTGTGCCGCTTTGCGATTCTATTAGCGATGCCTCTGCTCTGCATGTGATAATTATTTACAATATTATTTCACTAACCCAGCACGCATCCTATGCGTGTTACAGCAAGGCAGAATGGTTTACAACTCTATTGAGGCTCTATAAGGCTCAGAAATAGACGTTTTTAATAGCGATTCGTCGCAAATAAATTCGGGTCGAACCGATTTTTGACGGGAAATTCGGCGAATCAGTCGAATCGAATTTTTCAAAAGTTCGCTCATCTCTAGTGCTGAGGTGTGCTGAGCTGTGCACCCCTTTAAGGCTTGAGAAGCTGGTGAATAGTCTGAGGTAATATTTCTCCTTGGGCCCCTTTATTCTCACTTTACCACAGAAATATAGTCTCAGGAGCGCTTACTCTGTTCGGCGTGTGCAGAGCTAGTTTAGCTGGTGGCCATCTTGGATTCCTGTCAGCATTAAGCCGCCTTTTTTGCTCAGGGTTGATAGACTAACATGAGGGAGGGCCTCTCCAGAAGTCCCCTTACTCTCACCTCACTGCCCGGATGCTGTGGTGAGCACCGCTCGCTTCTATAACACCCCTTCCACTTGGTGGGCAAGGAGCCAAACTAGCAGGCTGCCATCAGCTTCACGTGCGCATGTGCACTCCACAAAAAGCTTTTTAATTAAATATTGTATAAAATACATTTACGTAAGTGTGTTCAATACATTTTCCTTGTATCATTTCTCATTTTTATGCATACCTTACTTTATGGACATTTGTTGTTTGATTTTTTTTTCATGTGTGTATTAAGTGGGTTGTTACTAACAACTGGCAAGAGCATCATGTCAATAGCATCTTTACAAATACATTTATTTTGTTGAATTTGTCGAACTGCAAGATGCACCAAGGGTAAAGAGGAGGAAAGTAAGATAAAAATAATTTCTGAACCAAATGGAATGCTAAAATACCTAACTTCCTGAACCCTACAACAGGCTGTGTGCAGAACCCCCCTAGACAGCGCGAAGAACCTGCCCCCCCCCCGATCATCCCATAACATGCAATGTGCATTATTCTCCCCAATACCCCATAACAGGCAGGGTGCAGAATCCCCCCTCATCACCTCATAACAGGTTGTGTGCAGAATCCTCCCCCCAATAACTCTATAATAGGCAGTGTGCAGAATTCCCCCCCTCCAAACACCCCATAACAGGCAGTATGCAGATAATAGCGGACCGCTGGGTGGGCTGGAAGAAGTTACACTTACAAACAGACTCTGTACCTGCCTACCCATGAGTCTTCTATTGCCCAGTAGACACACACACACATTGTCACATTACTGCCACACCTCAACATTGCTGATCTTTCTCCTGCAACTCCGGTTCAGGGTTGCAGGTGGAAGTGTCTACAGCTGTGTCCATTGTTTTAAATGGCCATGGGAAATGGCTGTGGGAAACCCATGAAAGGTGCTGGAGCTCTTTTTTCTTAACATTTGCTCCATAAGACACACAAACATTTTCCTCCATTTTTGGGGTGGAAAAGAGCATCTTTTGGAGCAAAAAATATGGTATTTCACACTGCTATACATTATATATATAATCATTGTTACCCCCGAAATGTTTCCTGTAAATGAAGTATTTCGAACACTTGTTTTGTTATGCATATGTTTATTTCCTTTTTTTTGCAATGGAACAACATAAAACAAAAAGAACCACAAGTGATTCACGCAAAACTGGGCTGGAAAAATTTACTAGCACACTCCATTTATTATTTGTATGCACCCTTGGGAAAAAAAAAGCTGAGTCAATTGCATCATATAACCATCAACAGACTTCTCACACCTCTCAACTAAATTTTTGGTTAGAAATAAAAGAACTGAACCTGTGGAGCTCGGTTTTGACCCTTATTTCAGGAAAACTTTGGTTTGCTGCGAACTCGAAACTTCGTGTGGTTTGTGGCGGAATGCGGAATACAGACCTGGTGGGATTTCACCGGCACCACCACACAGGTCATGGCCAGCCAAGGAATAGCAGAGAGACAGGGTCACATGGTCACAGCGTAGGAGGTCTGGGAAGCTGGGCAAAACAGGAGGTGCTATTGCAGAAGAGAGTGACGTAATGCCCCATGTTGCAGAGAGAGCATTTCTCTTAGAGTAGGGACAGTTTAGGGCATTTTGAATCAAAGAATAGGAGAAAAGAAGGGACAGAAAAGGAAGTGAGCACAGTGGAACGCTGTTGGGGGGTGTGTGCTGCTTGTGTTGGGATCTGCAGGTCATTGTAGTCCACCCTGTAAAGTCTGAAAACTTCAGTTAGGGTTTTTTTATTTTTTTGCCACATCTGGCCCCTGTCACTGCGTTGGGGAACTTGGGGTACACAGAGCCTCAGTGTTTAATACAGTTTAAAAAAACAATATTTTTCACTTGCCAATGAATTTTTTGAGGGGCAGCTCTGGTTTAAGTGTGCAGACCCCATATCTCTCTAAGTCGGGGTCCACTGAGCCTCTTTGTTAAATAAAGTTTAAAAAAAATGAAGGGGCAGCTCTGCTTTAAGTGTGCAGACCCCATCTCTCTCTAGGTTGGGATTCATGGTGCCTCTTTGTTAAATAAGGTTTAAAAAAATCTTTTTCACCTGCCAAGAAATTTTTTTGGGGGGGACAGCTCTGTTTTAGCTGTGCAGGCCCCGGTTCTCTCAGGGTCCATGGTGCCTCTTTGTTAAATACAGTTTTTTTAAAAAACAAGGGACAGCTCTGCTTTAAGTGTGCAGGCCCCGTCTCTCTCTAACTTGGGGTCCATGGTGCCTCTTTGTTAAATAAGTTTAATAGAACATATAAAAGAGGATTGAGGGGTTCACAATGTTTAGCTGAGTGTGCCTACTCACTGCACACTATCTCCAGACATAAAAAAAGTATAAAAAAGGTATTTTTATGAACTTCCAGTATGCTTGAAGTATGTAAAAAGTTTGAATAAGAGAGGCAATAAACTAACAAATGGGTCTCAGGCAAAATTTACAAGAAATTCTGTACAAAAAGAGCACAATATGTCTATACCATGGCCAATAGGTGGCAGTAGACTATACACTAAAGGAGACACTGTGTAGCAGAGAATTACAAGCAGAGTATTCATATGTAAATCATCTAACACAGAGAGAATCTGACCATGTGCCTCAATAATATAAATCAGTCAGTGATTGCATATGGAGCATCTATGAGAGTAACCAATCGAGACATCAGTAATGAGTCAAGCAGTAAAGCATTATAGCTGCTCTTTTGGTGTCATCCACTAGGTATACGGCTTTACTCATTTGCTACACTTTTAGACCCTCGGTATAAAGTAAATATGGGGGAATTTTTTTTACACGTTCCAAAAGGAAGGCAAAAATGGCTTATTACCAAGAGAAGACATGTAGCCAGTAAGCCATTGCTTTTAAATGGCCTCCACCTGTTGCAAGCATGGCTGACCGGGTGGTTTTAAAGGACAACCATTTGGTCTAAGATTCAGGAGAATCTTAAAGTGGCTGTTAACAGATACAAGACATTTGCTAATTGACATAGGTCCCTGGAACCACCATTTCAGGTGGGTAATCTGGTTTGGGTGTCCACTCAACCTTCGTCAAAATTTGGACCTAAAAATATCGGTTCGTTTCCGATAATACAAAAGTTGAGCAATGTTACCTTTGAAGCCCAGATTTCACCTTCCATGAGAATCTGTAATGCGTTCCATGAATCCCTACTGAAATCTGCTGGTAATGTTCAGGTGTCATCCCCATCAACTGTCATTGTGGAAGTTAAACCCAATAAAAAATAAATAAAATTCTCGACTCTCGAATCTTGCGTAACTGGATACAATATTTAATTGAATGGAAGGTATTTGGTTCTGAGGAGAGATGTTGGATGGCAGCCAAGGATGTTCACGCTAGAACCCTGATCAAGAAGTTTCATTTTGACAACCCTGGCAAGCCAAATAAGGGTCTGAAAGGCGCCCTCGTAGAGTCACAAAGTGCTTACGTTCACCCTGGTCCTGCAAGCCTCCGAGTGGCGCTGTGAGCCTCTGTCTCCTCCCGCATCTCCTGCTTCTCTGACCGTGCTAATTGGGCACAGCTGTCTTATATCCTCCGGTGGTGCTGCAGACAATGTGCCCACCGGAGGCTGGTTTGAAAACGCTAATAAGCCTTAATTTTACTAATGAGCAAAGGGCCCTAATTGTCAGCAGGGCGATCAGCCCTAAGGATGTTCAGGGGCCAATTAGCCCAAAGTATTCCAGCCAATCCCCATCAACCTAGCCCTATAAAGTTTGTCTCTGTCATTCAGTCATTGGCCATGATAGCGTGCTGCTGGGTTCTGTAGTGCTTGTAAAATCTTACTGTGTACCATTGCTGACCTAGCTTGCCTGACTACTCCAATGGCCGCTGCCTGGACCAACGCCTGCCTGCCTGACCTCGAATCCATCTATCTCACTCTCTGTACCATGAACCTTCTGACCACTTGGCTTGATCCTGCACTTGCTACTCCCTTTGGTGCCACGTATCTTGAGAACTGTCCTTCTGTGTATGACCCCAGCTTGCCCAACATCACCCAGTCTAGTCCCTGGTTCAACTGCCTTTGCCTTTAAGTCCACATCCTTTGTGCTATATAACACCTGGGGGCAACTGTGTCCGGTGAGGTGTATCGTTAGTGATGGGAAGGCAGGTGTCCCAGGGGCTTGACAGTGTGTCAGTGTAAGAAGGTTGTGGTCACAGATGGAAAGGGGGAATGGGAAGAGGTTAGACACAGAACAGGGAATAGTGAACAGGAGGTTGGGTGTGTGTCCATGTTTGTGGGCGGCGGTGCCAGACAATTGTTTAGGATCAAAGGAGGTGGTGAGTGATTTCATTGATGGGCAATCAACTCCCTTGGAAATGATCCAGCCCTCTACAGTCATTTTTGGATTAGACTTTCAGAGAGTGTTAAAGATGCCCTGGTGGACTTTCCTCTGCCTAAAACTTGGATGACTATATACAGCTGGCCATTTAGGCATCTTAGGGAACAACATTTGGAGCAGTCTTTCTATGGGCTCCTTCTCACTCCCACAAGCCAAAGAGGAGTCCATGTAACTTTGCATGACCCGGCTCTCACAGGCTGAAACGCCAAGATCAAGGTCTCCACTAACACTTCTTTCGTAAAAATTAATTGCGGGCTACTCCGGTTCAGAGAGCCTAGAATTTCTAGTCATAGATTGTCCTGATACCAAAATAGTCTTGGGGTTCCCTTGGTTGAAAGCCCACAATCCCATCATAAATTGGGAGACTGAAATGGAGCTCATTCTATCTTGGTCACTGTTTTCATACAGCCTTTAAAATGACCAATGTCTCTTTAGATGGGTTGCCGATGCCATATGCTGATTGGGTGGACGTGTTCTCCGAAAGGTCAGCTGCTTTGCTTTCTCCTCACAGGGCCCATTCTGAGGAGTTAGCAATGAAGGAGTATATTTAGGGGAACTTTAAAAGGGCTTTATTCGTCCCTCCAACTCGCCAGCTGGGGAGGGCTTCTTTTTTGTTGAAAAGAAGGATGGGGAGTGTCACCCTTGTATAGATTACTGACCGAGGTCTGAACAAAATCAGTGTAAAAAAATTATACTCCTTGCCTCTTATCAAGGACCTCTTCAACCAGGTGATCGGTGCCCAGATAAGAAGTTAGACCTGAGAGGGGGCTTATAAACAACTTTTAATATAAAAGACGGGCACTACGAATATCTAGTTATTCTCTTTGGTTTATGCAATGCCCCTGCAGTCTTCCAAGATTTTGAAAATTATAGAAAATGGATGATGTCCATCTGTGGTGATCTATTTAGATGATATTCTAATTTTCTCTCTGGCAGAAACATGTTGGAACATGTGGAAAAACAGTTTGCCTAACTGTCCAAGTGTAAGGGTACTTCCTGGTGAGGCGTATCCAGTGTCCCGTGAACAGGGGCTTGTCTATAGGTAGAAGTAGCAGCGTAGATTGAGGGTTGCAGACTCACCTAAAGGTGGGTGATCCATGGGGCTTGACAAATGGAGATTAAAGAATATGGCAAATGGCAAAAATATATTCAAATCTGAATCAACTAATTGAGAAGAATGCTTTTTAATAACTATTTTTTAAATGACAAAGTACACTACATTAAATCTAATAAAGAAAATCACACTATGAGATTAGAAATTCCAAATAACTTCAAAGTGCACTATAGTTCCTCTGATTGTGTCCCTGCTGTGGTGTTGTGCTCTGATCACAGGAACTAAGATTTAAAAAGTCCTAAAACAACAGCACTGGTCCAATTTGGTCATATGAGATTGGTTTCCTTACTTTCCTGCAACATAAAGTCTGGTGTTCAGCTCTGGTTTTATGGCAAAAATGTATAATTTAGGGAAGAATATACAACCCAACAATCCAGCACAAGATGTCAGTATAGCGAATATCTCCACAGCCACCATGTATTTCCCTCTGGTGCTCAGATAGGCCGGGATCATGGCAATCCAGACACTGCAGAACACCAGCATGCTGAACGTGATGTACTTGGCCTCATTAAAGCTGTCCGGTAATGTTCTCACCATGAAAGCCAGAACAAAACTCACAGCGGCCAGGAACCCCAAATAACCCAACATTGTGTAGAAGCCAATAACTGACCCTTCATTACACTGGATGATAATCTTTTCATGATAAGAGGACAGGTCATACTCTTGATAGGGATGAGACACTGACAGCCAAATAACACAAATCAAGACTTGAACCGAAGAACATATAAGTACAACATAATTAGCCAGTTTTGTGCCAACCCATTTGTTCCAGTAGCTGCCGGGTTTGGTGGTTTTGAAGGCAATGCAGACGATGATAGTTTTGGCCAGAACACAGGAGACAGAGATGGTGAAGAAGATCCCAAATGACACTTGTCTCAGCATGCAGGTTATATGTACAGGACGACCGAGGAACAAGAAGACACAGAGGAAGCTCAGCAAGATGGAGGTCAGGAGAATGATGCTCACAGTCCGGTTATTGGCTTTAACTACTGGAGTGTCCCAGAATGAAATAAACAATTTTATTACAGCTGCAGAAATGACAGAGCCTAACACACTTATCACAGAAAATAACAGAGTCAAAACATCTCCGTTGAATGTCAGGTACTCTGTGATCTTGGGTCGACACGTTTCTTTCCTCTCATCTGGCCATTCTTCATCAGGACATCTCTGGCAAATGTCACTATCTTTGAGACAATAATAATCAGAAATACAAGTATTAGTTTTTTTTATATTTGCATGTCATAATTAGACATTTCTTTTCTTCTTGTCTTTCTTTTATTTTTCCCAAATTTTTATGCCTATGCATCAAATGCAGCTCAACATCCTTGGCCCCCATAAAACATTATCAGCAACTTGCTCAACTTGCTAGAGATGTTTTGTAGATCACTGGTTGAACGGTACCTTTTGTAGGTTCCGTATAGATAGCATTGTTAAAAATTGCCTACATTCTGCCTTTCTCCATCTGAAGCAGTTCAAACATTTTTTTGGGAATACTCTGTCAGGCACCAAAAAATAAATGCCATACATGTTTATGGGAGAAATTCAAACATTCACTGCTTCTTTTAAGTATACTTTCACATGAAAAAGTGTGTGTATGTGTAATTTTTGCATATTTTCGGTCCATTTTCGAGCTTTTGGTGAGTTATTTTATTC
Organism: Gastrophryne carolinensis; assembly: GCA_027917425.1. NCBI lineage: Eukaryota > Metazoa > Chordata > Amphibia > Anura > Microhylidae > Gastrophryne > Gastrophryne carolinensis. Next base: position 8,857,991 of record CM051234.1, read on the forward strand.
GTATTGGGGTTTGCATAAGTGCATTGGCATTTTGTACGCGTATCTAATGTGTATTTTGCTTCATATATTTTTCTCGTGATGCAAATAATATGTGATCAGTATGGACTTGTGCATGATTCAGAGCCTTGACTAGGACCCCAAGAGAGGCCAATAAAAAGGGATATTTCAGGGAGTGCACATGCGTGCGGGTCGCGGATGGACGTGTAGGTCCGCGCTCCGCTGAAATCTGTTCTCCTGGCCCCCCCAAAGTTCAGCGGTTGGCGGTTTTGAGCCAGGGAGGCTCGTGTGGACCCCAGGATCCTCCATACCTGTTTAGGAGATGATCCGTGACGGGCGCCGAATCGGCTAAGTACAGCGCAGCGCTGACAGGAGGTGAGCAGCGGGCGCCATCTTGTCTCTGGTTGCTGTGCGTGCAGCAGCCTCTGCGTCCTCTTCCTGTGAGGCCCCAGTGCCTCGAGCTTCATATAGCCCTGGAGCTGTGTTGCCCTTGCAGTTCTCCACAAAGCACCAGTCTCGGAAGTGTGGGCAGCTGCCTGTCCTTCCTCCCCTCTGCCACTGTTTGAAGGGGGAGCAGCACAGCACATCACTCCCTCTAGTGGGCAAAAACAGGATCCTCTACACACTGGGCCACCATAAGCCCTTCTTTCAACACTCCCTGTTCCTCTGGGACTACTTCTTAAGTTGTGCCTCCCTGGAACTTCATTTATCTTAATATCTGGAGCCATCAGCCTGCTTGTACTCCCCCCATATTGCTGTTTATTATTTATTATTTAAGAGCCTCATCCATAGCTTTCTTAAAGGAGAAATGCACCTTTTTATATCCTAATGAGTTGTTGACTTTTACTGTCTTCACATGGTGTGATTTATCTCGCCCCCATCTTTTCTTCTATTCAAGTGATTAATAAATCAGGGAAATGCAACTTTCTATAGACTGTCGATTTGGTGACTTTTACTGCCTTTATCCCTTTCGCTGCCAGCCTACCTGGAGTTTTTGTCACCCTTGGTGCCAGACCATTTTGAACTATTTTGCGCTCCCCATGTTCAAATGTGATTTTTGAAGGGATTTCCAGGGATTTCCCAGGAAAATGATATATTGTTTTTTTCAGAAGAGTCTGGGCTTCAACATGCGATGTCTTGTTTGGCCTTTTTTTTGTGTATTCTCAATACTTTTGGGTGAAATATGTGCAAAAAAATAAAAAAAAATCTATTTTTTGCAATTTGTAGTGTTTTTTTGTAATAAATAATGTAAGTTTGTCAATAAAATCTTATTGCGTGTGAAACCCCAATTTCTCCCGGTTACAGCGGTACCACATATGTATAGGTAGACACCCTTTCCTGCCCAGGAGACTCCCCCAAACTGAAACAGCGCTTTAGGGGATTTTCAGAAAAAAATACAACTGTGATATGCACTATGTGCACCTTGCGGTCTTTCCAGAAAAATAACCCTTTACATTTGAAATACCCCCCACAAACTATATATTCTCTGGAAGTACACACCTCAAGCTTTCTAGGCGTACCAGGCTTGTTGATGTGGCCACAGTTTTCTGGAAGTAATCCCTCAATGTATTCTTTGGTTGCAAAGAGTTTCCCTAAAAAAAGGATAAAAAAGCAGAATCAAAGCAACATTTTCCTAAAAAACCTATATACAAACAAGAAAAAACAAGTATAATCTGAAAAAGCAACATCCCCCGAACAGAACGATACCCAACATGCATAGCTACTGTCAAGGGAAGAGTTGCCAAACACCCCAAAGTAAAGCGTGCGCATAACGGTAATTTTTCTTGAAAATTTCAGCTCTGCAGACAAAGTGCGCACCTTGCGATTTTTCAACCAAAACAACCCTTTACATTTGCAATATCCCCCATAAACCATATATTCCCTGAAAGTACACACGTTAAGCTTTCTAAGCGTACCCAGCTTGTTGTAGTGGGCTCATCTTTCTGGAATTGATCCCTCAAAGGATTCTTTGGTTGCGCAGGGTTTCCCTAAAAAATTTATAAAAAAGCTGAATAAAAAACACCTTTTCCTAAAATATAAATATGCAAACCAGAAAAAACAAGCTAAGTCTGAAAGCGCAAGGTCCCCCGAACAGAACAATACCCAACATGCATAGCTACTTTTAATCCTTTTAATTGCCAGCCTACTTGAGATTTTGTCACCCTCTGTTGACAGGTCATTTTTCCCCATTTTGCGCCATGTTTTGCGACATTTTTGCTGGAATTTTCAGGAAAATTATATATATATATTTTTTGCAGCAGAGTTTAGGCTTTAACATGTAAATGTAAATTTTATTCAGTTTTTTTACAATATTATTGATATTAAAAAAAAGTAAATAAATAAAAATTTTTTTTAGAAAATTGCCTCCTTTATTTTAAATAAAAATGTATTTTATTAAAGAAAACCGTATTGCATGTGAAAGCCCCATTTCTACAGATTAGAACGGTACCACATATTTATCGGTAGCCCCCCGTTCCTGCCCAGGAGACCCCCCTAACTGAAACAAGTACTTTATAACATTTACAAATAAAATACAACTACCATCCACACTACAAAGGGTTAAATCGGGGAAAAAAATGACATAGGGTCCCCCCTCCCAGGGGGGGGGGACCCCATTTTTTGGGGGGATTTTTAAGGGTTAAAAACCCTTAAAAATAAAAAAAAAAAACGACATGGGGGCCCCCTTACCCAAAGTAACCAGCCCGGGACCAGCTATGCAGGGCTTGTAGGAACAGGGCACAGGGGCCAGCTTTTGTGGCCCCTGGCCCTGCAGGCTACAAAGCCCGCATAGCCCGTGGGCCCGGGCTCTTCTGCCCCCCCCTGGCCTTTGGGGAGGCAGGTAATGGGGGTGCCAAGGGTTAATGGCAAGTCACTCGCTAGTGCAGGTGACTTGCCATCCCCGAGCCTTGTGAACTGATATAGGGGTCTTGTGGACCCCTTACCAGTTCACAAGGGGTTAAATGTAAAAAAAAAAAACACCACACAGACGCAGAAAAAAATATTTTATTATTATTATTTTTTTTTTTAATACTTACCTTCCATCCATCTTCCCCTCCCAATCACTGGCTTCTGCTCATCTGCTGGAAGCCTTTTATAGCTGCTGGGTGACAGAACATAAGGGGTTAATAAAAAAAAAAAAAAAAGACATAGGGTCCCCCCTCCCAGGGGGGGCGGACCCCATTTTTTTTTTTATTTTTAAGGGTTAAAAACCCTTAAAAATAAAAAAAAAAATGACGTGGGGTCCCCCTTACCCAGCATTACCAGCCCGGGACCAGCTATGGGGGCTTGTAGGCACAGAGTGGGGGGGGGGGCAGCTTATGTGGCCCCCCCACCCTGCAGCCTACGAGCCCACATACCCTATGTGGGCCCGGGCTCTTCTGCCCCCCCCTGGCCTTTGGGGAGGCAGGTAATGGGGGTGCTAAGGGTTAATGGCAAGCCACCAGCTAGCGCAGGTGGCTTGCCATCCCCCCAGCCTTGTGAACTGGTATAGGGGTCATGGACCCCTTACCAGTTCACAAGGGGTTAACAGTAATAAAAAAAAAACACCACACAGATTAAAAAATAACTTTATTAAAAAATAAAAACTTTTTTTTACTTTACTCACCTCTGATCCTCAGCTTCTGTGTCCCTCGCAGCTCTGATGACAGTTATTGTCATCGCTGGCCAGTGGAGGAGGGAGGCAGGTGATCAGATCATCACCTGCCTTCCTCCTCCTGTGGCCAGCGATGACAAGTGTGAGAATCGCAGCCCGGAGCCAGGACGACACCCGGAGGTGTGACGTCATAATCCCGCCCCCAAAGGGGCGGGGCTTATCAGCAAAATGGCGGCGCCCGTCGAGCAGGACAGGGAGAGGGCCTTTCAGGCCCTCTCCTGAAGCTGGAGAGCCAGGGGGGGGGGGCGATCGGAGGCCCCCCTGGTGAAGAGGAGACCCGCCGGGAGCAATCGATCAGGTAAGTAAATGTCATTTTTATATATATTTTTTTTTTAACATGTATTTCAGCGGCTGCTGAAGGGGGGGGGGTGGCTATTCCGGGCTCTCCCCTGCACCCGGGGGGGCCTGGGTGGGGGATCGAAGCCCCCCTGGATGAAGAGGAGACCCGGCCGGATAAAACAAGGGGTCAGGTGAGTGTTTTTTTTTTTTTACTTTTACTGTAGCAGGGGGGAAAGTCAAGCCCGTAGTTTCTACGTGCTTGGCACTTAAGTGGAGTGGAAGCAAGCACGTAGAAACTACGGGCTTGGCACTGAAAGGGTTATATAGTGTGATTTGGCTCACCCGACCTTTTCTTCTACTCAGTTTATCAATAAATCCCCGCTGCCTGTCATTTGGGGTGCTCCTCAGGTCAAGGTCGGCCATACTCCCTCTGCCTTTGATCTATCTGGCCCAACGTTCCCACCAAGTCTGAAACCCCCGAGCTCCACTTACAATGGAAACCTCCATGCCATCCCAGAGTGGCCCCCCAGTTCCCGGGGACCTCCTACCAGAGGACGAACCCTGGATGGATGACTCCTTGCACGGCTCGCCACCAAAGAAGCAACCACCACCCCTTGATGAGTATGAAGCTATGCTTGAAAAAGCCCTCGAGAGGTGGGCCCTAAATATTACGTCCCAGATCACCGTTAATCTCTCTGCTGAAATAAAAGAGCTGGGTCAAAGAGTCGACGATCTCGAACAACAATCTTCAGCACAAGGTTCGGAATTGTCTTCCCTCGGGTCGGAACTAGAGGCTCTAAAAGAGGAAAATCTTCTCTTGCACCACAAGCTTGAAGATAAAGAGAACCGCTCGTGTAGAGCCAACATAAGGGTCAGAGGTATACCTGAAGCTTTTACTGATTTACAATCTACAGTTACTGCTCTCTTCCAAGAGCTCGCCCCGGCTATCCCTATTGAAAGGCTTGAATTTGACAGAATACATCGCGCCTTGCAGAAAAAGAGAGAAGATGGGCTTCCGCGAGACGTCCTAGTAAAGCTCCCCTTTACCGCACGAAGGAACAACTTATGCTGGCCGCACGGGATCATGGAACTCTCAAATTCCAGAACTTTGAGTACCAGCTCTTCACCGACCTCTTCCCCCAAACCATCTCCAGAAGACGTGCCATGAAACCCTCACTTGGCATCTTGCAAGCAAAAGGGGTCAGGTACAAATGGGGGTTTCCCTTCAAAATTTCCTTCAGCTTCCAGGATCAGCGGTACGAAGTGTCCACTCTTCAAGACCTGGAGGCTGCCCTTACTTTGGCCGGTCTGAGGCATCCCGTTGCCGCCCCACCTGCTCCCCCGCAAAAGAAGAGAGCTCTTTCATTTTCACCAGTACCCAAGGACAGGCGCGGCCCACGAAGGAGTGCCCAGTCAACGTGCAGAGTCGTCGGAGCGCTTGTCCACAGGTTTGGTAAGCCTGCTGTGGGGGAGGGATGTTGTGTAAGTTTCCCTGTGCATTATACGAGGGATCTTGCCCTTCATTCTCTCACCGCAGCAAACCTTTAGGAAGTACTTATGAGGTTCCCGTTCTGTAATTGGGACTTTCTTGTTCGCTGTTTGGTTCCCTGTTTCATTTTGTAGGCTCTTCCTATGCATAAACCCCTTAAGTATACAACCCTAGCGGCTCACTTGCTGTCTGAGCCCCGTTTGATTCACCTCCTGCTGTTTGATGTGTATCCTCATTACCATGTTATGGATTGTTACTTGAATTTTCCGCTTATTGCTGCTCATTTCTTTGTTTTCAGGTTAAATGGGCCGGGCGCTCAGGTTTCAAAGCCCTGCACACTCCTTGCTCCCTTTCTCGCCGGGTACCCGCTGAGTCTGGAAGCTTTTTTTTTTCTGACCCCCATTGAGGGTCAGTTATTACACTGCTTGGTACGGGGATTTTCCTTTAGACATCCCTCCAACCAGACAGCTTGTCGCACTGTGGTAGAGGGCCTCTTTACCCCATTGGGACATTTCTCTAAGGAAGGTTTTGTTTCTAGTTGTGTTGTTGTTTTAAAATGTTTTCTTTTCTTTTCCCCTTCTTCTCTCTTTCCCCCCCTCCTCCCCTCCTTCTCCCCCGGGTGTCCACCCCCCCCCCCCTATGTTAACAGATAATCTAGGGTTTAAGGATGGTGGTTAAACTTGTTTCATTAAACGTTCAGGGCTTGAATGCCCCCCAGAAAAGAGTGAGATGAGCCAGATGAGGGCCCTACAGGCCGACATTGTCTGCTTCCAAGAGACTCACTACACTAAGAAGAATACTCCTAAATTTCTCAGTTCAGACTATCCTCTCTTCTTCACGGTATCGGCTGATACCAAGCAGAGAGGAGTCCTCATCGCTTTCAAGCGCTCTCTCCCTTTCTCTTTGGAGCAGACAATACGGGATCCACTGGGTCGCTTCCTAATTGTGACCGGTATGGTACAAGACCAACAAATCACTATTGCTACTTATTATGCCCCCAATCAGAATCAGAACGTTTTTTTTTTAGAAGTTTCTTAGGACTCTGGACCCCCTGGTAAAGGTGCTCCACATAGTGGTGGGTGACTCAAATCAAATCTTGCACCCCACTCTGGACAGACACATGGTGGGTCAACCCTTTGATTGCCCCAGGGTGGGTTCCTCAGGAAAAGCGTTTTGTTCCCCTCTAAATCAATACCACCTTGCTGACGCATGGAGAGAGGTCCACCCCACCAAGAGGGACTTCACTCACTATTCTTGCCCGCATAAGGTCTTTACAAGAATAGACCACATTTTCTTGCAGCTGCCCTCCTTGCCACACCTCTCCCACTCCTCTATAGTCCCGATTGTATGGTTGGATCACGATCTTGTCGCTGTCGAGTTGATCTCCCTAACCCAAAGATCCTCCCAGAGGTCTTGGAAGCTCTACGACCCCATGTTGTCTGATGAGGCACTCCTCAACCGCTTTAGTTAGGAGATTGAGGGTTTCTTCCTGCAAAACGCGGGGTCGGTGAGCTCTGAGGCCCTGCTTTGGGAAGCTCATAAAGCGGTAATGAGTGGGCAGTTCATACAAGAATCTGCTCGACGCAAAGCCTCACATAAGGAAAAGCTTCAAAAATTGCTAGATGCATATCACTTAGCCTCTTCCGCCTATAAAGCCCGTCCGTCCAGACGTAACAGAATCAAATTCAACCATGCAGGCGATCAACTTAACCTGTGCCTTACATGTGAGGCCGAGCGTCAAATAGATCGGTCTAGGTTCAAGTGGTATCGCATCAGCAACAAACCGAACACCCCCCTTGCCAGAAGGCTTAGAGGCATCACCCAGAGGGTTAACCCAGTACGCATTAGGACCCTAGAGGGCACATTAACTAGCAACCCATCGAGGGTGGTATCAACCTTCGGTAAACATCTTAAGGACCTATACAAATCCAAGACTACGCTAGATGAACGCCTCGCAGAAAAGTTGCTAGGACAACTTCCACTTCCTTCCCTACCACCTGAGGCCAAAACCTTCCTTGATAGGCCGGTTGGACTCCCTGAGGTCCAGGAAGCCATTAACTCTTTAAGGATTTGGAAGCAACCTGGCCCAGAGGGGTTCTCCGCCCTTTACTATAAAAAGTTTTCCCAAGTACTCTCTCCATGCCTTGTTCAGATGTTTAACTCTCTCGGTAATGGCGATTCATGGAGTACAGAGGCACTCACTGCGGCTGTTTGCATGATACCTAAACCTAATGTTGATACCACCCTCTGGTCCAACTACAGGCCCATTTCCCTACTAAATATTGATGTCAAGTTGCTAGCCAAGGTCCTCGTGGCACGACTCAATAGGTATATTGCATCTTTAATTTCCAAGGAGCAGGCAGGATTTATCCCTCCGCGCCAAGCGGGGGATAATATCCGCAAGGTCATTAACCTGGTCCACCATGTGAGGAAGGAGGGTCGACAAGCCATGTTACTAACCCTTGATATCCGTAAAGCATTTGATACAGTAGCCTGGGACTACCTCCAATTCATATTGAAAAAATGGGGGCTTGGTCCCTCCTTCACCACATGGATTTCCTCGCTATACTCTAAGCCTGGGGCATTTGTTAGGTATTCAGGGTACTCCTCTAAGCGGTTCATTCTGGGCAGAGGCACGAGGCAAGGTTGTCCCCTCTCCCCCCTACTATTTGCTCTCGCTATCAAGCCCCTTTCCAAGTTAATCCAGGCCAACATTAATATAGCGGGTGTCACTGTCGGGGGATATGATCACAAGATTTTTTTATTTGTTGACGACATTTTGATGCTTGTATCTAACCCCATCACATCCCTCCCAAATCTCTTTCAAACCCTAGAGGACTTTTCCAAGATCTCGGGTCTGCAGATTAATGCCTCAAAATCCCAAGCCCTCAACGTCTCCCTCCCTGAAAGTACGCTGACAGCACTTAAAGCCTCCTATAACTACTCATGGCAAGAGTGGCGCATCAAATATCTAGGCGTCCACTTGACAGCAAACTATGATTCCCTCTATGCCGCTAATTATCCCACTATACTTAGGGACCTCCGTGCCCTGTTGACGTCGTGGGCCAAGCTGCATCTTTCGTGGCATGGCAGAATAGCTGGCGTAAAAATGTCTTTCGGGTATTGCCGGTACCGATTTCGGCCACATGCCTAAAAGGTCTCCAATCCACGTTAAACTCCTTCATCTGGGGTCAGCAAAAACCAAGAGTCAACCATATGACAATGTACAGATCTAAACAACAGGGAGGACTCGGAGTCCCTAATATAGCTCGCTATTACTCTGCATGCCAGATTGCGCAATTGGCTGCTATTCATGCTGGAGATGATAGACCATTATGGGTTGACATCGAACAGGCCAGTTGTACCCCGACAGCTATTCAAATTTATTATGGCTGCCCCCAACAGCCTGCAAGGGCATTGATAACCCTTTCCTGAAGCACTCTCTCTGCATCTGGAAAAATAACAGATCCAAAAGCCACTTAATCTCCCCTCTGCCTCCCCTGCTATCAGTCTTGGGTAACCCTGAATTTCTCCCGGCCTTTCAGGAACCTGCCGCGTTTAATTGGTGGAAATCACAAAACGTAACTAGGATTAAAGATCTCGTCTCCCACAGGGGAATTTTAACGTTCCCCGAGCTTCAATCCCTCAGAGATATCCCAAATAGGGAATACCTCCGCTGCCTACAAATATCCCATTATATAGCTACTAAGTCTAGAGCAGGGGCTACCCCAACACCATCTTCATTATTTGAGTTTGGTTGTGGATCACAACCTCTGGGGAAGGGGATGATTGCCATGGTGTATAGGAAGTTGAACGATTTTGAGGAGACACCCCTCCCAGCCTACACGTATCTTGGTGTCAGCATATCGCCTAGTGAATGGAAAAAAGCATGGCGGAACTCATTTTCAAGGTTTCTGAACACGGGCGCCCAGGAGGTCAATATAAAGGTCCTTCTCCGATGGTATCTAGTTCCGGTTAAGATCCACAGATTTTGTCCCTCCTACCCATTGGAGTGTTTTAGAGAATGCCGCCTACAGGGATCATATATTCACATATGGTGGGAATGTAAGGTAGTCCGCCATTTCTGGGCTAAGGTCTATTACCTTATAAGGAAAGCTACAGGGTTACACCTGACTCCCTCACCTCAACTTGCCCTACTTAATTTGAAACCTCCTGGATGTACTAGATCCCAATTTTAACTTATCAGGCACATCCTTACGGCTGCTAAAACTATCATAGCGCACTCATGGAAGAAGAAGAAGATCCCTAGTGGAAGCCTGGTTCCTCGCATTAATGAAGTTATGTTCTTCGAGAAGATGGCAGCCTCGATGCAAGGTGACCTTGCCCCCTTTCTGACTACCTGGGAAGGTTGGATTAGTCACTTCCAACCTAATAAATTCGACCGTTCCCTCCTCACATCTCAGTGATGTGTTGTACACATGGCGGCTGGACACTCACCCCCAAATCTTCCCCCTTTCCTCTCTTTCCCTTCCTATCTTCTTCATTCTAGTCCCCCTGTCCTATCCTTCCGCTCTCCCTCCTCAGGTACGTGGTCTTTTGCCACACACACTTTATACGTTGCTTTGGGAGATTCTGCTCCCATTTTGTCTATGTGTTGATACACCATTGGGTGTTATTATATGCTCCACAATGTATTGTTGCAATGTAATGTACTCCTTATATATTCTTAATAAAAATATTGATGAAAAAAAAAAAGGGATATTTCAGGCTCCATTTACGGGCTCTATTTCTTGGCAAGCGTGTATTGTCATGGTGTGGGGGAAAGCGTAATGGACCCCTCCGAGCATTATTTGCCTGATGCAGAGCCTCCCCGTTCAGCTATCCCGTACGTTTTCCCGATGGTTTTGTGCTGTGATCGGGTCATGAAAGGGTGCTACATTGCTTTTTGTGTGCGTTTATGCGCTCAGGTGTTTCGGCATGCGCCATTACGATTGACGGCTCGCAAGAGGCTCCGTGAAAACGGACTTGTCATTCATTGGTCCGTTTTTTTAACAGATGCAGAGCCTTGATTTCCGATTGAAATCAGCCCAATAAAACGAGGGTGTTGTCAGGCAACTTACGGTCACTATTAGAAGCCGTATTTGTGTTCCGTGTCATGCATTGTTCTGTGCGCGAGCATCAAAGGCGTCAGCTACCCGGCCTGGTTCTTTTGAGCATGGCAGAAACCAGGCTGCACCGAACACGTTTGGACATCGATGGCATGCATGACCTTGAGCTATTCAAGCTCACCCGCCTTAACCGTGTTTCTCTCCAGGACTTGTATAGGCAGCTGCGGCCATGGTTAGCCTGCACCACAAGGAAGGGGCATGCAATTGCAGGTATGACCAAATTGGTTGGCCGCCTGCAGTTTTTGGCAAACGGCTCGTTCCAGAGACTGGGTGCCTTCTCCATGGGGATGTCCCAGTCTACGCTGAGCCGCAGCCTTACCAAATTTTTGGATGGCATGGCTACTAGAGATGAGCGAACTTTTGAAAAATTCGATTCGACTGATTCGCCGAATTTTCCGACAAAAATCGTTTCGACCCGAATAAATTCGCGACGAATCGCTATTAAAAACGGCTATTTCTGAGCCTCCTACAGCCTCAATAGGGTTGTAAACCATTCAGCCTTGCTGTAACACGCACAGGATGCGTGCTGGGTTTGTTAAATAATACTTTGAAGAAATATCACATGCAGATCAGAGGCATCGCTAATAGAATCGCAGAGCGGCACAATTGCAGAGAGTTGAAGTGGCATCACTATGAGGGGCAGAAGGAGCCCAAATATACACTGGAGTTGGCCTCAGGAGCCCAAAAATTGGATGAATCACACCCTGGAGTTGGCAGAAGTTGGCAGCAGCAGCAGGAGCCCAAATATACACTGGAGTTGGCTTCAGGAGCCCAAAAATTGGATGAATCACACCCTGGAGTTGGCAGAAGTTGGCAGCAGCAGGAGCAGGAGCCCAAATATACACTGGAGTTGGCCTCAGGAGCCCAAAAATTGGATGAATCACACCCTGGAGTTGGCAGAAGTTGGCAGCAGCAGCAGCAGGAGCCCAAATATACACTGGAGTTGGCCTCAGGAGCCCAAAAATTGGATGAATCACACCCTGGAGTTGGCAGGAGTTGACAGTAGTAGCAGCAGGAGCCCAAATATACACTGGAGTTGGCTTCAGGAGCCCAAAAATTGGATGAATCACACCCTGGAGTTGGCAGAAGTTGGCAGCAGCAGCAGCAGGAGCCCAAATATACACTGGAGTTGGCCTCAGGAGCCCAAAAATTGGATGAATCACACCCTGGAGTTGGCAGAAGTTGGCAGTAGTAGCAGCAGGAGCCCAAATATACACTGGAGTTGGCTTCAGGAGCCCAAAAATTGGATGAATCACACCCTGGAGTTGGCAGAAGTTGGCAGCAGCAGCAGCAGCAGGAGCCCAAATATACACTGGAGTTGGCTTCAGGAGCCCAAAAATTGGATGAATCACACCCTGGAGTTGGCAGAAGTTGGCAGCAGCAGCAGCAGGAGCCCAAATATACACTGGAGTTGGCCTCAGGAGCCCAAAAATTGGATGAATCACACCCTGGAGTTGGCAGGAGTTGACAGTAGCAGCAGCAGGAGCCCAAATATACACTGGAGTTGGCTTCAGGAGCCCAAAAATTGGATGAATCACACCCTGGAGTTGGCAGAAGTTGGCAGCAGCAGCAGGAGCCCAAATATACACTGGAGTTGGCTTCAGGAGCCCAAAAATTGGATGAATCACACCCTGGAGTTGGCAGAAGTTGGCAGCAGCAGCAGCCCAAATATACACTGGAGTTGGCTTCAGGAGCCCAAAAATTGGATGAATCACACCCTGGAGTTGGCAGAAGTTGGCAGTAGCAGCAGCAGGAGCCCAAATATACACTGGAGTTGGCTTCAGGAGCCCAAAAATTGGATGAATCACACCCTGGAGTTGGCAGGAGTTGACAGTAGCAGCAGCAGGAGCCCAAATATACACTGGAGTTGGCCTCAGGAGCCCAAAAATTGGATGAATCACACCCTGGAGTTGGCAGGAGTTGACAGTAGCAGCAGCAGGAGCCCAAATATACACTGGAGTTGGCTTCAGGAGCCCAAAAATTGGATGAATCACACCCTGGAGTTGGCAGGAGTTGACAGTAGCAGCAGCAGGAGCCCAAATATACACTGGAGTTGGCCTCAGGAGCCCAAAAATTGGATGAATCACACCCTGGAGTTGGCAGGAGTTGACAGTAGTAGCAGCAGGAGCCCAAATATACACTGGAGTTGGCTTCAGGAGCCCAAAAATTGGATGAATCACACCCTGGAGTTGGCAGAAGTTGGCAGTAGCAGCAGCAGGAGCCCAAAAAATGGCCTAAAGACATAAATATGTTTTGCACCATTTGTAAAGTGTAAAACGTGGCACCATGCTGAATCTAGTCGCATGCATCAGGCATTGGTGGGTGGAAATCCTGGCTGATCCATCCCTGATTCATTTTGACAAAGGTGAGTCTCTCCACATTTTTAGTTGACAGACGAGTTCTCCTCGCCGTAACTATGGCCCCCGCCGCACTAAACACCCGCTCAGATGGCACGCTACTTGCCGGGCAGGACAGCTTTTCCAGGGCAAACTCTGCTAGTTGCGGCCACAAATCAAGTTTGGCTGCCCAGAAGTCCAGCGGATCCTCAAGGTGTGTTGGCATGGTCATGTCAAAGTATGACATGACCTGCTGGTTCAGGTCCTGCTCCAGGTCTTCCTGCTGCTCATGAGTAGCCTCACTATGCGGGTGTAGAAAGCTACTCATTAGCGACTGAAGACTGAGGCTGCTGCTGCTGATGGAGCTTCTGCTGCTGCTGCTGCCAACCCCCCCAGCGGCCATGGCAGTGGAAGGTGAGCGCAGAGGTCCCCTCGAGTCAGACCTGCGAGAGTATGGACCATGGCGCAGATAGGCATCGGCCAACTGCCTACGTAGAATGTCTTTGTAGTAGTTGAGTTTGTCCTCCCTCTCGGTGGGTTTAAAAAATGCCCCCATTTTGTGCCGGAAGCGAGGGTCCAATAAGGTGGACAGCCAGAAGTCATCCCGCCGACAGATGGAAACAATTCTGGGGTCACTACGCAAGCATGTGAGCATGCTTCGTGCCATTTGCGCAAGTGACTCGGATGGACTACCTGTCTCCATCTCCACTGCATACTGCCACGGTGTGCCCGGGTCCTCTGTCTCTCCTTCCTCAAAAACCTCTAGCTCCTCTGGCTGCTCCTGCTCCTCCTCTCCTGTCCGCTGACTAGATAAACCAGCCATTTCGCCAAGCCTAAACTGTGTTTCGCTGGGCAACTCCTCCTCCTCCTCTTCCTCCTCCTCCTCCTCCAGTTCAGCTCCAATGGGGTTCATGTGGCCGTAAGATGTAAACGCCATGTCTCCAGTGCCCTGACCAGCCATGGTTTCCAACATGTGCTGTAGTACATGAAGCAGTGGAATCACGTCGTTCATCCCGTAATCCTGCCGACTGACAAATAAAGTGGCTTCCTCAAAGGGCCTGAGCAAACGGCAGGTGTCACGTATGAGCTGCCACTGGTTGACATTGAAGTTACACAGGGGAGTCCCCCTATCTGCTTGGATCATCAGGAAATCCGTGATGGCTTTTCTCTGTTCATATAATCGGTCCAACATGTGAAGGGTGGAATTCCAACGGGTGGAAACATCGCAAATCAGACTATGTTGGGGGATACCATTCTGACGCTGTAGCTCAAGAAGGGTGTGTTTGGCGGTGTAGGAGTGGCTGAAGTGCATGCAAAGTTTCCGTGAAGTTGTTAGGATGTCCTGCAGATGGGGGGAACACTTCAGAAACCGCTTGACAACCAGATTGAAGACGTGAGCCATGCAGGGGGCATGGGTCAGGCTTCCTTGGCGCAGCGCAGACAAAATGTTCTTCCCATTGTCGGTAACCATGATTCCCATTTTAAGTTTTCTCGGAGTAAGCCATGTTTGGATTTCCTGATGAATACATTTAAGCAGTTCCTCCCCTGTGTGACTCCGTTCGCCAAGACAAACCATGTGAAGCACTGCGTGACACCTCCGTGCCCTGCACACATGGTAGACTGGAGGGGCACTGAGACTTGAGCCTACAGTGGAGGGTGAGGAGATGGCGGAGGATGAGGAGGCCGAGTCGCACGGTGTCACAGGCCCAATGGGCAGAGAGCGCGGAGGCCGAAGCGGCGTGACCTGTCCAAGTTGCTGCTGCAAAGGGACCACATTCACCCAGTGGGCCGTAAACGACATGTACTGCCCCTGAGCGTAGTTACAGCTCCAGATGTCGGCGCTGCCATGTATTTTGCTACACACCGACAGGCTCAAGGACTGGCCCACCTTCTGTTCAACAAAAGTGTGCAGCGCTGGTACTGCCTTCTTGGCAAAGAAATGACGGCTTGGGACTCTCCACCTCGGCTCGGCACAAGCCATCAGTTCTCTGAAAGGTGCAGATTCCACCACCTGAAAAGGGAGCGACTGCAGCACCAGCAACTTGGACAGGAGCACATTCAGCTTCTGCGCCGTAGGATGAGTGGGCGCATACTGCTGTCTCTTGGACATGGCTTCGCTGATGGATTGCTGGCGGGATGCATGACTTGGAGGAGGAGGAGGAGGAGCAGGAGCGACAGAGGATGGGTGTGACGCACAGCTGCCTTCGGCTGAGGTGCTGGAGCCTTGGCTGGCAGAAATTGGGAGCTCACTTGGTGAGGAAGCAGACTGGACCACCCCTTGGGAGCCTCGGTTCTCCCAGGTCGTTTTATGGTGACGCATCATATGTTGACGCAGGGCCGTGGTGCCAACATTTGGACCCTGGCCACGCTTCACCTTTTGCCTACATATCTTGCATGTGGCCATGTTACCCTCCTGCGGATGCCTCAGGAAAAACTGCCACACTGCCGAGTAGCTACTTTTCCCACCCCCTGGCCTCACTGATTCACTGCTGCTGTTGCCAACTCCAGGAACCCCTGCTCCACTACCTCCCGATAAGGTAGACTGCCGCACAGCAGGTGCTCTACCCCGGCCCCGGCCCCGGCCGGCTCCAGCCTTTGGAATTGTGCCCCCATGCTGACTGCTACCACCTTGCTGCCTCAGCTGCTGACTCCGGGGCAACCTGCGCCCCTCTTCTCCTGATGATGACGATGAAGCCCCTTCATCACCCGGCTCCCAAGTGCGATCGGCTTCATCGTCATCATCATCATCATCACCGGGTTGTGGCTGTACGTCACTGATGTTCGTGGATTCGTCAACAGTGTCTGGCGCAGGAGCTGGAACGCTCGCAGCACCCACGACACTGTCCACATCACTATTTGTCTGCCTAGCTAAAGAAGCCACCTCCATTTCTTGGCTGGGCAGTAGCTGCTGACTGTCCTCCTGTATCTGATCGTCCTCCTCACTAAAGAGTGGAGCTGAACCCAAAGCATAGGATACGTCGCTGGGGGAGGGAACGGCGTAGGACAGAGGCAATGGGAGGACAGGGACTGCTCTCGGGGCATGCCAACTCAGGGTTGTGTCAGAGGAACCTACCGACCCTAGACTGGGGGTCTCAGATGTAAGTTGTGATGATGTTGTTGATGAGCGCGTCAGCCAATCTACCACGGCAGATGCGTTACTGGTGGAGACCCGACCGCTAGCAGATACTGGCAGATTAGGTCTCTCAGCGTGACTCCTGCTGCTACTGGCCCCCAGTCTGATGCGAGCTCTGCCTGCGGAATCTTGGCCTCTGCCACTCCTCTTTTCACTTCCAGGCACTTGTCTGCCCGACATAGTCTAACTGGCGTGGTAGTAGGTGATATTTTAAGAACCCCCAGGCAGCAGTGGGTCTATATAAAACAGAATATAATGCACACCAAAAGTGAGCAGTAACACTCAGCCTCCAACAGGCCTGCTTAGTGTAAATAAGAGAGCTGCTTAGTGTAAATAAAGAGGGGTATGCTATGTTACAGAATGGGATGCCTCAACAGAAGTGCACCTGGCAGGCAGCAGTAAGCCTATGCCCAGCAAAAGTGTCTTATAATATAAATATAATAAGAGCAAATGCTTATATGGTCTTAAACAGAGGCTGCTTTAGTCACAGAATGGGATGCCCTGGGCAGGAATGGACCTGGCAGGGTCCAGTAGGGCTTTGGCCAGCAAAAGTGTCTTTATCAGGCTAATTTCAAATATGATAAGAGCAAATGCTTATATGGTCTTAAACAGAGGCTGCTGTAGTCACAGAATGGGATGCCCCGGGCAGGAATCGACCTGGCAGGGTCCAGTAGGGCTTTGGCCAGCAAAAGTGTCTTTATCAGGCCTGATTTCTATGAGAATAAGTGCAAATGTTTATTATGCTATTAAATAGAGGCTGCTTTAGTCACAGAATGGGATGCCAGTGCCACAAAAACCAGAGAGCATGCACAGCAAAAGTGTCTTTATCAGGCCTGATTTCTATGAGAATAAGTGCAAATGTTTATTATGCTATTAAATAGAGGCTGCTTTAGTCACAGAATGGGATGCCAGTGCCACAAAAACCAGAGAGCATGCACAGCAAAAGTGTCTTTATCAGGCCTGATTTCTATGAGAATAAGTGCAAATGTTTATTATGCTATTAAATAGAGGCTGCTTTAGTCACAGAATGGGATGCCAGTGCCACAAAAACCAGAGAGCATGCACAGCAAAAGTGTCTTTATCAGGCCTGATTTCTATGAGAATAAGTGCAAATGTTTATTATGCTATTAAATAGAGGCTGCTTTAGTCACAGAATGGGATGCCAGTGCCACAAAAACCAGAGAGCATGCACAGCAAAAGTGTCTTTATCAGGCCTGATTTCTATGAGAATAAGTGCAAATGTTTATTATGCTATTAAATAGAGGCTGCTTTAGTCACAGAATGGGATGCCAGTGCCACAAAAACCAGAGAGCATGCACAGCAAAAGTGTCTTTATCAGGCCTGATTTCTATGAGAATAAGTGCAAATGTTTATTATGCTATTAAATAGAGGCTGCTTTAGTCACAGAATGGGATGCCAGTGCCACAAAAACCAGAGAGCATGCACAGCAAAAGTGTCTTTATCAGGCCTGATTTCTATGAGAATAAGTGCAAATGTTTATTATGCTATTAAATAGAGGCTGCTTTAGTCACAGAATGGGATGCCAGTGCCACAAAAACCAGAGAGCATGCACAGCAAAAGTGTCTTTATCAGGCCTGATTTCTATGAGAATAAGTGCAAATGTTTATTATGCTATTAAATAGAGGCTGCTTTAGTCACAGAATGGGATGCCAGTGCCACAAAAACCAGAGAGCATGCACAGCAAAAGTGTCTTTATCAGGCCTGATTTCTATGAGAATAAGTGCAAATGTTTATTATGCTATTAAATAGAGGCTGCTTTAGTCACAGAATGGGATGCCAGTGCCACAAAAACCAGAGAGCATGCACAGCAAAAGTGTCTTTATCAGGCCTGATTTCTATGAGAATAAGTGCAAATGTTTATTATGCTATTAAATAGAGGCTGCTTTAGTCACAGAATGGGATGCCAGTGCCACAAAAACCAGAGAGCATGCACAGCAAAAGTGTCTTTATCAGGCCTGATTTCTATGAGAATAAGTGCAAATGTTTATTATGCTATTAAATAGAGGCTGCTTTAGTCACAGAATGGGATGCCAGTGCCACAAAAACCAGAGAGCATGCACAGCAAAAGTGTCTTTATCAGGCCTGATTTCTATGAGAATAAGTGCAAATGTTTATTATGCTATTAAATAGAGGCTGCTTTAGTCACAGAATGGGATGCCAGTGCCACAAAAACCAGAGAGCATGCACAGCAAAAGTGTCTTTATCAGGCCTGATTTCTATGAGAATAAGTGCAAATGTTTATTATGCTATTAAATAGAGGCTGCTTTAGTCACAGAATGGGATGCCAGTGCCACAAAAACCAGAGAGCATGCACAGCAAAAGTGTCTTTATCAGGCCTGATTTCTATGAGAATAAGTGCAAATGTTTATTATGCTATTAAATAGAGGCTGCTTTAGTCACAGAATGGGATGCCAGTGCCACAAAAACCAGAGAGCATGCACAGCAAAAGTGTCTTTATCAGGCCTGATTTCTATGAGAATAAGTGCAAATGTTTATTATGCTATTAAATAGAGGCTGCTTTAGTCACAGAATGGGATGCCAGTGCCACAAAAACCAGAGAGCATGCACAGCAAAAGTGTCTTTATCAGGCCTGATTTCTATGAGAATAAGTGCAAATGTTTATTATGCTATTAAATAGAGGCTGCTTTAGTCACAGAATGGGATGCCAGTGCCACAAAAACCAGAGAGCATGCACAGCAAAAGTGTCTTTATCAGGCCTGATTTCTATGAGAATAAGTGCAAATGTTTATTATGCTATTAAATAGAGGCTGCTTTAGTCACAGAATGGGATGCCAGTGCCACAAAAACCAGAGAGCATGCACAGCAAAAGTGTCTTTATCAGGCCTGATTTCTATGAGAATAAGTGCAAATGTTTATTATGCTATTAAATAGAGGCTGCTTTAGTCACAGAATGGGATGCCAGTGCCACAAAAACCAGAGAGCATGCACAGCAAAAGTGTCTTTATCAGGCCTGATTTCTATGAGAATAAGTGCAAATGTTTATTATGCTATTAAATAGAGGCTGCTTTAGTCACAGAATGGGATGCCAGTGCCACAAAAACCAGAGAGCATGCACAGCAAAAGTGTCTTTATCAGGCCTGATTTCTATGAGAATAAGTGCAAATGTTTATTATGCTATTAAATAGAGGCTGCTTTAGTCACAGAATGGGATGCCAGTGCCACAAAAACCAGAGAGCATGCACAGCAAAAGTGTCTTTATCAGGCCTGATTTCTATGAGAATAAGTGCAAATGTTTATTATGCTATTAAATAGAGGCTGCTTTAGTCACAGAATGGGATGCCAGTGCCACAAAAACCAGAGAGCATGCACAGCAAAAGTGTCTTTATCAGGCCTGATTTCTATGAGAATAAGTGCAAATGTTTATTATGCTATTAAATAGAGGCTGCTTTAGTCACAGAATGGGATGCCAGTGCCACAAAAACCAGAGAGCATGCACAGCAAAAGTGTCTTTATCAGGCCTGATTTCTATGAGAATAAGTGCAAATGTTTATTATGCTATTAAATAGAGGCTGCTTTAGTCACAGAATGGGATGCCAGTGCCACAAAAACCAGAGAGCATGCACAGCAAAAGTGTCTTTATCAGGCCTGATTTCTATGAGAATAAGTGCAAATGTTTATTATGCTATTAAATAGAGGCTGCTTTAGTCACAGAATGGGATGCCAGTGCCACAAAAACCAGAGAGCATGCACAGCAAAAGTGTCTTTATCAGGCCTGATTTCTATGAGAATAAGTGCAAATGTTTATTATGCTATTAAATAGAGGCTGCTTTAGTCACAGAATGGGATGCCAGTGCCACAAAAACCAGAGAGCATGCACAGCAAAAGTGTCTTTATCAGGCCTGATTTCTATGAGAATAAGTGCAAATGTTTATTATGCTATTAAATAGAGGCTGCTTTAGTCACAGAATGGGATGCCAGTGCCACAAAAACCAGAGAGCATGCACAGCAAAAGTGTCTTTATCAGGCCTGATTTCTATGAGAATAAGTGCAAATGTTTATTATGCTATTAAATAGAGGCTGCTTTAGTCACAGAATGGGATGCCAGTGCCACAAAAACCAGAGAGCATGCACAGCAAAAGTGTCTTTATCAGGCCTGATTTCTATGAGAATAAGTGCAAATGTTTATTATGCTATTAAATAGAGGCTGCTTTAGTCACAGAATGGGATGCCAGTGCCACAAAAACCAGAGAGCATGCACAGCAAAAGTGTCTTTATCAGGCCTGATTTCTATGAGAATAAGTGCAAATGTTTATTATGCTATTAAATAGAGGCTGCTTTAGTCACAGAATGGGATGCCAGTGCCACAAAAACCAGAGAGCATGCACAGCAAAAGTGTCTTTATCAGGCCTGATTTCTATGAGAATAAGTGCAAATGTTTATTATGCTATTAAATAGAGGCTGCTTTAGTCACAGAATGGGATGCCAGTGCCACAAAAACCAGAGAGCATGCACAGCAAAAGTGTCTTTATCAGGCCTGATTTCTATGAGAATAAGTGCAAATGTTTATTATGCTATTAAATAGAGGCTGCTTTAGTCACAGAATGGGATGCCAGTGCCACAAAAACCAGAGAGCATGCACAGCAAAAGTGTCTTTATCAGGCCTGATTTCTATGAGAATAAGTGCAAATGTTTATTATGCTATTAAATAGAGGCTGCTTTAGTCACAGAATGGGATGCCAGTGCCACAAAAACCAGAGAGCATGCACAGCAAAAGTGTCTTTATCAGGCCTGATTTCTATGAGAATAAGTGCAAATGTTTATTATGCTATTAAATAGAGGCTGCTTTAGTCACAGAATGGGATGCCAGTGCCACAAAAACCAGAGAGCATGCACAGCAAAAGTGTCTTTATCAGGCCTGATTTCTATGAGAATAAGTGCAAATGTTTATTATGCTATTAAATAGAGGCTGCTTTAGTCACAGAATGGGATGCCAGTGCCACAAAAACCAGAGAGCATGCACAGCAAAAGTGTCTTTATCAGGCCTGATTTCTATGAGAATAAGTGCAAATGTTTATTATGCTATTAAATAGAGGCTGCTTTAGTCACAGAATGGGATGCCAGTGCCACAAAAACCAGAGAGCATGCACAGCAAAAGTGTCTTTATCAGGCCTGATTTCTATGAGAATAAGTGCAAATGTTTATTATGCTATTAAATAGAGGCTGCTTTAGTCACAGAATGGGATGCCAGTGCCACAAAAACCAGAGAGCATGCACAGCAAAAGTGTCTTTATCAGGCCTGATTTCTATGAGAATAAGTGCAAATGTTTATTATGCTATTAAATAGAGGCTGCTTTAGTCACAGAATGGGATGCCAGTGCCACAAAAACCAGAGAGCATGCACAGCAAAAGTGTCTTTATCAGGCCTGATTTCTATGAGAATAAGTGCAAATGTTTATTATGCTATTAAATAGAGGCTGCTTTAGTCACAGAATGGGATGCCAGTGCCACAAAAACCAGAGAGCATGCACAGCAAAAGTGTCTTTATCAGGCCTGATTTCTATGAGAATAAGTGCAAATGTTTATTATGCTATTAAATAGAGGCTGCTTTAGTCACAGAATGGGATGCCAGTGCCACAAAAACCAGAGAGCATGCACAGCAAAAGTGTCTTTATCAGGCCTGATTTCTATGAGAATAAGTGCAAATGTTTATTATGCTATTAAATAGAGGCTGCTTTAGTCACAGAATGGGATGCCAGTGCCACAAAAACCAGAGAGCATGCACAGCAAAAGTGTCTTTATCAGGCCTGATTTCTATGAGAATAAGTGCAAATGTTTATTATGCTATTAAATAGAGGCTGCTTTAGTCACAGAATGGGATGCCAGTGCCACAAAAACCAGAGAGCATGCACAGCAAAAGTGTCTTTATCAGGCCTGATTTCTATGAGAATAAGTGCAAATGTTTATTATGCTATTAAATAGAGGCTGCTTTAGTCACAGAATGGGATGCCAGTGCCACAAAAACCAGAGAGCATGCACAGCAAAAGTGTCTTTATCAGGCCTGATTTCTATGAGAATAAGTGCAAATGTTTATTATGCTATTAAATAGAGGCTGCTTTAGTCACAGAATGGGATGCCAGTGCCACAAAAACCAGAGAGCATGCACAGCAAAAGTGTCTTTATCAGGCCTGATTTCTATGAGAATAAGTGCAAATGTTTATTATGCTATTAAATAGAGGCTGCTTTAGTCACAGAATGGGATGCCAGTGCCACAAAAACCAGAGAGCATGCACAGCAAAAGTGTCTTTATCAGGCCTGATTTCTATGAGAATAAGTGCAAATGTTTATTATGCTATTAAATAGAGGCTGCTTTAGTCACAGAATGGGATGCCAGTGCCACAAAAACCAGAGAGCATGCACAGCAAAAGTGTCTTTATCAGGCCTGATTTCTATGAGAATAAGTGCAAATGTTTATTATGCTATTAAATAGAGGCTGCTTTAGTCACAGAATGGGATGCCAGTGCCACAAAAACCAGAGAGCATGCACAGCAAAAGTGTCTTTATCAGGCCTGATTTCTATGAGAATAAGTGCAAATGTTTATTATGCTATTAAATAGAGGCTGCTTTAGTCACAGAATGGGATGCCAGTGCCACAAAAACCAGAGAGCATGCACAGCAAAAGTGTCTTTATCAGGCCTGATTTCTATGAGAATAAGTGCAAATGTTTATTATGCTATTAAATAGAGGCTGCTTTAGTCACAGAATGGGATGCCTCACAGCAGACTTAAGATCAGTTCAGTATATATGCACAGTTAGTTACTATAAGCAGCCTGAAAACGCTAACAAAGGCTGGATGAAAAAAAAAAAATCTCCCTGTCAGCCAGCTCCGTTTTTCCTACCTTTCCCTGGCTTTCTGTCTGTCTCCTGTCTGTCTCCTGCCTGTCTCCTGCCTGTCTCCAGCCTGTCCCTGTCTGTCCCTGTCTCCAGCCTGTCTCCAGCCTGTCTAACTGCCTCAGCTACACAGCGTTCTGTCTGTCTGTCACGAATGCAATAGAGAAATGAGGAAAAGCAAGATGGCCGCCGTTAAATACCGCTGTGTGACGTCACCGGGCTTGCTGGCTGCTGATAGGCTGCATGTGACTGCCCCAGCTTGCACTGGCGCGGGATACATGTCCAGACATGTCCCGCCCGCCATCTTAGAATGCCTGTAATGTAAATGAATGGATGTTAAAGGAAAACTTCGAGTGATCGAATCGCGGGGAAATTCGGATTCGATCCGAATCGAATTTTTCCTGAAATTCGGATCGAATCCGGGTTCGTCCGGATCGATTCGCTCATCCCTAATGGCTACCCTGGCACCAAAATATATATTGTTCCCTGACATAGTGGAAGCCTGGAATGCGGTTAAGTTGGGCTTTTATAATATTGCCGACATGCCAACGTATGTGATTAAAAATAGTTGTTGCCATCCAGCATGATTTTTCTGATTGGTCTGTGCCTGTACCCCACTAATCTGTTATAGACTCCAATGAAACAGTACACTCACTTACTTACCAGTATTTCCTCCTATGGCTATGTTTGTGATTCACCACTATACCTTTCTGTCCTGGCCCTCTTAGCTATGTTGTATCCCAGAGACATTCTACAGGAGTGTGCTGGGTGGATGTGCATGTTGCCTCATCAGAACTGTGCTTTGCACTGACACTGCACAGCTGACCTATTGTCCCTGTTCACTAATGCTGGAATGCTAAGCAGCACATTATTGAGCCTCTTCCCCTTAGGCCTATGTCTGTTGTTCCCTGTTCTTAGCAGTTTAAAGTAACCTAACATGCCGTATTTGTAAGTAGCATGTAAGGTACATGTGGCTCTTCCTAAGTAGCATGATGGTACTTGTTTAGATACAATTTAGATGTTTGTTGTTTAGGTTTCTCTGTCTCGGCTAGTTATGGGGCCTGCCACTACATATGTGGCAAAGGGGCCCATTTGTCATGTGTTTTTTGTATTATGGTGTGTGCTTATTTTTTGTATCTTTTTTGGCAGGTGATTCTGGCTATCCATTGCTCCCCTGGTTACTCACCCCCATCCTCCACCCATCCTCGCAGGCCCAGGAGCGGTTTAACACTGCACATAGGATGACTCGCTCAGTGGTGGAACGTGCCTTTGGCTTGTTGAAGATGCGCTTCCGTTGTCTGGACCAGACTGGGGGTGCCTGGCAGTATGAGGCCGCCAAGGTCCACCAAATAATTGTTGCATGTGGGGTCCTGCACAACCTCGCCATCCATAGCCGGGTTCCCAGATACAGTGATTTCAGAAGATGTAACACCTCCCTACTCTGGAACACAAAGTGGGTCGCCACAGGCGATCCGTTCCCAGCTTGTTGACAACGTTTTTGCTTAATTTTCATGCATTTTTGGCAATGTGTGCCTTTTTATTTTGTGTGATCCCCAAAAAAAAAAATGTGACAAACATTGTGGAAAAATGTTTAGGATGTTAATGTGGGGTTGTGGAAGAGCATGTGTTTGGGGTTACGGTAGTCTTGTGTCCTTCTCCCCAGAATCAATACATAAACACATGCCTTCAGTGGTAGGTAGAGTTGGAGGTTGAAGTTGATGGATGGGGTTGCTGCATGTTAGCGGCAATATGAGCAAGGTTTTGATTCATTAACTGCCATTGCTGTACCAGTTCCGCCATATGCCTGCTTTGTTGTCTGGTTTCTGCAAGCAGGCCGGACACATTTTGATTCCAAACCTCTAGTTGTTGTGACATAGAGGTGATTTGTGAACACACTGTCTCATTAAACCTCTGTGTGTTAGCTGCAAACTCCACGTTTTCCTGGGGCCATGCTTCCTCCATTATCTGCAGATGTCTCCTCTGGCTGATATGGCGACATTGCTGGGTTCCGCCACTGGCACGGGTGGGTGTGTCTGGTACTGACTGAGTGGCTGCAGGTGGCTGGCTGGGCGCAGAGTCTGTTGTGCGGTTAATGTCCACGGCAGCAGAGGTTTGGGCCCCTGAGGTATGGGTAGTGGACAGCAGGGGCTGCACTTGCTGGGGCTGGTGTGTTGGATGTTGTCCCACTGGGTCTGGTGGCCTTGGCTGCAGCAGACTTGTGTCCTCCGCCTCCAAATCCCGAATTACTTCAATAATGGGTGGGCTGGGTAGGGTCTGCCAAGAAAGGTAGCAGGTAGTGAGGCCACTATTTTAACTTAAATGTAGGTAAGTGCTATTTCATTTGGGCGGGTGAGTATACGTCAACACATGCTCTTCCGCTGGTGTTAGGAGGATTTTAGTAGGGATACCACCCCCTGTCTGCAGGCTGGGGAAGAGTAAAGCACACCTAATAAGTGTTACATACTGCTACAAAGCAGTCTGTCCATTCAGTTACACTCTAAATGGGCTTTACCTCTGCTGGCGGCGCATGTCCATTTTTTTTTGCACATAATATTTAAGATCCCCAAATTTTCTTTTAATTTGCTCAACATCCCTCCTCACCGAAACCTACACTATTCACTTACCGGCAAATGTTCTCCCAAATCTAATGCTTGGCCTGCTTTGGAGTTGACTTTGAATAACGCCCAAATAGGGCATCATAGTGCTCACAAACACCAGTGGCTACAGCCATGCTTTGGACATCACTGAAATGGGCTGTAAGTGAGCCACGGCGCAGCTGGTGCCCACATGGGTGTGTGGTGTCCCCGCCAGCAGACGACATTGATGGCTGGCTGTCTGGGGAGTAGTTTAGGTTTCTTGGGCTGATGGGTGAAGGAGTGTGGTGGGGTGCTAGGTGATAATGGCTGGGTGCCTGTCGAGCTGTCACCTGTGGAGCTCTCTATTGACTCTTTGCTTGTGGTACTTGGGGACACAGAGTGTCGAGGAGGAGGGGTGGTTGGCCTGGGTGGGCTTGTGGTTTGGGACCTACGTTTATCCTTGGTGGTGTGGCTGGATTTACCCACATGCTTTGTAAGTGGAGAAGGTGGAGGCTGAAGGGTTTGCCGAGATTTGTGGCCCTTGTGAGGCCTGGCTGATTTAGCAGGTGGGGGCGACTGTGCCAAGGGCTCCTCTTTTCCGAGAAGCCTGTGTGGCTGGCTTCTCCACCCTTTCACTATGGCCATGTCCCTCCCGGCTCTTGTGCCTGCTCTTGTGTGGGTGTTGGTGATGTCTATCTGTGCGGCTAGTATGTGCCTCTGGGCTTTTTGGGGTCTTACGGCTCCCTTTTGGTCTGGGCATAGTGATATGGTAACCAACACAGAGCTGAGTGCATTGACCTCTAAATAGTTTTCCCGTCTGGACGTGTTTTGCAGCATGTGCGGCTGCGTGCGACCACGGGGGAACGTCATAACCACACCCGGAATATACAGAAAGATGTCTCCAGCCATCTACACCGAGGAGCTGGACAAAATTATAATGGATGTGAATAGGCGAGCGTGCGTTTATGTGCGCGCACAAGCCGCTAAACAAAAAATAGCTATGGCAGGGCAAGAGTAGTGAGGACCAACTGACTTGTTAAACTAAACTACTAGCCCAGCTTGGTTATAAACATGTGCAAAGCAGCACACTAGCCTAGAGGCAGATAGACTAAGTAGGCCCATGTGAGCAGGAATGAGGGTCAGAAACTGGCATTAGATAGGGCATGAGACTTTGTCATCTATTTGTGTGACTAATGCTGTACCATTGTGTTTATTCAAAACAGATGATGCTGAGGAACCGTTACGATTTCCTGCCGTGCGATTTCGATAAGAGGACGTTGGCACTGGCGGTGGTGGACGCGATTGCCAGGATTTCGGGAACCACCTATACCTTCACACAGATCGCCCATCACTGGTCTGACTTGAAGAGGAGGCATAGGCCCCGGGTGAGGCGGTACTTTTCCAAGCACTTTCCAGGTAAGTCTTGCTACTTCACATGCACTAATCAAACTGCCCTTGCCTGGGCCTGTGTTTATGATTGTGTTTGTATTGCAGCGCATGAATGGAATATGAGGTTCCGCCCCACCCGGACAAAAGCTCGCAGCCCAGTTTTGGGAGGTACTGGTGAAGGTATAGGTGGTGCCCCGCCAGTGCCAACGCCCACCCCCTCCTCTGCAATTGACTTTGAGGACCCATTGGACCTGAGGATACGGGGGGGGGGGAATCGCACGGCAGGGAGTCAATACAGACACAGCAGCAAACTGACTCCAGTAAGACTCTCAAACCTACATATGTCCAGATACATGCAATAAAGACATAAACTAATGTGCACTATTGTTATTTGTAGATTATGACGTCCCAGGTCCATCCCAAAGAATAGTGGAGGAAGCTGGGCAAGCTGAAGAGGTGCCTGGGGAAGGTGAGTGATTTGATGCATAGAAGCCTAACCTAATCTGACATTCAGGAGGAACAAAGAGTCAATAATATCCTTGTGTTTTTGATACAAACAGCTTCACAGCCAGACGTTCTGGTGGACCCAGGGAGGAGGCTGCGCTCCAGACGCCCTGTTGGCTGCAGACCTTGTAAGTTTTTTCAATATATAATACATGTATTTTAAACTCCTGCCCCCCCCCCAAACAAAAGGATCTAAGACACAGTAATTAAATAACTTAGGGCCACATTACCCTTAAAAGTGGCCCAAAACAAAACCCATAGATAAGCAAGAAATACTTACAAGGCAAAACTGATGATGTTTTTCGTTCACAGATCAAAGAAAAGGGCCCAATTGAAGACCCAGAAGACCCTCCTGGGTGGCTTGGCAACATTTTAATGTTTTAATTCATTTTAAGATTTTTAAGTTTCAATAAAACAAAAAAAAAAAATTTAAAATGGTGGGGTGTTCTCTTTCCTGGCACTGTATGCTCTCACAACATGAACATACACTTACATGTACGCATTATACACAGGGAGGAGGAGGAAAAAGAAGAAGGAGGAGGAGAAGAGATTAAGGTAAGCATTAAACACAGGGAAGAAGAAGAAGAAAAATAAGAAGGAGAAGAGATTAAGGTAAGCATTAAAGACAGGGAAGAAGAAGAAGAAAAAGAAGAAGGAGAAGGATTAAGGTAAGCATTAAACACAGGGAAGAAGAAGAAGAAAAAGAAAAAGGAGAACAGATTAAGGTAAGCATTAAACACAGGGAAGAAGAAGAAGAAAAAGAAGAAGGAGAAGAGATTAAGGTAAGCATTAAACACAGGGAAGAAGAAGAAGAAAAAGAAGAAGGAGAACAGATTAAGGTTAGAATTAAACACAGGGAAGAAGAAGAAGAAAAAGAAAAAGGAGAACAGATTAAGGTAAGCATTAAGCACAGGGAAGAAGAAGAAGAAAAAGAAGAGGAGAACAGATTAAGGTAAGCATTAAAGACAGGGAAGAAGAAGACGAAAAATAAGAAGGAGAACAGATTAAGTTAAGCATTAAACACAGGGAAGAAGGAGAAGAAAAAGAAGAAGGAGAACAGATTAAGGTAAGCATTAAAAACAGGGAAGAAGAAGAAGAAAAAGAAGAAGGAGAAGAGATTAAGGTAAGCATTAAACACAGGGAAGAGGAGGAAGAAGAAGAAGAAGGATATTATTTTAAGGTAAGTTTTGGTGTTGCTAAAAGTGTCAGTTTGTTGTATGAGGAAAGCTTGAGGGAGGACTAGGGATCTGCACTTGCGTGGACCCAGATTGACAACAGGAAAACCATGGAAATGTAAGTATACATGGAAAAACAGTGTAAATCTGGGTGAAAACGGAAACAGATGGCACGAAGCTATGTTTGGAAACGCAAGAAAAAGGACCAAAAAACGGATCGTCCGTGGGTACGGCAACTGAACCCATGACCACACTGAAACGGATCAGTAACGGAGCTCTCCCGACGGTGGCTCTGAATCACATTTGGACCTCGAGACAGATGGAAGGAAAACGGGCCATAGGAAAAACGGAACAAAATAAGGTCAGTTCTGGGGAGGCTCTGCATCAGGGCATATTTGGCGGATTATGAGCGTCTGCAATGTTGTGGCTTGCTCTGTGTATGTGCCTGTCAGATTTCGGATAGCATCGGCCCTGCGTGGAATGATGAATGATGATGTTGAGCAATTCGAGCTGACCCTCGAAAAACTATATTTTGAGTTGCGGCCATGGTTGGCCCCCACCGCAAGCAAGTGGTATCACCAAATTTCTTGGCTGCCTTAAATTTCTTGCAAATGGCATGTTTAAAAGGCTGGGCGTCCTTTCTGTGGGCATGTCTCAGCCTATGCTCAGTGGCACCCTGAATACATTTCTCCTTGGCATGTCTACCTTGTTGGACAAATACATTTGTTCACCTGACATCATAGTAGCCTGGAATGCAGTAAGGTTTGGATTTTACGAGCTGGCCAATGTGCCTAATTTCATGGGTGTGATTGATTGCACCCATGATCCCTTTTTTAGGTGTGAATGTTTGTATGATGTATGTAATCATAGTGTATGATGTTATTTTTTTATTTTTTTTGTAGGTGATTCAGGTTACCCCCTGCTACCATGGCTCATGACCCTTATTCAGTGGCCACAAACTCACCACAAGCCACATGTCACCTACAACCGGGCACATAGAAACACCAGGGCTGTTGTGGAGTGCATGTTTGGCTTATTCAAGATCCGGTTCCAATGCTTGGATTAGATGGTGGGGGGGCAGTACCAGCCTAAGAAAGTGATCAAAATAATTGTGGCATGCATGGTACTTCACAATTTTGCCCTCCTACTGAGCTGTAATGCATTTCTTCACCATTGAATAGAGCTCATGCTTCACCTGCTGTTCATGCTGGAGGTGTGGATCCAGCTGCTGCTGCAGAGGGAGTGTGGGAGGCATCTATTCAGTCAACTGCTGCTACTGCATTGGCATCTGGTGCCCCAGTGGCAGCTGTTGTGTGTGAGGGTGCTTGGGAGGCAACTGGCACTGCAGAGGGTGTTGATGCTTCTGTTGTGGTTGAGGCTGATGCAGTGGCTCATCCTTCTCCAGATTCTGTATGGCAGCCAGCAGCGGGGGTGTCAGTGGGGTCACATAAATCATTTCGCTTGTTGTTGTTAGATATACACAAAGTAAAAAAAAAAATCAAACTGGATGGTGTTCCATTGATCACCACTTTGGCCACATCACACTTACCATATCCAAATCATCATTTTGTCCACTCCTTTTCTTGATTAACTTTCACCAGGACTTGTTAGTTGTTGTTCTTGGGTGACCATTAGAGATGGGCGAACTTTTGAAAAATTCGATTCGACTAATTCGCCGAATTTTCCGACAAAAATCTTTCGACCCGAATTTATTTGCGACGAATCGCTATTAAAAACGGCTATTTCTGAGCCTCCTAGAGCCTCAATAGGGTTGTAAACCATTCTGCCTTGCTGTAACACGCACAGGATGCGTGCTGGGTTAGTTAAATAATACTTTGAATAAATATCACATGCAGATCAGAGGCATCGCTAATAGAATCGCAGAGCGGCACAATTGCAGAGAGTTGAAGTGGCATCACTATGAGGGGCAGGAGCCCAAACATTGCTTTAAAGAGACATAGTAACATAGTAACATAGTATGTAAGGCTGAATAAAGACTTTAGTCCATCCAGTTCAGCCTGTTTAACTCCTTCCAGTGGTCTAGTAGCCATAGCCGGAAATGTTATTACATGCCAGGAAGGCATCAAGGCCACTTTTGAACATTTTTAATGTATCCCTCATTACTACCTCCTCTGGCAGCGAGTTCCATAGTCTCACTGCTCTTACAGAGAAGAATCCCCTCCTATGTCGGTGGAGAAAGCACCTTTCCTCTAACCTTAGTGGATGCCCCCGGGTTATGGTTACACTCCGGGGTATAAATAGATTGTGGGACAGATCCTTGTATTGACCCCGAATATATTTATACATAGTTATTAGATCACCCCTCAATCGTCTTTTTTCTAGACTAAATAAACCTAACTTGGACAATCTTTCCGGGTACTCTAGCCCCCGCACTCCTTTTATTAACTTTGTTGCCCTTCTTTGAACGCGCTCCAGTTCTGATATGTCCTTTTTAAGCACAGGTGCCCAGAACTGTACACAGTATTCCATATGGGGTCTGACCAGTGACTTGTACAGGGGTAAAATGATGCTCTGGTCATGAGCACCTATGCCCCTCCTGATGCACCCCATGATCCTGTTTGCCTTGGCAGCAGCTGCCTGGCATTGATTACTACAGTTGAGCTTATTGTCAACTAAAACCCCTAGGTCCTTTTCCATTGTTGTTTTACCAAGTGTTTCTTTATTTAGTGTGTAATCATGACACAGATTTCTCCTTCCCATGTGCATAACCTTACATTTATCTGTGTTAAACTTCATTTGCCATTTAACTGCCCATGCTTCCAATTTATCTAAATCTGTTTGTAGTTGCCTGTTGTCCTCCTTTGTTTTAATTACTTTACTCAGCTTAGTATCATCTGCAAAGATTGAGACTTTACTGTTTAATCCATACCCAATGTCATTTATATATATATTGAAGAGAATTGGTCCCAGAACTGACCCTTGTGGTACTCCACTAGTAACAGTGACCCAATCTGAGTGTGTACCATTGATAACCACCCTCTGCTTCCGATCACTAAGCCAATTTCCCACCCATCTGCACACGTTTTCCCCCAGTCCAAGCATTCTCATCTTTTGTACCAGCCTTTTATGTGGCACAGTATCAAATGCTTTAGAAAAGTCAAGATATATGATATCCAATGACTCCCCCTGATCCAATCTTGAACTTACCTCCTCATAAAAGCTGATCAGGTTTGTCTGGCAGGAGCGATTCCTCATAAATCCATGCTGATATGGAGTAATAAGGTCATTTTCCCCAAGGTGCTCCA
The DNA here is from genome assembly GCA_027917425.1 of Gastrophryne carolinensis. NCBI lineage: Eukaryota > Metazoa > Chordata > Amphibia > Anura > Microhylidae > Gastrophryne > Gastrophryne carolinensis. The sequence goes on from CM051234.1 coordinate 8,889,786, forward strand.
GGATAGTATCCTTTCAGAAACCTTCAAACAGCTTGCCCACCACAGATGTTAAGCTTACCGGTCTGTAGTTCCCAGGTTCCCCCCTAGATCCCTTTTTGAATATTGGCACCACATTTGCCAAGCGCCAATCCATCGGAACAAACCCTGTAGTTATGGAATCCACAAATATTAGAAATAACGGCTTGTCTATTACTGTACATAACTCCCTTAAAACACGAGGATGTATGTCATCTGGTCCCGGTGATTTATCGATTTTCATCTGCTTGAGACGGTGCCGGACTTCTTCCTTGGTTAGACCAGTGACATTTAATGGAGGGTTTCGGTTATTCCCCTGCATTTCACTGGGCATGTCAAATTCTTTTGTGAATATAGAAGCAAAGAAGTTGTTAAGCAAATTAGCTTTCTCCTCATTTCCCTCTATAGGGGTCCCATCCTTGCTTTTCAGGGGGCCCACACCCTCAGGTTTGTACCTTTTACGGTTTATGTAGCTAAAGAATAATTTAGGGTTAGTTTTACTCTCTTTCGCGACCAGTCTTTCTGTCTCCAGCTTAGCTGCCCTTATCTGTTGTTTACATTGTTTATTTTCTTCTTTATAGTTTTTTAACGCTTCCGCTGTCCCTTCCTGCTTTAAACGTTTAAATGCCTTTTTTTTGTTGTTTATTGCCCCCTTAACCTTTTTATTTAGCCACATCGGTTTACATGTGTGTCTAATAGTTTTATTCCTGTAAGGTATATATCTGTCACACTGAAAATTAAGTATTCCTTTGAAAGTATCCCATTTAGCGTCCATGCTTTTGTTCTTAAGGACATTTTCCCAGTCAATGCAGTGTAGGGCATCTCTAAGTTGGTCAAACTTTGCCTTTTTGAAGTCCCGCGTTTTTGTGACTCCTTGATAAGGCACCCTAGTGACTGCTAATTGGAAATTAATGATATTATGATCACTGCTTCCAAGGTGTCCCCCAACCTGTACCTTTATTACTTTGTCTGGTACATTGGTTAATATTAGGTCCAATATGGCTTTCCCCCTTGTTGGAGCTTGTACTTGTTGGGAAAGGTAGCCATCTTTTGTTTTAGATAAAAAAACTATTACTTTTCTGTGAAACACATGTTTCAGCATCCCAGTCTATATCTGGGTAGTTAAAGTCCCCCATAATCACTGCCTCATTTATTTTAGCGGCTATATCTATTTGCCTTAGCATCATATTTTCTATGGATTCGGATATATCTGGAGGTTTATAGCAAACCCCCATCAGTATTTTATTTTTGTTTCTCCCTCCATGTATTTCTACCCATACAGACTCCACATGGTCATTCCCCTCACATATATCCTCCCGCAGAGCAGGCTGTAGAGAGGATTTTACAATTAAGCAGACTCCACCCCCTTTGCGTTTGTTACGGTCCCTCCTAAACACACAGTATCCCTGTAAATTTACTGCCCAGTCATAGCTTTCATCCAGCCAGGTCTCTGTTACCCCCACAATATCATATTGTTCTTCTGTTATTATCAGTTCTAGTTCATCCATTTTATTAGTCAAGCTTCTAGCATTTGTAAGCATGCATTTCAAATGCTTATGAGAATTTTGATAATTGTGTATATTGCCCTTATTCCTGCTAGATGTGCTAACCCCTCCCCCCTCTCCACCCCCAGTTTCATGTCTACACCCACTGTCACTTTCTTTCCTAACTTCCCCTTTGTAATAGCTTTTACCCTCCCCCCCAATGCTCAGTTTAAACACTCCTCTAACCTTTTAGCCATCCTCTCCCCCAGAACAGATGCACCCTCCCCATTGAGGTGCAACCCATCCCTGCCAAAGAACTTGTAGCCCACTGTGAAGTCGGCCCAGTTCTCTAAGAACCCAAAACCCTCCTTTTTACTCCAATTTTTGAGCCACCTGTTTACATCTCTAATCTCCCGCTGCCTCTCTGGTGTGGCTCTTGGTACTGGTAGTATTTCTGAGAATACTACAGTTGAGGTCCTTGCCTTAAGCTTACGGCCTAAGTCCCTGAAATCATTTTTTAGGACCTTCCACCTACTTCTTCCTATGTCATTAGTGCCAATATGCACCATGACCGCTGGGTTCACGCCAGCCCCTCCCAACAATCTGTCAGCCCGCTCCGCTACATGCCGTACTCTTGCCCCAGGAAGGCAACACACTGTTCGGCAATCCCGGTCTTTGTGACAGATTGCCCTGTCTGTTCCCCTAATAATAGAGTCACCCACTACCAGCACCTGTCTTGCCTGCCCTGTTCTCCCATTTCCCCTCCCTTCCTTACTGGAGCCGACAGATGTGTCTTGCTGCAGCTCTGCCATTCAGACACTGGAGTTGGCAGCAGCAGGAGCCCAAAAATTGGATGAATCACACCCTGGAGTTGGCAGCAGCAGCAGGAGCCCAAGCATTACTTTAAAGAGACACTGGGGTTGGCTTCAGGAGCCCAAAAATTGGATGAATCACACCCTGGAGTTGCAAGCAGCAGCAGGAGCCCAAATATTACTCTAAAGAGACCCTGGGGTTGGCTTCAGGAGCCCAAAAATTGGATGAATCACACCCTGGAGTTGGCAGCAGCAGCAGCAGGAGCCCAAATATTACTTCAAAGAGACCCTGGGGTTGGCTTCAGGAGCCCAAAAATTGGATGAATCACACCCTGGAGTTGGCAGCAGCAGCAGCAGGAGCCCAAATATTACTTAAAAGAGACACTGGGGTTGGCTTCAGGAGCCCAAAAATTGGATGATTCACACCCTGGAGTTGGCAGCAGCAGCAGCAGGAGCCCAAATATACACTGGAGTTGGCTTCAGGAGCCCAAAAATTGGATGAATCACACCCTGGAGTTGGCAGAAGTTGGCAGCAGCAAGAGCCCAAACATTACTTCAAAGAGACCCTGGGGTTGGCTTCAGGAGCCCAAAAATTGGATGAATCACACCCTGGAGTTGGCAGAAGTTGGCAGCAGCAGCAGCAGGAGCCCAAACATTACTTTAAAGAGACCCTGGGGTTGGCTTCAGGAGCCCAAAAATTGGATGAATCACACCCTGGAGTTGGCAGAAGTTGGCAGCAGCAGCAGCAGCAGGAGCCCAAACATTACTTCAAAGAGACCCTGGGGTTGGCTTCAGGAGCCCAAAAATTGGATGAATCACACCCTGGAGTTGGCAGAAGTTGGCAGCAGCAGCAGCAGGAGCCCAAACATTACTTTAAAGAGACCCTGGGGTTGGCTTCAGGAGCCCAAAAATTGGATGAATCACACCCTGGAGTTGGCAGCAGCAGCAGCAGGAGCCCAAACATTACTTTAAAGAGACACTGGGGTTGGCTTCAGGAGCCCAAAAATTGGATGAATCACACCCTGGAGTTGGCAGAAGTTGGCAGCAGCAGCAGCAGGAGCCCAAACATTACTTTAAAGAGACCCTGGGGTTGGCTTCAGGAGCCCAAAAATTGGATGAATCACACCCTGGAGTTGGTAGCAGCAGCAGCAGCAGGAGCCCAAATATACACTGGAGATGGCTTCAGGAGCCCCAAAATTGGATGAATCACACCCTGGAGTTGGCAGAAGTTGGCAGCAGCAGCAACAGGAGCCCAAACATTACTTTAAAGAGACACTGGGGTTGGCTTCAGGAGCCCAAAAATTGGATGAATCACACCCTGGAGTTGCAAGCAGCAGCAGGAGCCCAAATATTACTTTAAAGAGACACTGGAGTTGGCTTCAGGAGCCCAAAAATTGGATGAATCACACCCTGGAGCTGGCAGCAGCAGCAACAGGAGCCCAAACATTAATTCAAAGAGACCCTGGGGTTGGCTTTAGGAGCCCAAAAATTGGATGAATCACACACTGGAGTTGGCAGAAGTTGGCAGCAGCAGCAGGAGCCCAAACATTACTTTAAAGAGACCCTGGGGTTGGCTTCAGGAGCCCAAAAATTGGATGAATCACACCCTGGAGTTGGCAGAAGTTGGCAGCAGCAGGAGCCCAAACATTACTTTAAAGAGACACTGGGGTTGGCTTCAGGAGCCCAAAAATTGGATGAATCACACCCTGGAGTTGGCAGCAGCAGCAGCAGGAGCCCAAATATTACTTTAAAGAGACACTGGGGTTGGCTTCAGGAGCCCAAAAATTGGATGATTCACACCCTGGAGTTGGCAGCAGCAGCAGCAGGAGCCCAAATATTACTTAAAAGAGACACTGGGGTTGGCTTCAGGAGCCCAAAAATTGGATGATTCAAACCCTGGAGTTGGCAGTAGCAGCAGCAGGAGCCAAATATACACTCGAATTGGCTTCAGGAGCCCAAAAATTGGATGAATCACACCCTGGAGTTGGCAGAAGTTGGCAGCAGCAGGAGCCCAAACATTGCTTCAAAGAGACCCTGGGGTTGGATTCAGGAGCCCAAAAATTGGATGAATCACACTCTGGAGTTGGCAGAAGTTGGCAGCAGCAGGAACCCAAACATTACTTTTAAGAGACCCTGGGGTTGGCTTCAGGAGCCCAAAAATTGGATGAATCACACCCTGGAGTTGGCAGAAGTTGGCAGCAGCAGGAGCCCAAACATTACTTCAAAGAGACCCTGGGGTTGGCTTCAGGAGCACAAAAATTGGATGAATCACACCCTGGAGTTGGCGGAAGTTGGCAGCAGCAGCAGCAGGAGCCCAAACATTACTTTAAAGAGACCCTGGGGTTGGCTTCAGGAGCCCAAAAATTGGATGAATCACACCCTGGAGTTGACAGCAGCAGGAGCCCAAATATTACTTTAAAGAGACACTGGGGTTGGCTTCAGGAGCCCAAAAATTGGATGATTCACACCCTGGAGTTGGCAGCAGCAGCAGCAGGAGCCCAAATATTACTTAAAAGAGACACTGGGGTTGGCTTCAGGAGCCCAAAAATTGGATGATTCACACCCTGGAGTTGGCAGCAGCAGCAGCAGGAGCCAAATATACACTGGAGTTGGCTTCAGGAGCCCAAAAATTGGATGAATCACACCCTGGAGTTGGCAGAAGTTGGCAGCAGCAGGAGCCCAAACATTACTTCAAAGAGACCCTGGGGTTGGCTTCAGGAGCCCAAAAATTGGATGAATCACACCCTGGAGTTGGCAGAAGTTGGCAGCAGCAGCAGCAGGAACCCAAATATTACTTCAAAGAGACCCTGGGGTTGGCTTCAGGAGCCCAAAAATTGGATGAATCACACCCTGGAGTTGGCAGAAGTTGGCAGCAGCAGGAGCCCAAACATTACTTCAAAGAGACCCTGGGGTTGGCTTCAGGAGCCCAAAAATTGGATGAATCACACCCTGGAGTTGGCGGAAGTTGGCAGCAGCAGCAGCAGGAGCCCAAACATTACTTTAAAGAGACCCTGGGGTTGGCTTCAGGAGCCCAAAAATTGGATGAATCACACCCTGGAGTTGGCAGAAGTTGGCAGCAGCAGGAGCCCAAACATTACTTTAAAGAGACCCTGGGGTTGGCTTCAGGAGCCCAACAATTGGATGAATCACACCCTGGAGTTGGCAGCAGCAGCAGCAGGAGCCCAAATATTACTTTAAAGAGACACTGGGGTTGGCTTCAGGAGCCCAAAAATTGAATGATTCACACCCTGGAGTTGGCAGCAGCAGCAGCAGGAGCCCAAATATACACTGGAGTTGGCTTCAGGAGCCCAAAAATTGGATGAATCACACCCTTGAGTTGGCAGAAGTTGGCAGCAGCAGGAGCCCAAACATTACTTTAAAGAGACACTGGGGTTGGCTTCAGGAGCCCAAAAATTGGATGAATCACACCCTGGAGTTGGCAGCAGCAGCAGCAGGAGCCCAAACATTACTTTAAAGAGACACTGGGGTTGGCTTCAGGAGCCCAAAAATTGGATGAATCACACCCTGGAGTTGCAAGCAGCAGCAGGAGCCCAAATATTACTTTAAAGAGACACTGGAGTTGGCTTCAGGAGCCCAAAAATTGGATGAATCACACCCTGGAGTTGGCAGCAGCAGGAGCCAAATATACACTGGAGTTGGCTTCAGGAGCCCCAAAATTGGATGAATCACACCCTGGAGTTGGCAGAAGTTGGCAGCAGCAGCAGCAGGAGCCCAAACATTACTTTAAAGAGACCCTGGGGTTGGCTTCAGGAGCCCAAAAATTGGATGAATCACACCCTGGAGTTGCAAGCAGCAGCAGGAGCCCAAATATTACTTTAAAGAGACACTGGAGTTGGCTTCAGGAGCCCAAAAATTGGATGAATCACACCCTGGAGTTGGCAGCAGCAGCAGCAGGAGCCCAAACATTACTTCAAAGTGACCCTGGGGTTGGCTTCAGGAGCCCAAAAATTGGATGAATCACACCCTTGAGTTGGCAGAAGTTGGCAGCAGCAGCAGCAGGAGCCCAAACATTACTTTAAATAGACCCTGGGGTTGGCTTCAGGAGCCCAAAAATTGGATGAATCACACCCTGGAGTTGGCAGAAGTTGGCAGCAGCAGCAGGAGCCCAAACATTACTTTAAAGAGACACTGGGGTTGGCTTCAGGAGCCCAAAAATTGGATGAATCACACCCTGGAGTTGGCAGCAGCAGCAGCAGCAGCAGGAGCCCAAATATTACTTTAAAGAGACACTGGGGTTTGCTTCAGTAGCCCAAAAATTGGATGATTCACACCCTGGAGTTGGCAGCAGCAGCAGCAGGAGCCCAAATATTACTTTAAAGAGACACTGGGGTTGGCTTCAGGAGCCCAAAAATTGGATGATTCACACCCTGGAGTTGGCAGCAGCAGCAGCAGGAGCCCAAATATTCACTGGAGTTGGCTTCAGGAGCCCAAAAATTGGATGAATCACACCCTGGAGTTGGCAGAAGTTGGCAGCAGCAGGAGCCCAAACATTACTTCAAAGAGACCCTGGGGTTGGCTTCAGGAGCCCAAAAATTGGATGAATCACACCCTGGAGTTGGCAGAAGTTGGCAGCAGCAGCAGCAGGAACCCAAACATTACTTTTAAGAGACCCTGGGGTTGGCTTCAGGAGCCCAAAAATTGGATGAATCACACCCTGGAGTTGGCAGAAGTTGGCAGCAGCAGGAGCCCAAACATTACTTCAAAGAGACCCTGGGGTTGGCTTCAGGAGCCCAAAAATTGGATGAATCACACCCTGGAGTTGGCAGAAGTTGACAGCAGCAGCAGCAGGAGCCCAAACATTACTTTAAAGAGACCCTGGGGTTGGCTTCAGGAGCCCAAAAATTGGATGAATCACACCCTGGAGTTGGCAGAAGTTGGCAGCAGCAGGAGCCCAAACATTACTTTAAAGAGACCCTGGGGTTGGCTTCAGGAGCCCAAAAATTGGATGAATCACACCCTGGAGTTGGCAGCAGCAGCAGCAGGAGCCCAAATATACACTGGAGTTGGCTTCAGGAGCCCAAAAATTGGATGAATCACACCCTGGAGTTGGCAGAAGTTGGCAGCAGCAGCAGCAGGAGCCCAAACATTACTTCAAAGAGACCCTGGGGTTGGCTTCAGGAGCCCAAAAATTGGATGAATCACACCCTGGAGTTGGCAGAAGTTGGCAGCAGCAGCAGCAGCAGCAGGAGCCCAAACATTACTTTAAAGAGACCCTGGGGTTGGCTTCAGGAGCCCAAAAATTGGATGAATCACACCCTGGAGTTGGCAGAAGTTGGCAGCAGCAGCAGCAGGAGCCCAAACATTACTTTAAAGAGACACTGGGGTTGGCTTCAGGAGCCCAAATATTGGATGAATCACACCCTGGAGTTGGCAGCAGCAGCAGCAGGATCCCAAACATTACTTTAAAGAGACACTGGGGTTGGCTTCAGGAGCCCAAAAATTGGATGATTCACACCCTGGAGTTGGCAGCAGCAGCAGCAGGAGCCCAAAAATTGGCCTAAAGACATAAATATGTTTTGCACCATTTGGAAAGTGTAAAACGTGGCACCATGCTGAATCTAGTCACATGCATCAGCCATTGGTGGGTGGAAATCCTGGCTGATCCATCCCTGATTCATTTTGACAAAGGTGAGTCTCTCCACATTTTTAGTTGACAGATGAGTTCTCCTCGCCGTAATCTATGGCCCCCGCCGCACTAAACACCCGGTCAGATGGCACGCTACTTGCCGGGCAGGACAGCTTTTCCAGGGCAAAGTCTGCTAGTTGCGGCCACAAATCAAGTTTGGCTGCCCAGAAGTCCAGCGGATCCTCAAGGTGTGTTGGCATGGTCATGTCAAAGTATGACATGACCTGCTGGTTCAGGTCCTGCTCCAGGTCTTCCTGCTGCTCATGAGTAGCCTCACTATGCGGGTATAGAAAGCTACTCATTAGCGACTGAAGACTGAGGCTGCTGCTGCTGATGGAGCTGCTGCTGCTGCTCCTGCCAACCCCCCCAGCGGCCATGGCAGTGGAAGGTGAGCGCAGAGGTCCCCTCGAGTCAGACCTGCGAGAGTATGGACCATGGCGCAGATAGGCATCAGCCAACTGCCTACGTAGAATGTCTTTGTAGTAGTTCAGTTTGTCCTCCCTCTCGGTGGGTTTAAAAAATGCCCCAGTTTTGTGCAGGAAGCGAGGGTCCAATAAGGTAGACAGCCAGAAGTCATCCCGCCGACAGATGGAAACAATTCTGGGGTCACTACGCAAGCACGTGAGCATGCTTCGTGCCATTTGCGCAAGTGACTCGGATGGACTACCTGTCTCCATCTCCCCTGCATACTGCCACGGTGTGCCCGGGTCCTCTGTCTCGCCTTCCTCAAAAACCTCTAGCTCCTCTGGCTGCTCCTGCTCCTCCTCTCCTGTCCGCTGACTAGATAAACCAGCCATTTCTCCAAGCCTAAACTGTGTTTCGCTGGGCAACTCCTCCTCCTCCTCTTCCTCCTCCTCCTCCTCCTCCAGTTCAGCTCCAACGGGGTTCATGTGGCCGTAAGATGTAAACGCCATGTCTCCAGTGGCCTGACCAGCCATGGTTTCCAACATGTGCTGTAGTACATGAAGCAGTGGAATCACGTCGTTCATCCCGTAATCCTGCCGACTGACAAATAAAGTGGCTTCCTCAAAGGGCCTGAGCAAACGGCAGGTGTCACGTATGAGCTGCCACTAGTTGACATTGAAGTTACACAGGGGAGTCCCCCTATCTGCTTGGATCATCAGGAAATCCGTGATGGCTTTTCTCTGTTCATATAATCGGTCCAACATGTGAAGGGACATCGCAAATCAGACTATGTTGGGGGATACCATTCTGACGCTGTAGCTCAAGAAGGGTGTGTTTGGCGGTGTAGAAGTGGCTGAAGTGCATGCAAAGTTTCCTTGAAGTTGTTATGATGTCTTGCAGATGGGGGGAACACTTCAGAAACCGCTTGACAACCAGATTGAAGACGTGAGCCATGCAGGGGGCATGGGTCAGGCTTCCTTGGTGCAGCGCAGACAAAATGTTCTTCCCATTGTCGGTAACCATGATTCCCATTTTAAGTTTTCTTGGAGTAAGCCATGTTTGGATTTCCTGATGAATACATTTAAGCAGTTCCTCCCCTGTGTGACTCCGTTCGCCAAGACAAACCATGTGAAGCACTGCGTGACACCTCCGTGCCCTGCACACATGGTAGACTGGAGGGGCACTGAGACTTGAGCCTACAGTGGAGGGTGAGGAGATGGCGGAGGATGAGGAGGCCGAGTCGCACGGTGTCACAGGCCCAACAGGCAGGGAGCGCGGAGGCCGAAGCGGCGTGACCTGTCCAAGTTGCTGCTGCTGCTGCAAAGGGACCACATTCACCCAGTGGGCCGTAAATGACATGTACTGTCCCTGACCGTAGTTACAGCTCCAGATGTCGGCGCTGCCATGCACTTTGCTACACACCGACAGGCTCAAGGACTGGCCCACCTTCTGTTCAACAAAAGTGTGCAGCGCTGGTACTGCCTTCTTGACAAAAAAATGACGGCTTGGGACTCTCCACCTCGGCTCGGCACAAGCCATCAGTTCTCTGAAAGGTGCAGATTCCACCACCTGAAAAGGGAGCGACTGCAGCACCAGCAACTTGGACAGGAGCACATTCAGCTTCTGCACCGTAGGATGAGTGGGCGCATACTGCTGTCTCTTGGACATGGCTTCGCTGATGGATTGCTGGCGGGATGCATGACTTTGAGGAGGAGGAGGAGCAGGAGCGACAGAGGATGGGTATGACGCACAGCTGCCTTCGGCTGAGGTGCTGGAGCCTTGGCTGGCAGAAATTGGGAGCGGCGTGCCACTCGGTGAGGAAGCAGTCTGGCCCACCTCTCCGGAGCCTAGGTTCTCCCAGGCCGCTTTATGGCGACGCTGCATATGTTGACGCAGGGCCGTGGTGCCAACATTTGGACCCTGGCCACGCTTCACCTTCTGCCTACATATCTTGCATGTGGCCATGTTACCCTCCTGCGGATGCTTCAGGACAAACTGCCACACTGCCGAGTAGCTACTTTTTCCACCAACAGGCCTCACTGATTCGCTGCTGCTGTTGCCAACTCCAGGAACCCCTGCCCCACTACCTCCCGATAAGGTAGCCTGCCGCGCAGCAGGTGCTCTACCCCGGCCCCGGCCCCGTTTGGCTCCAGGCTTTACAATTGTGCCCCCATGCTGCCTGCCAGCCCTGCTGCTGCCACCTTGCTGCCTGAGCTGCTGACTCCGGGGCAACCTGCGCCCCTCTTCTCCTGATGATGACGATGAAGCCCCTTCATCACCCGGCTCCCAAGTGCGATCGGCTTCATCGTCATCATCATTATCGCCGAGTTGTGGCTGTATGTCACTGATGTTCGTGGATTCGTCAACAGTGTCTGGCGCAGGAGCTGGAACGCTCGCAGCACCCACGACACTGTCCACTTCACTACTTGTCTGCCTAGCTAAAGAAGCCACCTCCATTTCTTGGCTGGGCAGTAGCTGCTGACTGTCCTCTATCTGATCGTCCTCCTCACTAAAGAGAGGAGCTGAACCCAAAGCATAGGATACGTCGCTGGGGGAGGGAACGGCGTGGGACAGAGGCAATGGGAGGACAGGGACTGCTCTTGGGGCATGCCAACTCAGGGTTGTGTCAGAGGAACCTACCGACCCTAGACTGGGGGTCTCAGACGTAAGTTGTGATGATGTTGTTGATGAGCGCGTCAACCAATCAACCACGGCAGATGCGTTACTGGTGGAGACCCGACCGCTAGCAGATACTGGCAGATTAGGTCTCTCAGCGTGACTCCTGCTGCTACTGGCCCCCAGTCTGCTGCGAGCTCTGCCTGCGGAATCTTGGCCTCTGCCACTCCTCTTTTCACTTCCAGGCACTTGTCTGCCCGACATAGTCTAACTGGCATGGTAGTAGGTGATATTTTAAGAACCCCCAGGCAGCGGTGGGTCTATATGAAACAGAATATAATGCACACCAAAAGTGAGCAGTAACACTCAGCCTCCAACAGGCCTGCTTAGTGTAAATAAGAGAGCTGCTTAGTGTAATTTAAGAGGGGTATGCTATGTTACAGAATGGGATGCCCCAAAAACCAGCAGTGCACCTGGCAGGCAGCAGTAAGACTATGCACAGCAAAAGTGTCTTTATCAGGCCTAATTTCAATTAGAATAAGTGCAAATGGTTATATGGTCTTAAATAGAGGCTACTGTTGTCACAGAATGGGATGCCACAACAGGAGTGCACCTGGGACAAGTAGTGCTATGCACAGCAAAAGTGTCTTTATCAGGCCTAATTTCAATTATAATAGGTGCAAATGGTTATGGTCTTAAATAGAGGCTGCTGTAGTCACAGAATGGGATGCCCCAAACAGGAGTGCACCTGGGACCAGTAGTGCTATGCACAGCAAAAGTGTCTTTATCAGGCCTAATTTCAATTAGAATAAGTGGAAATGGTTATATGGTCTTAAATAGAGGCTGCTGTAGTCACAGAATGGTATGCCACAACAGGAGTGCACCTGGGACCAGTAGTGCTATGCACAGCAAAAGTGTCTCTATCAGGCCTAATTTCAATTATAATAAGTGCAAATGGTTATATGGTCTTAAACAGAGGCTGGTGTAGTCACAGAATGGGATGCCCCAAAAAACAGCAGTAAGAACACCTGGCAGGGACAAGTAGTGCTATGCACAGCAAAAGTGTCTTTATCAGGCCTAATTTCAATTAGAATAAGTGTAAATGGCTATATGGTCTTAAACAGAGGCTGGTGTAGTCACAGAATGGGATGCCCCAAAAACCAGCAGTAAGTACACCTGGCAGGGTCCAGTAGTGCTATGCACAGCAAAAGTGTCTTTATCAGGCCTAATTTCAATTAGAATAAGTGCAAATGGTTATATGGTGTTAAACAGAGGCTGCTGTAGTCACAGAATGGGATGCCCTAAAAACCAGCAGTAAGTACACCCGGCAGGGACAAGTAGTGCTATGCACAGCAAAAGTGTCTTTATCAGGCCTAATTTCAATTAGAATAAGTGCAAATGGTTATATGGTGTTAAACAGAGGCTGCTGTAGTCACAGAATGGGATGCCCTAAAAACCAGCAGTAAGTACACCTGGCAGGGTCCAGTAGTGCTATGCACAGCAAAAGTGTCTTTATCAGGCGTAATTTCAATTAGAATAAGTGCAAATGGTTATATGGTCTTAAACAGAGGCTGGTGTAGTCACAGAATGGGATGCCCTAAAAACCAGCAGTAAGTACACCTGGCAGGGACAAGTAGTGCTATGCACAGCAAAAGTGTCTTTATCAGGCCTAATTTCAATTTGAATAAGTGCAAATGGTTATATGGTCTTAAACAGAGGCTGGTGTAGTCACAGAATGGGATGCCCCAAAAACCAGCAGTAAGTACACCTGGCAGGGTCCAGCAGTGCTATGCACAGCAAAAGTGTCTTTATCAGGCCTAATTTCAATTAGAATAAGTGCAAATGGTTATATGGTGTTAAACAGAGGCTGCTGTAGTCACAGAATGGGATGCCCTAAAAACCAGCAGTAAGTACACCTGGCAGGGACAAGTAGTGCTATGCACAGCAAAAGTGTCTTTATCAGGCCTAATTTCAATTAGAATAAGTGCAAATGGTTATATGGTCTTAAACAGAGGCTGGTGTAGTCACAGAATGGGATGCCCCAAAAACCAGCAGTAAGTACACCTGGCAGGGACAAGTAGTGCTATGCACAGCAAAAGTGTCTTTATCAGGCCTAATTTCAATTAGAATAAGTGCAAATGGTTATATGGTCTTAAACAGATGCTGCTGTAGTCACAGAATGGGATGCCCCAAAAACCAGCAGTAAGTACACCTGGCAAGGTCCAGTAGTGCTATGCCCAGCAAAAGTGTCTTTATCAGGCCTAATTTCAATTAGAATAAGTGCAAATGGTTATATGGTGTTAAACAGAGGCTGCTGTAGTCACAGAATGGGATGCCCTAAAAACCAGCAGTAAGTACCCCTGGCAGGGTCCAGTAGTGCTATGCACAGAAAAAGTGTCTTTATCAGGCCTAATTTCAATTAGAATAAGTGCAAATGGTTATATGGTCTTAAACAGAGGCTGGTGTAGTCACAGAATGGGATGCCCCAAAAACTAGCAGTAAGTACACCTGGCAGGGACAAGTAGTGCTATGCACAGCAAAAGTGTCTTTATCAGGCCTAATTTCAATTAGAATAAGTGCAAATGGTTATATGGTCTTAAACAGAGGCTGGTGTAGTCACAGAATGGGATGCCCCAAAAACCAGCAGTAAGTACACCTGGCAGGGTCCAGTAGTGCTATGCACGGCAAAAGTGTCTTTATCAGGCCTAATTTCAATTAGAATAAGTGCAAATGGTTATATGGTGTTAAACAGAGGCTGCTGTAGTCACAGAATGGGATGCCCTAAAAACCAGCAGTAAGTACACCTGGCAGGGTCCAGTAGTGCTATGCACAGCAAAAGTGTCTTTATCAGGCCTAATTTCAATTAGAATAAGTGCAAATGGTTATATGGTGTTAAACAGAGGCTGCTGTAGTCACAGAATGGGATGCCCTAAAAACCAGCAGTAAGTACACCTGGCAGGGACAAGTAGTGCTATGCACAGCAAAAGTGTCTTTATCAGGCCTAATTTCAATTAGAATAAGTGCAAATGGTTATATGGTGTTAAACAGAGGCTGCTGTAGTCACAGAATGTGATGCCCTAAAAACCAGCAGTAAGTACACCTGGCAGGGTCCAGTAGTGCTATGCACAGCAAAAGTGTCTTTATCAGGCCTAATTTCAATTAGAATAAGTGCAAATGGTTATATGGTCTTAAACAGAGGCTGGTGTAGTCACAGAATGGGATGCCCTAAAAACCAGCAGTAAGTACACCTGGCAGGGACAAGTAGTGCTATGCACAGCAAAAGTGTCTTTATCAGGCCTAATTTCAATTAGAATAAGTGCAAATGGTTATATGGTCTTAAACAGAGGCTGGTGTAGTCACAGAATGGGATGCCCCAAAAACCAGCAGTAAGTACACCTGGCAGGGTCCAGCAGTGCTATGCACAGCAAAAGTGTCTTTATCAGGCCTAATTTCAATTAGAATAAGTGCAAATGGTTATATGGTGTTAAACAGAGGCTGCTGTAGTCACAGAATGGGATGCCCTAAAAACCAGCAGTAAGTACACCTGGCAGGGACAAGTAGTGCTATGCACAGCAAAAGTGTCTTTATCAGGCCTAATTTCAATTAGAATAAGTGCAAATGGTTATATGGTCTTAAACAGAGGCTGGTGTAGTCACAGAATGGGATGCCCCAAAAACCAGCAGTAAGTACACCTGGCAGGGACAAGTAGTGCTATGCACAGCAAAAGTGTCTTTATCAGGCCTAATTTCAATTAGAATAAGTGCAAATGGTTATATGGTCTTAAACAGATGCTGCTGTAGTCACAGAATGGGATGCCCCAAAAACCAGCAGTAAGTACACCTGGCAGGGTCCAGTAGTGCTATGCACAGCAAAAGTGTCTTTATCAGGCCTAATTTCAATTAGAATAAGTGCAAATGGTTATATGGTGTTAAACAGAGGCTGCTGTAGTCACAGAATGGGATGCCCCAAAAACCAGCAGTAAGTACACCTGGCAGGGACAAGTAGTGCTATGCACAGCAAAAGTGTCTTTATCAGGCCTAATTTCAATTAGAATAAGTGCAAATGGTTATATGGTGTTAAACAGAGGCTGCTGTAGTCACAGAATGGGATGCCCTAAAAACCAGCAGTAAGTACACCTGGCAGGGACAAGTAGTGCTATGCACAGCAAAAGTGTCTTTATCAGGCCTAATTTCAATTAGAATAAGTGCAAATGGTTATATGGTGTTAAACAGAGGCTGCTGTAGTCACAGAATGGGATGCCCTAAAAACCAGCAGTAAGTACCCCTGGCAGGGTCCAGTAGTGCTATGCACAGAAAAAGTGTCTTTATCAGGCCTAATTTCAATTAGAATAAGTGCAAATGGTTATATGGTCTTAAACAGAGGCTGGTGTAGTCACAGAATGGGATGCCCCAAAAACCAGCAGTAAGTACACCTGGCAGGGACAAGTAGTGCCATGCACAGCAAAAGTGTCTTTATCAGGCCTAATTTCAATTAGAATAAGTGCAAATGGTTATATGGTCTTAAACAGAGGCTGGTGTAGTCACAGAATGGGATGCCCCAAAAACCAGCAGTAAGTACACCTGGCAGGGTCCAGTAGTGCTATGCACGGCAAAAGTGTCTTTATCAGGCCTAATTTCAATTAGAATAAGTGCAAATGGTTATATGGTGTTAAACAGAGGCTGCTGTAGTCACAGAATGGGATGCCCTAAAAACCAGCAGTAAGTACACCTGGCAGGGTCCAGTAGTGCTATGCACAGCAAAAGTGTCTTTATCAGGCCTAATTTCAATTAGAATAGGTGCAAATGGTTATATGGTGTTAAACAGAGGCTGCTGTAGTCACAGAATGGGATGCCCCAAAAACCAGCAGTAAGTACACCTGGCAGGGTCCAGTAGTGCTATGCACAGCAAAAGTGTCTTTATCAGGCCTAATTTCAATTAGAATAGGTGCAAATGGTTATATGGTGTTAAACAGAGGCTGCTGTAGTCACAGAATGGGATGCCCCAAAACCCAGCAGTAAGTACACCTGGCAGGGTCCAGTAGTGCTATGCACAGCAAAAGTGTCTTTATCAGGCCTAATTTCAATTAGAATAAGTGCAAATGGTTATATGGTCTTAAACAGAGGCTGGTGTAGTCACAGAATGGGATGCCCCAAAAACCAGCAGTACGTACACCTGGCAGGGACAAGTAGTGCTATGCACAGCAAAAGTGTCTTTATCAGGCCTAATTTCAATTAGAATAAGTGCAAATGGTTATATGGTCTTAAACAGAGGCTGGTGTAGTCACAGAATGGGATGCCTCACAGCAGACTTAAGATCAGTTCAGTATATATGCACAGTTAGTTAGTATAAGCAGCCTGAAAACGCTAACAAAGCCAGTCAGCCAGCTAGTAACACTCAGGCTGGATGAAAAAAAAAAATAAAATCTCCCTGTGACTGCCTCCGATTTTTCCTACCTTTCCCTGTTTTTCGCTGACTTTCTGTCTGTCTCCTGTCTGTCTCCTGCCTGTCTCCAGCCTGTCCCTGTCTGTCCCTGCCTGTCTAACTGCCTCTCTCCCTCACTACAACGTTCTGTCTCTCACGAATGCAATAGAGAAATGAGGAAGGAAAAGCAAGATGGCCGACTTAAATAGCACTGTGACGTCACCGGGCTTGCTGGCTGCTGATAGCCTGCATGTGACTGCCCCAGCTTGCACTGGCGCGGGATAGATGTCCCAGACATGTCCCGTCCGCCATCTTAGAATGCCTGTAAATGTAAATGAATGGATGTTAAAGGAAAACTTCGAGCGATCGAATCGCGGGGAAATTCGGATTCGATCCAAATCAAATTTTTCATGAAATTCGGATCGAATCCGGGTTCGTCCGGATCGATTCGCTCATCCCTAGTGACCATGTGTCTTTGCTGTTGTTTTTCTGCAATGTTAATAAGACTTAAGGTTATTCGAGACACATACCTTGTGTGCCTAAGCAATGGCTTACCTATCTGTTTTCATGTTTTACAAGTCATGAAGGTGTGGCATAGACACATTCCTAAAAAGATCTTTAATTAGCTATGAGTTGGTATGTTTTTTCTCTCTCTCTTATATTGGCCTTTCATGGTCCAACAACAACACTTAGGCCATGGTGGCATCATGAACTAGAAATTTGAAATGCGTCATACTTCTTTTGAGGCAAACCAACCAAAACATTTAAAAAAAAAAACTACTTACCTATTGCAGCAGCATTCATGTCTAAATCTATTTCCCTGGCAAGCCCTGAAGTGTAGCTGGGTTTAATAGCCCATAAACCAATTCCTCCGCTGCAGTGAATTGCAGTTTTAATGGAATTCCACCTCTGGTCTGCAACCTTAAAGAAACAAAAAAAGGATGTTGTCATGTAAGGTCACACCCAACATCAACATCTACATCAGAACAAAGCATTGTTACCCTTGCTGCTTGTGCTTGTTAATTTATTTTCGAACATCATATTTCATGTCAGCAAAATTCCGTTGCACTTGAACAACATCCTTTCGCTCAGGTCTGGCACAAATCACCTGGTTGTACTTGACTGATTTTGAGGCAGCTCTAGAACTGCGGCCATTCAACTGATTATAATGGTCCAACACACCAGTTGCTAAAGCTATACATTTGGCATTGTTAAACCTCCCACTCAGAGTGCCCTGCCGCTGGTGTCGGCCAACATAGGTTTGCTCATCATCTCCCTGGGTACTTAGTGAAATAGGGGACATTTGGGCTATAGGTGTTGAGGATGATTCTAAGGGGGTAGATTGGTCACTTGCTGGTGACTGGACAGGGCTGGCTGGGGGCTTGGTGTCTGCCCCGGGGTGGCCCATGATTATGCTTGAGTGGATGCCAATAGGGAGAAGGGGGGTATGCATATTGAAGCTGTGCTGCTGTCCTCCATTGGGAGAAGGGATTGTTGGGGGGGGCTGCTATGTCTTACCCCCATCTTCCCACTGCTCTGCTTAGCCTTAGCACTTTTGCTTGTAGAGCTCTTGATTGGGCTAGCATTATGGCTGGGAATACCTTGGCTTGCCCTTGTACTTGGACTGCCTCTGCTCTGCTTAGCCTTAGCACTTTTGCTTGTAGAGCTCTTGATTGGGCTAGCATTATGACTGGGAATATCTTGGCTTGCCCTTGTACTTGGTCTGCCTCTGCTCTGACTTGAGTGTGTGCTGATGTGAGCTTGCAGATGGGCTGTGGTGCCGTGATTCTTGGTGAGCATCCAGCAGGGCTTAGCTTGGTTCCAGATTTGGGGAAGAGTTTATTTCCTGCCATCCTGATAGATCTCATAATGGAAACTGCAGTATTGGAGTACTATCACGAAATTGTGTAATAATAAAAATCCAATACGCCTATACACCTAAACAAAATAAAACTCCTGCCAAACTTGTGGTTTATTCGCATGGTAGGATTGAAAAACAGGACAGGTTCAGTCTATCAGGTGTGATAGAACCCATCACCCAAACGGTCCTTTTGCTTAAAATTAAAAAAAACAAGCCTGGCTGGATATTTATTGATGGTGGATGTGTAAATGACCCCTCCTCCCGACATCCAGCATATTTGTATGGATTATTATCATTCGGCCATTTTTGCAATAGTGCATCTTTAACAACGTATACTTCCCTAATATGTAACCGTGTATGCCTATGCACCAAAGTTCCAACGTATGGCAATTTCCGGAAACCGCTGGGGTGCGTCAAATGACACATTCACCATCCCCAATATGGCACCCTCGCTGTTGGGTGGTGGACAGGTGCTAACGTTCTCATCCTCCCCTGCATGAAACAACATGAAAGTAGTTAAGGTAAGCATTAGGAAGTAGAAAAGAAGAATGCATGCCTAACATGAAAGTGGTTAAAGTAAGCATTAGGAAGAAGAAAAGGAAAAGGGGGCACACTCACCCCAGGCTTTACTGTTAGTTGTGGCATTTAAGGGCTAAATTAAGAGTAAAAAAAGGTATTTTTCGAAGGGAACTAGTAGGACCTCACTGGACACTAAAACATTACGTTACAAGGTACGTTGAAAACCATCGTAAAAACGCTGGAGGATAAGTCTTTCACTTCAAAGTAAATAAAGCTCTCGTTCATCGCCTAAGCTGTACACACAGTACTTTTGATGGCTTAAGCAACATCAGGGACACGAATCGCTCCCGATGGAGGCTCTGAATCATGTGAACACATGTATACTCAGCGAGAAATATGTGTAGTGAACGCATTTACACACAAAAATTAAAACTAATATAGAAGGCTCTGAATCAACCCTATTGTGTTATAGACTCCACGCAACTGTGGCAATTTTCACACAATAGTGCTTAAACTAGAATTACAATAACAGTTGAAAAAATATATATATCCATCAAGTTTAACCAATGGTTCGGGCTGGGGAATGTTATTTATTTTTTATTTTTACTGATAACCGCTAATATTAACTGTTAATTGTATTTTCTTCTAAAGAAGCATCTAATCCTTTTTGATGCTGTTAGAGGTTGATGCTGTAACAAGCTTCTGTGGGAGGGTATTTCCCAGATTTATAGTTCTTATGGTAAAAACTATTGTCACCTCTGGAGAATGAATTTCTTTTTTTTTCCAGTTGAAGGCAGTTCCCCCCTTGTTTTGCATTTAGGGCTTGTTTTGCTTTCTTTGGCCACATCTCTTTCATTTTGTGCTTTTGCCAACTTTATTTCTTTCTTACATGCTTTATTTACTAATGTATAAGTTTGAAGAGTTACAGCTGAGTGCTCAGCCTTGTAATGTTTAAATGCCCTTTTGTTTGTTCTTTATTGCCCTTTTACCCGCAGGTGTCAGCCATGAGGGGTTTAATTTTAGCCGCTTATATTTGTTACCCATAGGAATACATTTTGCAATGTTGGTACTCACAATTGATTTAAAACACTCACATTTGGCATCTGTATATTTATTCCTGAACAGATGTTCCCAGTCCATAGGCTCGATTCAGAGAGACAAAAAAAAACGTCCGTTTTAGTGCCGATCTGTTTTTTTGTGCGTTTGTACGGCAGATTACGAATACGAGGATGTCATTTTCCAGCGTGACTTTTCTGTTTCATTTTCACATGTTACAACGTAGGCTATCGTTTTTGCCCTTTTCCCATCGTATCCTCCAACTAATCTTTTACGTTTCCCGTTCAATTCTGTTTCCCTTTTTCAATAAATAATCATCCGGACGTAAATCCTTACGATCTAGCGCCTGCGCACTACAAACTTAAATCATTAAAGTGCTCGCCTACATATTTGCCACCCTCACTTCTACTACAATGTTTAGCAAAATCACTTAGCACTATCCTCCAGCTTCCCTTTTGGGCCCTTAAAGCTCACCCAAACCACTTAGCACTATCCTCCATCTTCCCTTTTGGACCCTTAAAGCTCACCCAAACCACTTAGCACTATCCTCCATCTACCCTTTTGGACCCTTAAAGCTCACCCAAATTACTTGAATATTCATCATTAAATATTTCTGGGCCTATTAGTTTTGTGTTAATGTATTTTGTAAATGAAATGACACTGTAACATTTTTTTTGGATTCCATCATAAAATATACAATTTTTAAAAATTTTGAAAATTTCTAATTTTTTTTTTGCATCTCGCCCACCAACTGAAGGACCCTGACACTCAGTTGTGCCACTCTGGCACGTGTGGTCCCTGTTAAAAAACGTAAATTAAAATTTTGGTATAACCTTGTTGGGGTCATACTGCAGTGCCCCCCCTGTATGGTCCAAACACCTAAATCTGGACTTCAAAAGCCAGAGGGCCCTCGCCACCATGGCCCAGGTTTTTCATAATGCCCAATTAGAGAACCCCTGGCCCGCATTCTGCAGGCAAAGAATGGGCATCAGGAGCAAGGGCAGGAGTGGATATCCAGAATCCCCTGAAAGAATGTAAAAATAATACCATAAAATACACATTCTAAGCTACAATATTGTTTAACATGTCATCAAGGGCTAAAAACAGCAATAGGTTAAGTCATGAGTCATCAACTATATTCATTGCCATACAGTGAAAATGGATTGATCGAATGTGAGCAAACTTACCCAGGAGCCATCCACCAGATAATTCTCCTGACTCAAACTGACAAAATAAGCCGGAGCTCTGCAATATATAAGCATCATGGACCCTGGATGCCCTGCAAGAACACTGAGGACTAGCTGGACCAGACACTGCTTGTATGTTGTGCAAAGGTAACCAACTAAAACAATAACTCCTACAACAAATTAAGATTCAAGCTCAACAATCCAAATATAATTCACAAAGGACATAAGTCTAAAAAAATATAGCAATTATATGGATGTGTGGGAAAATAAATGTTTACATGCTAAGGACTAATTTAGGTAAGCATTAAAATGCTTCTATAAGGCATACATGAAATGCAATGCCTTGGTGCTAAAGGCGCGCAGACTCCTCCACATGTTCAACAATAGCAATCCGAGCCCTCAAAGGTCCCGTAAGTGGATGGGAAATTAAACGGATTTATAGGGTGGTGGCCTGTCGGAAATCAGCTCTCTGAATCAGACGGAAAGCCGAACAACAACGGAAGTTATCTGAACGAACGAAAAATTTCCGATTTTGTTTGGAAAATGATCCGAACTAACGGAAATGTTCTGATTTGATTCCGTTTATCAAAAGCGCATATACACATTTTCCCGAATGTTCGTACGAATGAAAAAATGAACGAAAAAAAGCAAAATAAAGACTAACACCCACCCAAACTTTCACAGACAGCTACAGAAGTCCGGACAAATGTGTGAAAATTGAATCGAGGCTCATGTCCTGGAGTGCAGCTGTGAGCCTGAGGAAGCTGGCCTTCCTAAAATTCTGTGTTTTTGCCCTCCCAGACAGAAAATCTTTCTTACACTTTATGTTAAATACAACTATATTGTGGTCACTGTTACCGAGATTTTCACAGACTGTTACTGTCCCCATCAGGTCATTATTATTTGGTATTACCAGATCCAAAAGTGCATCACCCCTAGTAGGTGCCTCCACGAACTGATTCATATAGTTATCTTGTAGCAAGCTGAGGAATGCTCTTCCCCTTGTAGTAGAAGCAGAACCATGTTTCCAGTTGATTCCTGGGTAGCTGAAGGCCCCTCATCACCACCACTGTACCAGCCTGTGAAGCCCACTCTATCTGTTTATGCAGTTGACCCTCTATTTCCGCAGTTATGTTTGGGGGTCTCCAGATTACAAAAATTGTATTTTAACATTGTTTACATTGCTCTGAATTTCTACTTACAATTATTCTACATCCTCACAATCCTCTGCTAGTATCCCCTCATTAATAAATGCTCTGAATTTTTGCTTTAAATAGAGACACACTTCTCCCCTTTCCTTTTTGCTCTGTCTTTCCGAAAGAGAGCAAAACCTTGAAGACTGACAGTCCAGTCATGTGTGGAGTCCAGCAATGTCTCAGCCACACCAAAACATCAATATTTTCTTCCAGTACCAGAGCCTTAAGCTCCCCCACCTGCCAGACAAGTTACCATCTAGTTTGACACATTGAGCTTTAGTATTAGCTTCTGCAGTAATGCATATGCCTAATTTTTCACTGCTGATTTGCAACACATGGATCTCCTTATCCATCACAGCAGTCCTTCCCCCTTTTAATTTTCCACCCATCATCATATGCTGCCCCCCAAGTAATCTGTCTTCCCCTTTGGTTTCTCTCTTGCCCTCCCCCCTTATATCTAGTTTAAATACCCTTCCACCCCTTCTAGTATCTTCTTATCCAGCACAGCAGCCCCCTTTCCATTCAGGTGCAAATTATCTGTAGAATACAGTTTTTACCACAATGAAAACTCAGCCCAGTGCTCTAGGAACCCAAATCCTTCTGCCCTGAACCAGGACTTGAGCCAAGCATTTAACTCTCTAAACTTCTGCTGTTGTTTATGTGTAGTGCATGGCACATGCAGTATTCCAGAGAACACAACCTTAATCAGGTTTCATAATCAGGGTGTCCTTTTTATGAACAGGTGCCTAGAAAGGGATGGAATATTTCAGATGAGGACACACCAGTTCCTTGTAGAGGCACAATTACATCCCTATCCTGTGATTCCATGCATCTTTAAATGCATGTTAGTATCTTGGCAGCCTTGGAAGCAGCTGCTTGGCATTGCATGCTTTTATTTAGCCTGTGATCTACCAGTACCCCCAGATGCTTCTCTCCAATGATTCTCCCAGTTTAACTCCCCTGAGGACATATGTGGCCTTCAGGTTATTAGACCCCCAATTGCATGACTTTACATTTCTCTACACTGACCTTCATTTGCTATGTGGATGCCAAAACATTTCCAGACTTGTCCAAGTCAGCCTGAAGCTTGTGAACATCTTCAATAGACTGCACTGTGTTACTTATCTTGGTGTCATCTGCAAAAAAAGAGGCGGTGCTCCTAATCCCATCTTCTATATTATTTATAAACTATTTGTGCGTTTTGCCAGTGATTTGCAAGAGAAAGAGCTTGGGATCGCTTTTCAGTGGAGTGTGGATGCTGGCAATTACGAGCAGTACTTCCGCAAAAAAATTGGCACAAGTAACTTTTGCAGCAATTACAGAGAAGCTGCAAGCAACACAAAATCACCTTTATGTGAAAATAGCTTAAAGCAGCCAAATGCACTGGAAGACCCCCAACAAAAATATTAATGTTCCTTTAAAAAAAGTCAGATTTTCTTAACCAAATAGTTTACTGTAACTTTAGAATAGAAAGAATTCCTTTATTCCAAATGTCCAAGTGATACCTTCTCTGGTGAGTGAGTCCTTATTCCTATTATTACAATGGAGTGTGATTGCACTACTACCGCAACAATCACCTATTGATTGCCACACATGTGTATTCAGAGTCCATAGTTGACTATGAACCGACCTTAATACAAGAAAAACGGTAATTATAAATGATCATTTTAATGTGGAACTTCAGTCAACTTTTAAATGTGAGGAGGCGACGGTCAAAGTTTTTAGGTATAAAATGGGTGATCCACCCTTCCTAAGTGGTTAGGAAGGGGGAGAGATCACCCTGCATCGAGGCTGACATTTTTTCAAAGAACATAACTTTGTTGATTCGAGGTATCAGACTCCTATTGGGGATGGTCCTACTTTTCCATGATTGCACTATAGTCAGTTTGGCAGCTGTAAGGTCTGATGAGCTCAAATTGTGATCTTGTGCAACAAGGAGGTTTTATATTGAGGAGGGCAAGACGGGGTCAGGTGTAAACCTCATGCTTTGTTTCAGAGGTAGTAAACCTTGGCCCAGAACTGTCTGATGGTCCTACATTCCCACCAGATTTCAATATATGTTCCTTGGAGGCTTTGGTATTGACCTCCTGAGCAGCTGTGTTCAGGAAGCGCGTGAATGAATTCTTCCACACTGCCTTCCATTCCTCAGCCGAGAGGTCCATACCGAGATTGTTTGCCCACCTAGCCGTATAAGGGGGAGGGGCGACCCATCGGGCTCACATAGTAGAAAACCGTAGCTATCATCCCCTTCCCCAGGGGCTGGTCCCCACAGAGAATCTCGAATGGCGAGTAGGGTCCCGACACAGGCCCTTTCCTGATTTTGGAAGCGATATAATGAGTAATTTGCAGGAAGCGGAGACATTTCTTACACAGGATATCCCTAAGGGATTGGAGCTCAGAGAAGGTTTGCATTCCCTTATAAGTCACAAAGTTTTTAAATTTTGTTACGTTTTGCGACTTCCACCAAATGAAGACCACCAGTTCCAGGGAAAAGCCAGAAGGCAAGCATTTTTTATTCTTTGTGACACCCTGTCCTGCCTCAGCATCAGGGTAGGGTGTTAGAGCGGCTATAGTTGACTGAAGTTCCACTTTAAGGGTTAAAATTCAGGTTTGATGTTGATAAAAGCAATACTTGCAAGGGCAATACTCTGCTGAAACTTTTGTGCCAAAAACCAAGCACATCAAAAACAAAATGCTAAAAAGTGTTTAGATCGTTCTTTTCTCGTGTCTCCTCGCCTCCTGGCATGGTCTTTTTTGTACTCCAGTTTTAGCTTTAATTTTGCTTTAGTTCCCCTCACTGAAAACTCTAGTCACAATGGGAACTCTCGTTTTTTTTTTTTCTGAAAGGGGAACTTTCAAAGCTTCTATTTGAATACACACCCTTTAAAGTAAACCCCATATCAGCCCAACCCTGGAGTCTAAAAGGCTACTCCCTACTCAAGAACTAGTAAGGGAGTCCAGCTTAAAGGGTAGGGGTGGCAGCAATGAAGCGTGGCATGCAATGCCCCCTGCCTGGCTTGGTCCAAGGTTGCCAGCCCCTATGCCGAGTGCAGCAATGTGGTTGAAAATAAGTTAACATGCTGATTTTTTTTGTTTTCTATTAAAAATGTAAGAAAATGTAATCTCCTGAACGCCCACACATTAAGTTTGTTTCAGCACCATAAGTATTTTTTTTTTATTTTTTTGAGAGAAAACACATTTTTATTTTATTTATTTGATTTACTTATTTTTTCCTCAGTACCATATTTAGCTGTGCAATTCTTTATAACCAGTTTGCACAGCTGAATATGATGCTAAATTGCAGTGAGCAAAAAAACAATAGAAAAAGCATTTTCTCTCAAAAAAAGCAAGTGGAAAACACGTGTGGGTGCGTGCGAGCTACAGATCATAGGTGGTCACACATTGTAATGTATATTTTGTTATACAGGCTTGGGGGACGTCTCATTATTCTTCTTATCTGAGCTCTAGTACACGTTTATCTCTGGATTAACCCCTCTTACCTGTCACATTGGAGACTTCCCCCTCTGAGCATTGGACACAGTCGTAGCAGCAGGCTTGGACCTTATTAATAGGGGCCTTTCTATATCCGGGAGGACAGCTTTCTGAGCATCGAGATTGGGGGACCTTAAAATGAATATTTAAAAGAAAGCTCATTGGACAAAGTATTACTAAATAGTTTAGTTAGACTTGTTGGATTCTTCCTTCACTTTTTTTTAATTCTACTTTCTTAAACTGCCCTATCTATGGCCATTTGCTAAAATACATTTAGGTTCTGTCCAGAAAACACAGTGTCTTTCTTTGACCCTTAGTAATGGTGCAAATATGGGCCATTGTGTGCTAATGCATTTTCCCATCCATGCACTTGTGAACAACACATTTTCATAAACACACAGTGACTACACACAAGTGAATTACACACTAAGGGGACGTAAAGTGCACACATGCCCAGAGCAGTGGGAAGCCCTAAACTCAACACCCAGGGAGCAATTAGGGGTTAGGTGCACTTCAGCCATGTCCCATGGTCGGGAATTGAACCTGTCACCTTCCAGTCACAAGCTGCTTCCCAACCTATAGGCCATCACTGCTCCACTGGCTTCACTGCCATTCCTGGATGTTTCTTGTAAAAGGCAGTGTGAGCGGTGCTGCTTGATGAGTCATGTGCCAAGTGAGCAACATGACCACAGTGGCTTACCAAGCTCGCTACTGCCGGGAGCACCAAGGGTGTAACTACATTTGCATTTGTCATGGAGACATGGAGATGAAAGTAGGGGATAGTGCCATGTTTGTATCATTGTGTATTGCTGTCATACATTAGCACTGATATCTTTAAAACCAAAGGATTTCAAATGAAATGCTTACCTTGCCTATTTTCCAGGTTAGATTTCCTGGATTCATTATGAAATAATTTTCACCGTAGGAGGATTTATTGAAAAATCCAAAGTGCCTTGTAGAATACTCGTCAATATTATTTGTTACGTCAATTCTCAAGTTGAATAAGTTATATCTTCTAGCGTAATGCTCATAAATGCTCTCGAAGTATTTCCATACCTTGTAATAGTTCAAATGACTGTTATAAACATTTCTTAAGATCTATCTACCTCCATATCGTTCACCCTGAGCAACCAGTTGGAGAATCATGTCATGAACAAGACATACACAGCAGGACAGTTCAACACATGACTCTGTTTTATTAAAGAACTGCTAGCATCTTATATACACAGAAAAGAAGTGCTTAGCCCCCACCTTTGTGACGTAACTAAAACTTTCACATGGAAGGCTTGCAATAAATCTCATGGTTCCTATAAGTCTACTGATAAAGGAGTTTAGGGAGTTGCCATGACCTACATCTAGATAAATCACTGAGAGAAGGACATTCCATCTCACAATAAAAAGTCTGTTTGCTTTATGCCCAGAACTTAACATATTACATGCATCTATATAACTAAATTTAATACCAAAGTATAGAATATAAAAAGTCTGCTTTTCACCCTTCACTATGTAACTCATTAAGTTACCTGATTACTAGATCATCCCACATATAGTTGCTCAGCGCTACTGCAGGTGTCAGCAATCCAATACGGAAAACATTAACTTTTCCCAATTAAAAGTCTGCCACTAAAATGTCGCTTAGAAAATGCTTATCACATGATCACACTAACAACACAGCACATATGATCATGCAACATGCTTTTCTAAATCATCGTCCATTTCACCAGCCTGGCAGACTACAGGGCTCGGCATGGCCATGGAGACACAGACTCTTGGTTAAGGCAAAAAGATTGCTTAAGTTAAATATATATTTTAATGCGGAAGGCACACTAGACTGTTATGCCTGGGTTACAGATTACAGGTAAGCTGTTTACAAGCACTGATAGAACATTAAAGGGGGTTATTTAAGAAAAACAAATGCCATGTAGTGCCTCGTAGCGCCAGGTAAACGCCAGGCCCAGTATGTGAAAACCATATATATGAAAGTCAATCTGGCCTCTAATAGTGTCATGTAGCGTTGAATGTATTACTAGTGGTGGCTCAGTTTATAGCGCTGGCGCTGTGTGTTCAGTAGCGCCATGTAGCACCTCTTGCTCAGTAGTGCTCTCCCATACATTTCAATGGTGTTTTATTAGGTTGTGTATAAATAGTAATGTTCTAAATTTTTTGGTCAAAAGATCGTGTGGCCTCTTCTGCCCAGAAAACAAACACTTTTATTGTATTTACCATATGTTTTCGCTCTGGTGCTGGTATATATTTGTTGAGAAAGAGACTTTTGGCACATAGCGTCTGGCGCTCGATGCTAGAGCACCCAATTTTAGTGCGCCGACGCTGGTTGTGTGTATTTTTATCTTAAAAATGGGCTTCAGTGCTGAGTGCTGGACACACTTAAAGCTGTCCATCACTCTGAATAAGAGTCTTATCTTTTATATGTTTCCCACACCCTGTACATACATATTGCTCACATTAAAAATAATCCTACCTGCATCTATGAGCCTTTAAACATCCAAGATGGCGGCTTATGGAACATCAGGCAGCCTGCAAACAGTAAGTGCCTTCTGACTGTGCTGCTCTGCATTCTGGGACTGCTGACCTTTTCCTGACCCCGGCTCTGCTCTGTCTGAGCAAAGCACAGCTATAACCCACCCCCTGTACTTTATCCCACTCTCCTCTCCTCAGTTAGTGTAATGCTTCTGAGTCAAGATGGCGGCGCCCGTATCCTAAAGTCCTTAACAGAGTTGCAACCCAATGGGGGAAAGAATGATAAGTAAGTGACTAAAAACTTAAAATATATAGGGATTTGGGATTTTCAATAAATCATAGTGAAGTTCTGGTTTAACTGGCGCTACCTATCAATCACTGGAGCATTGTCCTATTGTTAGATGTAGCGTTTTCTTGGGCTCTTTGACCTCGGGACACCACCTAGCATTCTCGATTGGCTCTGCAGTGAATCAGGGAGAGAGCTTCAACAGCTCCCTTCAGACATCACATTTATCATTGCTGGACATGATACTACAGCGTCACTTGATACTACGCTAGGTTATAGTGCCAGACACCCACTTGCAGGTGGACGCTCTAAGCGCCACTACATAGAAGTTCAAATGGCAATACATGGCACTAGTCTTAAATTAGCCACTATGTCAATTTACCTTAATGAAGTAACGGGCATGGGCCATTATGGAATGTGTGGGGGTTCTATGGCAGACCATTCGCATTAGTGACTGTAATTTGTCTTTACCTTCCCTTTGTTCTCTCCTCTCTGGTCCTCCTCTGATTGTGTATATTGATATATTTATACAAGTATGACATAGTTTATCAGCGTTAGCAGCATTATCACTGTTTGATATATATATATATTGTAAGCGGACAAGCAATCAGCAGTGACAGACAACGGATTTGAACGGAAAAACGGCTTTTATTCAGCAAAGTTCAGTAAGATTGTAGCATAAATGCAGTAAGCAAAAAGGGTTACTTCACCAACCAAATAATCCTGGGCTGGGTACTCCAGAAAGCTGATCAGTTCCAGTCCACTTTACAGGGCGTATCAGCCCTCTGCTCAATGTCCAGTGCTATCCTTCACCACGGTGCAGCTCAGCCTGGGCTCACTCCAACAGGCTGGTCATAGACAAAGGAAAGGCCGTGTGCTCTCTTCTTATACAGGCTTCCCCTGTAATCAGCCTGCACACTTGTGGAGGGCCTTTAAACATGTAACAACCCGTTAGGGAATTGGGGAAGTGACCCGGGTCCTGAAAACCCGGCCCGGATTGTGCTTTATACAGCCAAGCAGGGGAGAAATAGACATTTTGATACAATTTACCACATATCCCCCCCCCCATCTTCTTCAGACCCACGGTCTGACAACCTTCAGCGGCCATACAGTGGGTTCGGGACACAGCGACTACATTCCCCGGCTTATGTTCCACTTTAAAGTTCACTTTTTCAGCCATGGGTACTATTCTCCGCACTCGGTCACCCTGATTACAGGCCCTCACCCTGGTCGGCCTATTACATAATGTGTTGGGGACCACACGTCTAATGGACTTAACCGGGAGGGTTACCAGTTCTGCCGGGGGTACTCCATTGTTGGCAGGAGGGATACACCTTTCCCACAAGGGCCAGAACAAGGGGAAATCCCACCCAACCACGACATCATAGCCCAGGCGTTTTACTACGCCAACCTCATGGGACAATGTTCCCGCGGGGGTCTCAAACGTACCCACTGCAACAGTCACGATATCCCCGTGGATGCAAAGCACGCTCAGCTTTTTCTTTGGTTTGCAACCACCATGCACCAGGTTGGCCCTGACCCCGGCTACCTGAGTCCAATAATGCCTTTAAAGACACAACCTGCGTTTCAGATTTTGACCGCTGACTAGCGGCACAACCGCTAGCGGCACAACCGGGGTCTGCCAACAGGGATCTTCTGCAACCCGCGTCACATTCCATGGGTTCAGGGCCGAGGGGGCAATCCGCGGCTATGTGCCCCCACACACGGCACCTCCAACACTGGGGACCCCGGAACCTCCTTGCCCGGACGTCTTCACTAGGGTTAGGGGGCCTCTGGGGGTCAGGGACACTCTTTTGCCCTCTCACAGCTCTCCACACACTTCCCAGGGGAACTTGTTTACTCACTGGTCTGTCGGTCTTGTCGGGGGCATCCCGAAATGGGTCCTCAGTCGCGACAAATCGTTCCACGACGTTAACTAGCTGCTCAACAGTCTGTGGGTCGCCATGTCCAGCCCATTGCTGTAGCTTCGGCGGCAGTGCCCGAACAAAATAGTCCACCGCGACTTTTTCGATGATCTGCACAGGGGTCAAACGCTCTGGCTCCAACCACTTTTGGACCAGATGAATTAGGTCATACATCTGCGATCGGGCAGGTTTATCAACAGAAAAAGTCCAGTTGTGTACTCGCCTTGCCCGAACCGCTGGCGTGACTCCCAGGCGAGCAAGGATCTCCATTTTTAGCTTGGCATAGTCCCGCACATCCTGCTCCCTGAGATCAAAATATGCTTTTTACGGCTCACCTGACAGGAACGGTGCAATCACGTCAGCCCATCCCGTGACTGGCAGCTGCTCTTTCTCAGCCATGCACTCAAACACCGTGAGGTAGGCCTCCACATCATCCTCATGGGTCAGCTTTTGTAGGACCCGCTGTATGGCTCTCCTTGCACCCTCCGACTCAACTGGGCTTCTCTCCGGTTGTGAAACTTTAGCACCACCAGTCTCTCTAATCGCGGCTATCTGTTCCATCAACAGGCGATTTGTCTCCTGCTGCATTTGGAACTGTTGTGCCAGGGCCTGCTGCTGGGCTTCCTGCTGTTGTGCCAGAGCTTGCTGCTGGGTTTGCTGCTGTTGTGCCAGGGCTTGCTCATGCCGGAGGTCAGCTTGTATTAGGTGTTTTATCACCTCCTCCATTTGCTTTTGAGGCATCTTGATTGCTGCCTTCGCCAACGACAAGCAAAATGCAGTGCATTTTGTCACTCCATTGCCCCTAGCAACAGTCACTGTGCCCGCATTCTCCACCAATTGTAAGCGGGCAAGCAATCAGCAGTGACGGACAACGGATTTGAACGGCAAAACAGCTTTTATTCAGAAAAGTTCAGTAGATAGTCCAAAGATTGCAGCATAAATGCAGTAAGCAAAAAGGGTTACTTCACCAACCAAATAGTCCTGGGCTGGTTACTCCAGCAAGCTGATCAGTTCCATTCCACTTTACAGGGCGTATCAGCCCTCTGCTCAATGTCCAGTGCTATCCTTCACCACGGTGCAGCTCAGCCTGGGCTCACTCAAACAGGCTGGTCATCAACCCAGGAAAGGCCGTGTGCTCTCTTCTTATACAGGCTTCCCCTGTAATCAGCGTGCACACTTGTGGAGGGCCTTAGAACATGTAACAACCCGTTAGGGAATTGGGGAAGTGACCCGGGTCCTGAAAACCTGGCCCGGATTGTGCTTTATACAGCCAAGCAGGAGAGAAATAGACATTTTGATACAATTTACCACAATATATATATATATATATTAGATAAGATAAATGATATATGATCAGTGGGTGGGAGGGCAGGTGATAGCGATGACCCCTGCTTGCCCAAAGGCGATGCCCCAGATTTGGGCCCCGGGGGGACACCTGGTGATCAGTTTCTTCAGGATGTGGCCAGCTGCTAGGTGTGTACATTGGAGGCCTCCCCGAGCTGTCCAGAGGGCAGGGCAAGTGGGTGGCGCTCCTCCAGAGATCCAGATGCAGGATTCAGATGGGCCGGCTCCAGGTCACTGGCCATGCATGTGTCAGGACCTGTACATAGGCATATTCTAAATGCAGTGTTACAGAGTTTACAGTGAATATTCTGAATACCAGAAACAATAGGAGAGAGAGCCCGGCCCCTAGGAGCTTACAGTCTAAAGAAGAAGATCGAAGACGAGGGGGAAGGATCACAAACAGTCAGTATGAATATTTATGGCGTGTGCCCTATAGAGAATTACTTAAGCCAGATTGTATGCTTGTCTTAATAGGTGAGTTTTAAGGGCACCTTTGAAGGTTTTAAGAGTTGTGGAGTGGCAGATTGGGTTGCTCGTGAGAAGTCCTGGAGGCGGGCATGAGAGGAGGTGACCAGGGTGGAGGACAGGAGAAGGTCGGCAGCAGAGCGGAGGCTGCGTCTAGGTTGATATTGTTGGATTAGAGATGAGATGTAGGGAGGGGCCTGGTTGGAGAGAGCTTTGTGTGCGAGGGTTAGATTTTTGAACAGGATTCGCTGTGGGACTGGCAGCCAGTGTAGGGATTGGCAGAGAGGCGCAGAGCTGGAGGAGTGAGAGGAGAGATGGATGAGGTGAGCAGCTGAGTTCAGGATAGATTGGAGGGGTGTCAGTCTGTTAGTTGGTAAGCCACAAAGAAGAATGTTGCAGTAATCCAGTCGGGATATGACCAGGGCATGCAACATTTTAGTGGTGCTTTGTTTATGCGTATGTTTATGGCCAGGGCTCCCGCACCCTTTGGGACAAATAGAGTGTGTTGTGAGGGGCTGCAGCCCGAACTTGACTGATGCACCAAGAGGGGCCCTGTGGGGGACCCAGCTATCCAGTGCAGCCCCCAGGTCAGTGACACTGACCTTTTTTTCCCACTCATAATCACTGAATGACTCTGGGGAAAATACCATATAGTAGTCTGGGGTTCCCTCTGCCCTCCCTGTCTGTGGCCGGGCAGGGGAGTTCAAGCATGGGAAGTGCAGTGGGCCGGGCCAGGAATGAGGCATGGGTCCCGGGGCTTACACCCCCGTGTCCCCTTGAGTGGAGGTCTGCTCTGCAGACATCTCTTCACCGATGTCCAGGAAGGACGACCTGGTGCCCAGGTTTGTGGTCAGAGGAGGAGACCGGCTGCCACCCCTCCATTGTTTCTTTTGAATTTGTGCAAGCACATGGGGTGTGGGGTCTAGGCTGTATTGCAAGGTCTTTGACCCTTCCACCCCATGGCTTGCACTTGAGGTTTAGGGCAACCTCAGGTAAGCCTGCTCCCAATTTTTCTATTGAATTGTATGTCCCAAATGGGGCTCTCAGAGATTAGAGTTAGGAACTGCACCCCACAGAGGCACCTTGGCGTGGTGGTGCAGCTTACGCATACTTCTGAAGATGTGTCTGACCGAGCCTCTGTTTTTAACTAAGTTTAGAGACACCTCCTGGATCTCAATCCTGGTTCCCGTAGCGCAGTGGACATGGGCTTTTTCTCCTCCGCAGCATGGCGCAGGTCCATGACTTGTGTCTTCCATCTGGCCAGCTGAAGGCGTTTACTCCACGGGGTATCGCTCGCATGAGGGGCGCCTCTCACTCCGCTCCCGCCCCATAGCAAAAACAGTTGCCGCTTCAACCGCTGGCATACCTGTAGAGCAACGCCGCTTCTCCGCCGCTCTCTCCACCTCCGGTTCTGCTGGCCGTGCTGTGTCTTTGTGCTCATGTCTTCCTGCCTGCTGACAAGCAGCTACACTGAGGCTCGAAGTAGGACCCATCTCTCTACAGATCGCTTCCTCTCGCACCAGGTTAATTCTTGCCGGGTCTGCTTTTCCCCGCCATCTTCATCCACAGTCCCTTCTTTTTGGCGTCACATTGCGGCCATCTCCTTTCTCACCAGATGGTTCCCCTAGGGCCAAGTAGTGGCGGATCTTTGCAGCCTGGGAGCTCCACACTGCTGCTCAGCACTTCCTCTGTCTTGACATGGGGCAATTGGGCACCGATGGGTGGTCAAAAAGAGGTTTTCCACACACAGACACTTTGGGCGCAGAGCTATCTCACACACATCCTCATGTGGCCATAGCTAACCACGCCCGCCATAACTTCATTTTTTATTTATTTTTAAATGCCAGAGTTCTTTTCAGAGCCCATTTTGTGCAGGGCAATCGCCCTGGTGTTCCTCTCGATTTTTAGACCTCTAGACCCAAACCTGAACTTTGGGTTAGCTCATCACTAGGATGGATTTTATTCCTACCAGGAGAGAATAAACGACAAGCTTGGAGGGAGTTTTATTCAGTCAGGGTGTATAAGTGACTCCTTCTCTCATTAGCCAACGCGTTTATATGTATTTTAAATATTACATTATTTTGCATTAGTGCTCCTTTAGGATGCACTTTGGAAAGCCAAAAATCGAAATGCTTGCATTGTCCGTGAAAGTTGTGGGTGTGCTTTGGATCGTTATTGCAATTATCTCTCATGTATGACTCAGATTGATACTTGACCTTGCCTTTGCCTGAACCTCTGCTGTGAGCTTAGACTCTGTGGCCTCACCTTTGCCCCGGTACCATGACCCTTGCACCTACGTATGACCTTCGCTCTTCCTGCTTCTCATATATCTCTCTGCTTTAATGCCAGATTGGACCAACTTTCTGTGAATTACCTCTGCTATGTCTGACTTGTGACCTGTGACCTGTGACCACCCATAGGTGCTAACCCACCTGCAAGTCCATCTCTCAGTGAATATCTTCTGTGCTATTAGGACCTGGGAGCAACCGGGAGCTTGTCTAAAGTTATCTGCAAAATTGGGCCTTATTCACTGAACTTGACTTGCTAACTGGTGAACCTTACAATATTTACATATATGACCTGATTTATCAAGCATATGCCACACTGGCAACAATTAGAGGTGAAAAATATTCACAATTTTCTTTTTACACCGGCACATGGTGCAACATAGGAAGAAACACATTTACTAAGACATTGTGTTGCAGCAACATGCAGAAGAAATTATAAATTATATTTTGCATTACATGCAATTCTGTGACAAATTCTGGCAAATTGTGCTTGATAAATCCGGCCCATATTCTGAAATTTTTAGATGGCTTTAAATGGCTTATTTTACACTGTTCCCAATGAGAATAGGGTGTGAAGAAGTTAGTGTGTGCCCAGACAGATCCTTTAACTAATCTAATTATTTAACTAACCTGATGGTTTAGTCTAACTGCTTTGATGTGAGTGATTCGTTTTCCCTGCAAATGTGGGCATATCTTATAAGTAAATGAGTGATGTTAGAGTTTGGCAAAGAGCCTGAAAGGAGGCCGGTTACCATTCAGGGCAAGTTGTATTTCTTGTGGAGATTAGCTCTGGTAGGCGGCCGGATGTCAGCAGTATAGAGGCGGAGGCAAACAGTTCAAAGTAAAGTCTGTGTTTATTTCACACAAAAATCCACAAAAGCATATGTCCATACAGGTTACATCACCTTTTCAGGAAACCGCAGCATAAATGATTCAGTCAGGCAAAACAGCTTTTAGTCCTTGAGCAAAGGTCCTGTTTACAGTCAAATATGCCTCAGGTCCGCATGAAACAGCCTCCACAGGAGATTTCAGCCAGGCTCACAGAGTCTCACTCCCATGTGAGCTCTAGACAAAGGACAGGCCACAGCTGATTCCCCAGGCTATTTAAACAGCCCGCAAAACCCGGACCTGGGTAGTGGGATGGAGTCCCACCCTGCTCTACTCCATCCCAGTAAAGCCGCCCCAGGTTAGCCTTTCGGCTATTCTAAATCATCAGCAGCAAACTGCCACCAGCAGCTGATGCTGGAAAACAAACTATACGGCTTTACTGCACCAAGGCCAGGTACATTGGTGCTACATACCTGCCGTCAATGACGGCCCCTTGCACCTTACCACATTCTCTAAATAAATTTACCCTCCAGCACACTCTCCTAAACTGGCAACAATAAAGTCTCATGATTAGGCTCAATAATATTTTATTACTTACCTTATTTCGACACCCAGATTTCCTGCATACACCCAGACGTTGAACGGCATCCAAGGCACGAGCCAGGGTGGACATGGTATAGCACAATTGGTAATTATTCAATAAATGTGAATAATTCCATAATAAATATAGCGGGTGTGTGACGTTTGCACATGATTTTTCAGGTATTGGGACATACATTGTTTGAAATATTTTTAATTTTATCTGGTCTATATCAGTGCATGCATGATAATAGTAGTAGATGTCTTCAAGTATTGGATCTCCAGGTCGATTATGCCGGTTTATATTATGCAGCCTCTTCTCCAGGGCAGGCATATCTGGGGTAATGAGCTGAAAATATAAACTGCAATTAATAAGTTTGGTGAAAGATCGGCCAAAATTAATGACAGTCCACGTATCATGGAGGATGAATGTGATGTTTTGCAGGTGGTCATCTAATCCTACCATTATTTTGTCATAGGCAGAGGCCTTTCCACACATTATTATCACACTGGCGGTGGATTTCTGAATTACATTTAGCTTTTGCTGATTAGTTTTCAGATCTTTGGTCATGGTAACCACATAAGCAATGCAGATGCCGTTCTTGGCCATCTCTCTGCTCAGTTCCTGGAATTCCTTGTCGGCGCTGCCATCATGCGGTGTAATGATTCCGACCCAGTTCCAACCAAATGTCTTCAGGCAAAAGACTATGGCTTCCAGTCGAAGGTGATCATCCTGCCCAGTGATCGAGAGCGTTTTCAAAAGATTACTGTGCAGATTGGAATCATAAGTAATCTAGAGAGGAGCATAATACATGATTTACCCTCAAGTACAGAAGACCTTTCACATTTATGAATCACTGAAGCTAGTCTGTAATCTATCTGAACCTCAGGCCATATACTGGAGGTTTGCTGACTATTCCTTCCAAACTCTAATGTTACTCTGGTTCTCTATTATTTAGTCTTTCCAATATAATAGGGAATCCCACTAGACCTTGTCCAAGGGAATCATGTAAAAAGCCATCTACTATTTTAAGTGGGTGTTATCAGAAGCACAAGTGAGGCCTAGCTGTGGGTGGAGTTAAATGAAGTTGCCCAAAACTAAATGAAAGTGATTTATTTAACGAACTTGAAAAACATAAATACATCATTAATTTAGCTAGTAGAGAGGTAGGCCACATTTCGGACACAGATACTGGAACAAAATCAATGATTATGACTTTTGGTCTTTGCCCCTGGGGCACCCCAATTCGGGACGCCCCACTGTGTTAAACCCTCCCTGGTCACCCAGTAAAATGAATCAGTGCATTCTGTTGCTGTGTGAGCTCTGTGAGCAGCAGGGTTCAGAATAGATTGGAGGGGTCAGGAAATGACCAGGGCATGCACCAACATTTTAGTGGTATCACGTGAGAGGAAGGGACGGATGCAGGAGATTATTTTAGGTTGGAGATGACAGGAGGTGGCTGGGAAGTGAATGTGGGGTGTGAATGAGAGAGAGGAGTCCAGAATGACGCCCAGGCATCAAGCTTGAGGAGTTGAAGTTATTGTAAGATTATTTACAGAGATTGTTGTGTTAGAGAGGAGAGGGGAGTGAGATGGTGGGAAGATGACCAGTTCTGTTTTGTCCAGTCCAAGGCAGTAAGATAACATAAAGGAAGAGACAGCTGTTAGACAGTCAGGGAGGTGATAGAGGAGGGAGGAGAGATTTGGGCCAGAGAAGTACATCCTACTGACATCTGCTTAAAAGGGGTATTGAAAGCCTAGAGGGGAAATTAGTTCACCAAGATCATAAGTGTATATGTGTATATATGTGTAAAAAGTAGGGGTCCTGGAACAGAAACTTTTAGTACACCAACAGACAGAAGGTGGGGAGGGGAACTTGTGTTTCAGTAAGTTACACTAAATGAGATAGGAAGAGAGTGTGAGACCTTGGATTCCTAGAGAAGAAAGAATATTGAAGTAGAACATGGTTGACAGTGTCAGAAGCAGAGGACAGGTCAAGAGGAATGTGACCTACTGTAGTGCTGTGTCTTGTGTGTCTTGCTTTTGTTTCTAATATACAATTCAAATTATATATATATATATATATATATATATATATATATATATATATTTTGATGGAGACAAGGAAGAAAAAAGCACCGGGGCAAGAACTTATTATTTGAGGGACAGAAAAAATGATGTAAACCAAGAGAGTAATACATATATCTTCATATCCCTTGAAATGCAGATCCTGTCCATTGAACTTACTTTTGTGCCCACAAGTCAGGTGGATCTTTTTACTACTGGATATTAATACACAATCTGATATAACACAATTTTATATTAATAAAATGCTGTGTAAGAGACATGAAAGGATATTATCTTTACTAATCAATTTGTGACTGGTTGTCTTTGGACTTTTAGGACTCGTGTATAGTGTTAGGAAAACCCGAACTGCCCAGAGGCTGACCACCTTGCTGCCGCCCACCCCTGATCCACCCATGCCCCATCCAGACCCACCCAACCAATCAGGATGGAGAGTAGATGTGGTATAGGTGGGCCAGATTCAAGCTGGCGTGGACTACAGCACCCAATACGTGGCCAGTGTTTTGTACCATCCAATTCCTTTGTGTTGTACATCATTACATTCCAATGCCTCCTTTTATGGCGATGGGCAGCCATGGAACTCGTCCTCAGTTATGTGGTATAAGAATATTTATGTTCAGCCATAAAGGCATTCTAGGTCTTGTACAGTGAAGGGACATCTTGCTGTAGCCAGAGGATTCTGACTTCTTTGTCCAGGCCAAATGTGAACAGGACTCTCTCGACTATTCTATTTTTTATATAAACCAATTCTGTCCTTTATTATACTCTATACCCAGATAAAACGTATATACCTGAATATAGTGACACACCTTTCCGAGCACCGGGAACATAGACTCAGGAAGGGTTTTACTCCAAGAAGCAAGAGTGCATGCATGTGAAAATGTGATTCTAAGTGTGAATCTTACCTGTGG
The DNA here is from genome assembly GCA_027917425.1 of Gastrophryne carolinensis. NCBI lineage: Eukaryota > Metazoa > Chordata > Amphibia > Anura > Microhylidae > Gastrophryne > Gastrophryne carolinensis. The sequence goes on from CM051234.1 coordinate 8,928,686, forward strand.
GTAGCCATAAATCCTGAGTAAATGCACCAATTCCACATCATTGTTGATAAAACCAATGACTTCACCTTGTTTCCCGCAGGCATAGTTTGGGGAGTAAACTATATTTCTAGATGGCATTTTTAGAATATTATAGACAGCATGCGTGACATCTCCGCAGCTGTCATTTATGATATAGCCCAGGGTGATGTTTGGTAGCAGGTCGGGGTGGTCATTAATGGCTTCAACAGTGAATATGATTGTAAGAATCTCTGCATAATCTTTAACATTTGGACTGTAATGAATGAATAAGTTAATTGTCACCAAGTATACATACATCACAATAAACATATACAAGACATTCTTCCTGCAAGAGTTATGGTGTAAAGATCAAGACGAGACATAAGTTGACTTTAAATTATATTTATCCTTAAATAAGCATCTATAATAACAACTTATATTCAGCCCCACTAACGATCCCATCAGACTCACTTTTGTCCTCACTATACTTACCTATCTTATCCTATTTTCAGAGAGATTGCCTTAATGCCCCGATAACAGCAACTGAAGTACACAAAGCCTTTAAAACTCTATCCAAAGATATATTGTACTGTAGATCCTTTACTAACCAGTCTCTATAACCACCTGTTGGAAGGTATTATACCCTCCCCTTACTTCAACCAGGCAAATATGGTCCTCATACCCAAACCAGGGAAGGACCCCTCACAGACCACATCTTATAAGCCAATACCTTTGCTAAACTTAGATTACAAGTTCCTCAAAAAAAGCCTCACCAACAGAGCTCAGATTTTTCAGCCAGAGATTTCCAGGCCAACTGGATTTTCTGCAGGGAAAACTTGCCATGATCGGAATCTGAGCGGCATATTCCAGTGCGTCAGCCAGACATAGTTACTCCCTGAACATCCTTGTGAGTTTGGTTGCCGAAAGAACATTTGATCAAGTCAATTGGCATTGGCTGTTTTACCTTCTGGAGCACCAGGGGTACGGAGTAGGTTTTCTTTCCATAGTAAAACATTTCTATGATAATCCCCCAACACAGCATAAACCAACAACTTTCTTCCCAAATTATCCTTGATTTGAGGCATACACCAGGGTTGCTCCCTGTCACCCATTCTTTTCAACGTAGAACTAGATCCCATCCTATGAGTCCTGGAAGCGTTACTGCAACAAGGTCAGGGCCCCTTGTATTTTGTTTACAGGCACATTATCACTTTAATGTATAGTTAGCACGGGCACTTTTTAGTGGGATTGTTGGTCCTACTTTTTGCACAGGTGGGTCCAAGAATAGGTCTGCTTATTGATTTTGTTATTGTATATATTATATTATATATTATAAACAGATTTATTCATATTTAATAGGGTTTGGTGTGGATAGTCTAATTCAGTGGTCCCCAACTTTTTTTTCACCGTGGAGCGGTTCAGGATTTGGTAATTTTACCGTGGCCTGGGGGGAGGGGCTGACTGGGGGCAGGGCTGGGGGTGTGGCTGGGGGCGGTGCGGCGGCATTGATTGTTAATATTGTTAATATAATAGGTTGGTAAACTCTGGTGTTGGCGCAGGAGCGGTGGTGAGGTTTATGGGTTGCTTTGTGCCCTCTCTCGCTAGCTTTCCTGAGGTCTGTGGAACAAAAGTGGACTTTTCATGTTATTGCCCCCCCCCCCTTGGCAAAACCGCAAAACCGAGCGTTGTGATTAGCTGATGCAGTCACTGGCTTCTTCTGGGTATCTGGCCACCGGCAACCAGATGACTATGATGGCCAATCGCATTGCTCGATTTCACCAGGCACTGAGGAGAAAGGAAAGATTATGAGGGTTTACCGGGGTTAATGCGCAGGGGGCACTGGCAATGCTCTAAGAACAACATCCATTTTGTGAAAAATGGGTGTTGTTTCAGTTTAAGTACCTCTCAGGCATCGCTATTTGGAATACCCCACAATACCCCACCTCCCCGGGATTGCACTGCAAACACTTACCTTTCTGTCGCACCCACAGCATGTTTTGCACCAGAGGTGTGCTCCCCTGCCCAGTCATTCAGATAAGCTGGGACGGCAGCGTGCCACAGGCCGCAGGATTTCCAGTTTCACTATGCCAACACTTTGTCCAAACAGAGCTGTATATCAAGCCTTAATATACACGGCATACAGTGCTGCACATGCACCATGGGACTAGGTGAAAGGTACATTTTAGGGCACCCGGAGGTTCACACAGTGAAGCATGCCATAATGCAGCTTACAGTCCTGCTGTTATATTTATGTAGTAAATATATGGCCTCTAAGATGGGGGACTGGATATCAGAGCACACACACACACCTACTAACTGCTAAAATGTTTGCTGCAGTTTCCGTCCACCTTCTCAGGAACTAAGCATTGACTAGAGAGGGGCATATACAAGTGTAGTTTGACTGATGTAATCAACCATATGCTGAAACCTTCTTAAGGCAGAGCTCATCACCCCTCTCTTCATGGAGGGGGGGGGGATGCCACAAGGAATGGCCCTTATCTGTCTTGGCAGTGCCAGAGTGGCCACAGCAATTGTTCTCCCCTTTTCTTTAAAAACCCAGCACTGGTTTAGAACAGACCAACATGAAGACCCAGCCAACTGCTCACCTGTCAGAGCAGATCCAGAGAAGCTCCTGGCATCACATGGTGCTGTGAGAGAGCAGCACTGATTCAGAGGAGCACTAAGGCAGGTTGTTATTCAAGCGCAAGACTCCCTGCACTTCCTATGCTGGCCACAGAAAGCAGTATGCAAGATAACAGCGGCCGCCCAGGCGTGCACCTTAGAGGGAACACTGGTGCAGGTGGGTGCAGTTATGATGTAAGGGGCGGGGTTTGGAGCACGGGGCGCGATAGCCTCATGGCCCGGTACCATTTGAGCCATGGATCAGTAGCCGTCCGCAGCCCGGGGGTTGGGGACCACTGGTCTAATTGATTTACTGCTACAGTGCAGAGAGGGAGGGGTCGGGCACGAACTGTGGTGTTGTTTTGTTGTCCATTGTGTTCATGTATATTGTGCGTGTGGGAATTAGTGTATTCTTTCCTAATATTTAGTGACTTTTTATCCCAGTTTGTGAAGCTTTATGTATAGGGGTGTTCCCGGGACCACCTTGGAGCCCTGACCTTGGTGAGGAGTATACTTTCATACAGCACCCCCTTGTGCATGCACTGTTTGCGCACCTAGAAAACTATCTGTATTTGGTTTGCTGGAAGCGTTACCACAGTTTCGAGGAATTAGGATTGGGCACTAGAGATGGGAAAAGTTTCCACTTTATGTTCTCCTCATGCTGCTGCCAACTCCAGGATGTATCGTTAAGGAACTGTATGTTCTCCTCATGCTGCCGCCACCTTCACGTTATGTCATTTAGCGACTATATGTTCTCCTCATGCTGCTGCAAACTCCAGGGTGTGTCATTCAGTCACTATGTGTTCTCCTCATGCTGCCGCCACCTCCACAATATGTTATTTGTCCACTTTATGGTCTCCTCATGTTGCTGCCAAATCCAGAGTGGGTCGTTAAGGCACTATTTGTTCTCCTAATGCTGCTGCCAACTCCAGGGTGTGTCATTCAGGCACTGTATGTTCTCCTCATGCGGTTGCCAACTCCAGGGTGTGTCATTTTATGGTCTCCTCTTGCTGCTGCCAACTTCAGGGTGTGTCGTCAACGCACTATATGTTCTCTTCATGCTGCTGCTAAGGTGTGTCATTCAGGTACTATGTGTTCTCTTCATACTGCCTCCAACTCCAGGGTGTGTCATTTAGGCACCATATGTTCTCCTCATGCTGCTTCCAACTCCAGAGTATTTCATTCAGAAACTATAAATTCTCCACATGCTGCTGCCACCTCCATGCTGTGTAATTCAGTCAATTTATGATCTCATGCTGCTGCCAACTCCAGGGTGTGTCATTCAGGCACTTTATGATCTCCTCATGCTGCTGCAAACTCCACAATCTGTATTCAGTCACTTTATGGTCTCCTCTTGCTCCTGCCAGCTCCATAGTATTTCATTCAGAAACTATTTATTCTCCACATGCTGCTGCCACCTCCACACTGTGTCATTCAGTCAATTTATGATCTCCTCATGCTGCTGCCAACTCCAGGGTGTGTAATTCAGGCACTATATGGTCTTCCCATATTGCTGAAAACTCCAGTGTGTTATATAGGCACTGTATGTTCTCCTCATGCTGCTGTCAACTCGAGGGTGTGTCATTCAGGCACCGTATGTTCTCCTCATGCTGTTGCCAAACTCCAGGGTGTGTCATTCAGCCACTTAATGAACTCCTCTTGCTGCTGCCAACTTTAGGGTGTGTCGTCAATGCACTATATGTTCTATTCATGCTGCTGCCAACTCCAAGTTGTTTCATTCAGGTACTATGTGTTCTCCTCATGCTGCTGCCAACTCTAGGGTGTGTCATTCAGCCACTATATGTTCTCCTCATTCTACCTCCAACTCCAGGGTGTGTCATTCAGGCACATTATGGGCCTTATTTATCAAGGGATAGCGCCAGGTAGTGTCTGACTAGCACCAGGTACCTCCAGCTATTGGCGGCTACCGACTCAAGAACGCCCGGCGGCGGACACAATCACGCATTTATCACACTAAATGAGGCTAGCGCCGGCGAGAGCGTCGGCTAGCGCAGGATTCATCATGTAGCCGACTGCAACGAACAGCGCTGCTGCCAATCCCATCACAGCGCCAGGTATGACCTGTCGCTCCCTGGCGCTCTCCAATGCATTTCAATGGAGCAATCTTTAAATATTCAGAATTAATTGATATTAATGTTTTTTATTTTTTTTTTTATGTCAAAAATTCTGTGACCACTTTTGCAATGTTAGGATTTTTTTTTAAGGTAAAAAAAAAAAAAAAAAAAAAAAAACCTTTGTGCAGAATTGATATTACAGGTCTCATATTAATGTATTCATATTACAAAATGTTTTGAAAAACTTGTTTAATTTTTTAAACAAAAAATATGGTTGTTTGGAGGTTAAAAACTACTTTACACCCATCGCCGCCAGCGCTCTGGGGTTTAAACAAGCATTTCACAGCGCGAGAAATTTTTGAGCGTGATTTGTTAATGAATATGCTGGAAGCCGTTCGCTCTGGCCATTCGCTGTCAGGCGCACCCATACAGCGCGGAACCTGTGAAACAGCGACCCCTAACCACGTATTCAACATTCCGCACACCGACTGAGTTGCTGTCAACAAGCTAACTACGGCCAAGCACAGCGAATACTGGCGCTGTGAAAATCACGCTACTGGCGCTCATCTGTCGCTACCTGGCGCTATTAATGAATCGCCCTCCCCGTTCTCCTCATGCTGCGGCAACCTCCATAATGTGTCATTTAGCCACTTTATGGTCTTCTCATTCAGCTGCCAACTTCAGGCTGTGTCATTCAGTCACTATGTGTTCTCCTCATGCTGCTGCCACCTCCATGTCGTGTCATTCAGTCAATTTATGATCCACTCATGCTGCTGCCAACTCCAGGGTGTGTAATTAAGGCATTATATGTTCTTCTGATATTGCTGAAAACTTCAGGGTGTTTCATTCAGGCACTCTATGATCTCCTCATGCTTCTGCCAACTCCAGGGTGTGTAATTCAGGCACTATATGGTCTCCTCATATTGCTGAAAACTCCAGGGTGTGTCTTTAAGGCACTGTATTTTCTCATGCTGCCACCACCTCCACAATCTGTCATTCAGCCACTTTATGTTCTCCTCATGCTGCTGCCAACTCCAGGCTGTGATAGTCAGCCACTATATGTTCTTTCCATGCTGTTTCCATAGTATTTCATTCAGAAACTATTTATTCTGAATGAATATTCAGAATATTCATTGTCATCCATGCTGCTGCCAACTCCACACTGTGGCATGCAGTCAATTTATGATCTCCTCATGCTGCTGTCAACTCTAGGGTGTGTAATTCAGGCGCTATATGGTCTTCTCATACTGCAGAAAACTCCACGGTGTGTCATTCAGGCACTCTATGTTCTCCTCATGCTGCTGTCAACTCAAGAGTGTGTCATTCAGGCACCGTATGATCTCATGCTGCTGCCAACTGTAGGGTGCGTCATTCAGCCACTCTATGTTCTCCTCATGCTGCTGCCAACACCAAAATGTTTCATTCAGCCACTATATGCCATTCTCTTGCTGCCCCAACTCCAGGGTGTGTCATTAAGCCACTATATGTTCTCCTCATGCTGCAACAAACTCCAGGCTGTGTCATTCAGGCACTATAGGTTCTCCTCATGCTGCTGCCAACCCCAGGGTGTGTCATTCAGCCACTATAGGTTCTCCTCATGCTGGCTCCAACTCCAAGGTGTGTCATTCAGGCACCATATGTTCTCCTCATGCTGTTGCCAACTCCAGGGTGTGTCATTCAGCCAATCTATGTTCTCCTCATGCTGCCCCCACCTCCACAATGTGTTATTTATCCAAAAAGGAGAAAGGGCCTGCACCACTAAAATTGTAGCAGAAAGGTGCTGGCATAGACACACTCCCTCTTTTTGGAGGGTAATTATGCTGTACTGAAATTATGGTCCCCAGATTGACCTACTGTGTCTATAAATATTAGTCGCACACTTATAATGAAATTTATATCTATTTTATTGTACAAGGATTGATTAGCGCATACATAAAAGGACATACATGACATACATTTAAAAAACACAAATTAAAATTAAAAGGAGAAAGGATAAGTTAAGGCTCTTAAAGGATTCAGCAAATTAACTGAGTAAATGCCAAAGTTCCCTATGCCAGTTAATAATAATGAATCCAACTCATTAATATATATATATAAAGTGCTAATGCTTAGATAAGACAAAGTGCCCAATGCTATAAAGTGACCAATGCAAATAAAGAAAACAACGTGTGCTGTATTAAACAGCCAGTGCTAATGTTGTATGAATTCATGAATGTACTAAGGGGGAAAAAAATATATACATATATACACTCAAACACATAGTGATACAGTGACCAAAGATAGTGCAATGTTTAAGGCATGAGTAATAGGGAAACTAATAACAAAAATTCATATCACCATAAATGCGAGCCTGTTATCCTTTAAACGCCCATTGACGAGTTGCGTAGTGGCGACCCCACTACTTTGCCAGGATGTGTCCCCTATGTTCCCACCACCTCTGCTTATATATGCCATATGTAGCAAGTGGAAGAGTCTACAGGTGGAAGCACCATGGAAATCAAAGAGGGACACACAATAAAAGAGGGTCCCATCCGTATAATCGGGAAATACATTTTAGACATTCCCCCATGAGAGACACTTCCCTCTCAAGCCAAGCCTCTGATTACTTATCAGATGAGCGTTTTTTCGACTCAGGAAGCGAAAGAGGAGAACACGGAGGGGGAAGAATAAGAAAAGGAAGGAATCCAGGGGGGGTGCCCGAGATTTAGGCCAATGGGAACACAATCGTCTCAGGCCAAGAGAGGGGAAACACAGGCGAGTCTCCCCAACTCAGAGGCAACAAAACCGTTGTTAGATCTAGAGGTAATAAACCCCCCGGAAGTCCCGATAACCGATTTGCAAAGATCAGTCTTGGCAAAAGGTTTAAATTTTGCACCTACAAATACAATAAACAAATTCAGTGTAATTAAAGATTTGTAGTTATACTGCAGACGTCTCTCCTTGAAAAAGTATTTTCTTAATCCAGATGACAGTACTGATGAGCTAAATTGGGAGGAAAGAGAAGAAGCAGCATTGGAGGACTTGATAAGCCTATTGGAGGAACAGGAAACTACCCACCTTAAAGAAACTGTCTACCTTTACTCCACCCTGGACGAATAGTCCAGCTATACAGTTGTTCTTAAGCCTGGCAACCTTTTTAGATTTGGATTTGTATTTGGAAGGTGATGGAAGCATTCAAACAAAACTACACAGAAAGGAGACGGCCACAAATAGCTTGCTTCATTTCAAAAGCTTCCACTTATAGAATCTTAAAGAGGGGATCCCGACGGGACAGTTCCTGAGAGCGAGGAGGAACTGCTCAATGGAAACCGACTTTCTAAAAGAGGCTAAAGAAATGGAGGAGCAATTTAGAAAGCGGGGTTACCCTAGAAAAATCATTCAAAAAGCATCCCGAAGAGCCCTTGAGACACCTAGAGAGAATCTACTGGGATATAATCAAAATAACCGACAACAGAGAGATCGGAAAGGAATAGTCTATTTATTGGAATGTGACTGTCCAAAACAATACATGGGTGAAACAAAAAACTCTGGAAAAACAAGGATACAAGGACACCTGTCAAATATTAGGCTGGCGAAAAGGGACAGAGAAATAGGAAAAACCTTGAGTCCGGTTGCGAGCCACTTCCTGGAGAAACATCAGGGATGCGCAGATTGCCTGAACGTTTATTGAAATGTTTTTAAGAATAGTGATGATAAAGCCCCCGGAGCCCTGCCCCTTTTCTTCCCAGACAACCTTAATCTAGATCACATTGACCAGAGAAGAGGCGAAAGAAAGAAAAAAGAACATGTGGCTAAAAGAGGAAAAAGAAGAAAAGAACCATACATATAAAGAAGCCATGTATTGGAAGAAGATCGCAGATATGTGTGGACTGTTGATCCATTTATTCTGATAAGTGACATAATCATTGTTTTAGATTCTTTTGAGCTTTAGTGTAACATAGAAATTCTGTAATTATTGTATTTTGTCTAATAATCAGTATATATGAACTTGAAGACAGGTATATTATCAAGTGATGCGTATATTATCAAATGTATATATTAGAGATGAGCGAACTTTTGAAAAATTCGATTCGACTGATTCGCCGAATTTTCCGACAAAAATCGTTTCGACCCGAATAAATTCGCGACGAATCGCTATTAAAAACGGCTATTTCTGAGCCTCCTACAGCCTCAATAGGGTTGTAAACCATTCAGCCTTGCTGTAACACGCACAGGATGCGTGCTGGGTTTGTTAAATAATACTTTGAAGAAATATCACATGCAGATCAGAGGCATCGCTAATAGAATCGCAGAGCGGCACAATTGCAGAGAGTTGAAGTGGCATCACTATGAGGGGCAGAAGGAGCCCAAATATACACTGGAGTTGGCCTCAGGAGCCCAAAAATTGGATGAATCACACCCTGGAGTTGGCAGAAGTTGGCAGCAGCAGCAGGAGCCCAAATATACACTGGAGTTGGCTTCAGGAGCCCAAAAATTGGATGAATCACACCCTGGAGTTGGCAGAAGTTGGCAGCAGCAGGAGCAGGAGCCCAAATATACACTGGAGTTGGCCTCAGGAGCCCAAAAATTGGATGAATCACACCCTGGAGTTGGCAGAAGTTGGCAGCAGCAGCAGCAGGAGCCCAAATATACACTGGAGTTGGCCTCAGGAGCCCAAAAATTGGATGAATCACACCCTGGAGTTGGCAGAAGTTGGCAGCAGCAGCAGCAGGAGCCCAAATATACACTGGAGTTGGCCTCAGGAGCCCAAAAATTGGATGAATCACACCCTGGAGTTGGCAGAAGTTGGCAGCAGCAGCAGCAGGAGCCCAAATATACACTGGAGTTGGCTTCAGGAGCCCAAAAATTGGATGAATCACACCCTGGAGTTGGCAGGAGTTGACAGTAGTAGCAGCAGGAGCCCAAATATACACTGGAGTTGGCTTCAGGAGCCCAAAAATTGGATGAATCACACCCTGGAGTTGGCAGAAGTTGGCAGCAGCAGCAGCAGGAGCCCAAATATACACTGGAGTTGGCCTCAGGAGCCCAAAAATTGGATGAATCACACCCTGGAGTTGGCAGAAGTTGGCAGTAGTAGCAGCAGGAGCCCAAATATACACTGGAGTTGGCCTCAGGAGCCCAAAAATTGGATGAATCACACCCTGGAGTTGGCAGAAGTTGGCAGTAGTAGCAGCAGGAGCCCAAATATACACTGGAGTTGGCTTCAGGAGCCCAAAAATTGGATGAATCACACCCTGGAGTTGGCAGAAGTTGGCAGTAGCAGCAGCAGGAGCCCAAATATACACTGGAGTTGGCTTCAGGAGCCCAAAAATTGGATGAATCACACCCTGGAGTTGGCAGGAGTTGACAGTAGCAGCAGCAGGAGCCCAAATATACACTGGAGTTGGCCTCAGGAGCCCAAAAATTGGATGAATCACACCCTGGAGTTGGCAGGAGTTGACAGTAGCAGCAGCAGGAGCCCAAATATACACTGGAGTTGGCTTCAGGAGCCCAAAAATTGGATGAATCACACCCTGGAGTTGGCAGAAGTTGGCAGCAGCAGCAGCAGCAGGAGCCCAAATATACACTGGAGTTGGCTTCAGGAGCCCAAAAATTGGATGAATCACACCCTGGAGTTGGCAGGAGTTGACAGTAGCAGCAGCAGGAGCCCAAATATACACTGGAGTTGGCCTCAGGAGCCCAAAAATTGGATGAATCACACCCCGGAGTTGGCAGAAGTTGGCAGCAGCAGCAGCAGGAGCCCAAATATACACTGGAGTTGGCCTCAGGAGCCCAAAAATTGGATGAATCACACCCTGGAGTTGGCAGGAGTTGACAGTAGTAGCAGCAGGAGCCCAAATATACACTGGAGTTGGCTTCAGGAGCCCAAAAATTGGATGAATCACACCCTGGAGTTGGCAGAAGTTGGCAGCAGCAGCAGCAGGAGCCCAAATATACACTGGAGTTGGCTTCAGGAGCCCAAAAATTGGATGAATCACACCCTGGAGTTGGCAGAAGTTGGCAGCAGCAGCAGCAGGAGCCCAAATATACACTGGAGTTGGCTTCAGGAGCCCAAAAATTGGATGAATCACACCCTGGAGTTGGCAGAAGTTGGCAGCAGCAGCAGCAGGAGCCCAAATATTACTATAAAGAGACACTGGGGTTGGCTTCAGGAGCCCAAAAATTTGATGAATCACACCCTGGAGTTGGCAGCAGCAGGAGCCCAAATATTACTTTAAAGAGACACTGGGGTTGGCTTCAGGAGCCCAAAAATTGGATGAGTCACACCCTGTGGAGAGTCATGTGGAGAAAAAGTAGCTTAGTTAGTAATATCTACATAAAATTATGAATAAACAAATGCAAAAGTATTGCCAAAGTGAAGTTTTGTTTGAGGGTGTGTTTCCACCTTTTAATTAAATCAGAAACAAGAAGGTATCATTGCCTCTGACTAATTAGCCCTCAAAAATTCTTGGAATTTTTAATCTGGAATCATGTCTGATCCGTCTTATCCGAAGAATATTAATAAAAAGTAAGAGTAACGGAAAGGATTTTTTATCAATACTTACTTGTGGTCCGATGCGGAGGAATGTCTGTAACTGGAGAGCAGCGCCTTAAATCTGTTTTGCACGATCCATCTTTCTTTAGTGTAGGTCTGGCCCCGTCATCAATCTACTGGAATACATCAGGCATTGTTGGGAGGAAAGCTTGGATGATCCAAGCGCCATTCATTTCCACGCAGGGCAGTCTCTGGAAAAAAAAAGTCTGTATAAACCAGGGTCTTTTTCATATAAAAACAAATGGTTATTCTTGCTTGTAAACCATATGTTCCACAGATTTACCAGTCATTGTGTCAGCCAATGAAGCAACTTTGTCTCGAAGTGCTGCAAAAGCAGTCCACTGCATCACAAGTGGCATCTGACACCCCCAGTCAACTGTCTGTCTGTTATGCTTTGGGTTCAGCTCCACTATCCATTGATGAAGATCTGATAATCATAAAATTCAGCAGCTACTGCCCAGCCAAGAAGTGGAGGAGACACTCGCCTCTTCTTCCAGTAGCCGGCAATTAGTGATGAGGAGAGTGTCGTGGGAGGAGGTGTTGCAAGCCGAGGTAGTGGAAGAGGGTCCCTGGAGTCTGCGGCGGTGGCGGCGGCAGCAGCAGCAGATTATTGCGGACTGTTGTTCGGAAAAATCAGCTACTCAGCGATGTGGCAGTGTTTCATGCAGCATCCTGGGGAGAAAAAGTAGGTTAGTTAGTGTATATACATAAAATTATGAATAGACAAATGCAATAGTATTGCCAAAGTGAAGTTTTGTTTGAGGGTGTGTTTCCACCTTGTAATTAAATCAGAAACAACTAGCTATCATTTGCCTCTGAATAATTAGCCCTCAAAAATTCTTGGAATTTTTAATCTTGATGTCTGAGGGATTTCTCCTCTCAGACAGCGTCACCATAAGTCCAGCCTGCTGCATTACACTTGGAAGAACATCTTGTTTGCGCTGCGACAAGGAAGCCAAAGTCATGCGTCCTCACATGGCACACGTGTTCAGTCTAGTTTTTAAGTCTTGCCCCCATCTGAAAGAACAACAGGAAAGAAAGTTAGCATGCACTTCTGGCACTCCTACACCACGAAGCACAACCCTATTGAGCCTCAGCGTCACAACGGTGTACCCCACCATAGTCTGATTTGCGATGTTTCCACCCGTTGGAATTCCACCCTCCATATGCAGGATCCACTATAGCAGTGGTCCCCAACCCTGTCCTCAAGGCCCACCAACAGGCCAGGTTTTGCAGATCTCCACAAAGATGCACAGGTGGAGTAATTAGTGCAGCTGCAGAGCAATAGAGCTGGCTATTTGGAGATCCAAAAAACATGACTTGTTGGTGGGCCTTGAGGACAGGGTTGAGGACCACTGCACTATAGGAACAGAGAAAAGCCATCACGGATTTCTGGATGATCCAAACGGATAGGGGGACACCTGTGTAAATTCAATGTAAACCATTGGCAGCTCATACGTGACACCGACCGTTTGCTCAGGCCCTTTGAGGAAGCTACGTTATTAGTCAGTTGCCAGGACTATGAGATGAACGATGAGATTCCACTGCTTCATGTACTACAACACATGTTGGAAACCATGGCTGGTCAGGGCACTGGAGACATGGCACATACATTTCACAGCCACATGAAGCCTGTGGGGGCTGAAGTGGAGGAGGAGGAGGGGGTGGGGCAAAGCAAACCACAGTTTAGGTTTCACAAAATGACCATTTTATCTAGTCATCTGACAGAAGAGGAGGAGCAGGAGCAGCCACAGGAGCTAGAGGGTTGTGAGTAAGGTGAGACAGAGGACCCAGACACACCGTGGCAGTTTACAGTGGAGATGGAGACAGGTAGTCCCTCCGAGTCATTTGCACAAATGGCACGATGCATGCTCACATGCTTGCGTACTAGTGAGCGCAGAATTGTCTCCATTTGTCAGCGGGAAGACTTCTGGCTCTCCGAATTATTGGACCCTCGCTTCCGGCACAAAATGGGGGCATTTTTTACGCCCACTGAGAGGGAGGACAAACTGACCTACTACAGAGACATCCCACGTAGTCAGTTGGGCGATGTCTATCTGCGCCATGGCCCATACTCCCGCAGGTCTGACTCGGGGGGACCTCTGCGATCACCTTCCACTGCCATGGCTGCTGGGGGGGTGGAAGGAGCAGCAGCAGCAGCTCCATCAGCAGCAGCCTCAGTCTTCAGTCGCTAGTGAGTAGCTTTCTACACCCGCATAGTGAGTCTACTCATGAGCAGCAGGAAGACCTGGAGCTGGACCTCAAACAGCAGGTCATGTCATACCTTGACATGACCATGCCAACACACCTTCAAGATCCACTGGATTTGCTGGGAAGCCAAACTTGACTTGTGCCCGCAACTAGCAGAGTTTGCCCTGGAAAAGCTGTACTGGCCGGACAGTAGTTGATTTAGATGGCAACTGGGCTGCTCTATATAACGAAGCAAAATGGCAAATTTACCTCACTATATGAGCTATTGCCCCTCAGATTTACACAGGGGCTGCTCTATATTATGCTGCAAAGTGGCAAATTTACCTCACAATATAAGCTATTGCCCCTCAGATTTACACAGGGGCTGCTCTATATTATGCTGCAAAATGGCAAATTAACCTCACAATATAAGCTATTGCAGCTCTATATAAATAAAAATAAATAAATAAAAAAAGGGCCTGTAGAAGCTTATTTAGTATAACAGATAGGGTGACATGTGCTGGTTTGGGATGCCCATATGGGCTAGTGTTTTGGCAGCAGTACAAAAACCAATGCAAAATGCAATAGCTTAATAAAGCTGATGCTGATCAACGCTTATTTAGTATAACAGATGGGGTGCAACATGCAGGTTTGGGATGCCCTGCGGCCTGGTGTATTTAAAGCAGACCAAAACCAATTCAAAATGCAATAACTTAATAAAGCTGAGGCTGTAGATGCTTATTTAGTATAAACAGGTAGGGTGCAAGGTGCAGCTTTGGGGTGCCCTGCGGCCTGGTTAAATGAAAGCAGTCAAAAAGGAAGTGCAAACTGAAGTAGCTTAATGAAGCTGATGCTGATCAACGCTTATGTTGTATACCAGATAGGGTGCAAGGTGCAGCTTTGGGGTGCCCTGCGGCCTGGTTTATTAAAATCAGTCAAAAACAAGTGCAAACTGAAGTAGCCTGATCAACGCTTATGTTGTATAACAGATAGGTTTAAAATAGCATGTGCCTTGGGATGCCCGTGTGGCCTGTTATATTTCAAGCTGAACAAAAAGTAACAATATTCCAAGTATGAGACATCATTTTGACCTTCTTCACAGCGCCATACTTTGAAAAAAAAAAATTAATTTCATGCCGATCAATCCAAAGGTCAATGCCCCTAACAAAAATAGTGTTCGGCATAAGTTTTCCTTCTGGAAGGACGTAACCTTTAGTTTACATGGTTGGGGTAGGTTATCTTACAAATTGGGATACCACAGGCAGCAGTGTCATTGAAAGAGACAGATTGTAATGCAGGCCATACGCAAGCAGAGAAACTCAGGCTGCAACAGGCCTATTTAGTTTACATGGTTGGGGTAGGTTATCTTACAAATTGGGATACCCCACTGTATATGAAACCGAATATAAATGCACACCCAAAAGTGGACACTCAGCCTCCAAGAGGCCTGCTTAGTTTAAATAAGAGAGCTGCTTAGTATGGTAGGTAGGTTATGTTATGTTATGTTACAGAATGGGATGCCCCAAGCAGACTTGAGATCAGTATATATGCACACAGCAGCAGTGTGTTAGCAGGCTCATACAGGCCAAATTTCTTTAAATAACTGTGCAGCTTACAGTTAATGCAGAGGCTAATGGTATGTTACAGAATGGGATGCCCCAAGCTGACTTGAGATCAGTATATATGCACACAGCAGCAGTGTGTTAGCAGGCTCATACAGGCCAAATTTCTTTAAATAAATGTGCAGCTTACAGTAAATGCAGAGGCTAATGGTATGTTACAGAATGGGATGCCCCAAAGCAGACTTGAGATCAGTATATATGCACACAGCAGCAGTGTGTTAGCAGGCTCATACAGGCCAAATTTCTTTAAATAAATGTGCAGCTTACAGTAAATGCAGAGGCTAATGGTATGTTACAGAATGGGATGCCCCAAAGCAGACTTGAGATCAGTATATATGCACACAGCAGCAGTGTGTTAGCAGGCTCATACAGGCCAAATTTCTTTAAATAACTGTGCAGCTTACAGTTAATGCAGAGGCTAATGGTATGTTACAGAATGGGATGCCCCAAGCAGACTTGAGATCAGTATATATGCACACAGCAGCAGTGTGTTAGCAGGCTCATACAGGCCAAATTTCTTTAAATAACTGTGCAGCTTACAGTTAATGCAGAGGCTAATGGTATGTTACAGAATGGGATGCCCCAAAGCAGACTTGAGATCAGTATATATGCACACAGCAGCAGTGTGTTAGCAGGCTCATACAGGCCAAATTTCTTTAAATAACTGTGCAGCTTACAGTTAATGCAGAGGCTAATGGTATGTTACAGAATGGGATGCCCCAAGCTGACTTGAGATCAGTATATATGCACACAGCAGCAGTGTGTTAGCAGGCTCATACAGGCCAAATTTCTTTAAATAACTGTGCAGCTTACAGTTAATGCAGAGGCTAATGGTATGTTACAGAATGGGATGCCCCAAAGCAGACTTGAGATCAGTATATATGCACACAGCAGCAGTGTGTTAGCAGGCTCATACAGGCCAAATTTCTTTAAATAAATGTGCAGCTTACAGTAAATGCAGAGGCTAATGGTATGTTACAGAATGGGATGCCCCAAAGCAGACTTGAGATCAGTATATATGCACACAGCAGCAGTGTGTTAGCAGGCTCATACAGGCCAAATTTCTTTAAATAACTGTGCAGCTTACAGTTAATGCAGAGGCTAATGGTATGTTACAGAATGGGATGCCCCAAGCAGACTTGAGATCAGTATATATGCACACAGCAGCAGTGTGTTAGCAGGCTCATACAGGCCAAATTTCTTTAAATAACTGTGCAGCTTACAGTTAATGCAGAGGCTAATGGTATGTTACAGAATGGGATGCCCCAAGCAGACTTGAGATCAGTATATATGCACACAGCAGCAGTGTGTTAGCAGGCTCATACAGGCCAAATTTCTTTAAATAACTGTGCAGCTTACAGTTAATGCAGAGGCTAATGGTATGTTACAGAATGGGATGTCCCAAAAACCAGAGAGCACCTGGCAGGCAGCAGTAAGACTATGCACAGCAAAAGTGTCTTTATCATGCCTAATTTCAATTAGAATAGGTGCAAATGGTTAGGTTCTTAAATAGAGGCTGGTGTAGTCACAGAATGGGATGCCCTAAAAACCAGCAGTAAGTACACCTGGCAGGGACAAGTTGTGCTATGCCCAGCAAAAGTGTCTTTATCAGGCCTAATTTCAAATATGATAAGAGCAAATGCTTATATGGTCTTAAACAGAGGCTGCTTTAGTCACAGAATGGGATGCCCCGGGCAGGAATCGAGCTGGCAGGGTCCAGTAGGCCTTTGGCCAGCAAAAGTGTCTTTATCAGGCCTGATTTCTATGAGAATAAGTGCAAATGTTTATTATGCTATTAAATAGAGGCTGCTTTAGTCACAGAATGGGATGCCAGTGCCACAAAAACCAGAGAGCATGCACAGCAAAAGTGTCTTTATCAGGCCTGATTTCTATGAGAATAAGTGCAAATGTTTATTATGCTATTAAATAGAGGCTGCTTTAGTCACAGAATGGGATGCCAGTGCCACAAAAACCAGAGAGCATGCACAGCAAAAGTGTCTTTATCAGGCCTGATTTCTATGAGAATAAGTGCAAATGTTTATTATGCTATTAAATAGAGGCTGCTTTAGTCACAGAATGGGATGCCAGTGCCACAAAAACCAGAGAGCATGCACAGCAAAAGTGTCTTTATCAGGCCTGATTTCTATGAGAATAAGTGCAAATGTTTATTGTGCTATTAAATAGAGGCTGCTTTAGTCACAGAATGGGATGCCAGTGCCACAAAAACCAGAGAGCATGCACAGAAAAAGTGTCTTTATCAGGCCTGATTTCTATGAGAATAAGTGCAAATGTTTATTATGCTATTAAATAGAGGCTGCTTTAGTCACAGAATGGGATGCCAGTGCCACAAAAACCAGAGAGCATGCACAGCAAAAGTGTCTTTATCAGGCCTGATTTCTATGAGAATAAGTGCAAATGTTTATTGTGCTATTAAATAGAGGCTGCTTTAGTCACAGAATGGGATGCCAGTGCCACAAAAACCAGAGAGCATGCACAGCAAAAGTGTCTTTATCAGGCCTGATTTCTATGAGAATAAGTGCAAATGTTTATTGTGCTATTAAATAGAGGCTGCTTTAGTCACAGAATGGGATGCCAGTGCCACAAAAACCAGAGAGCATGCACAGCAAAAGTGTCTTTATCAGGCCTGATTTCTATGAGAATAAGTGCAAATGTTTATTATGCTATTAAATAGAGGCTGCTTTAGTCACAGAATGGGATGCCAGTGCCACAAAAACCAGAGAGCATGCACAGCAAAAGTGTCTTTATCAGGCCTGATTTCTATGAGAATAAGTGCAAATGTTTATTGTGCTATTAAATAGAGGCTGCTTTAGTCACAGAATGGGATGCCAGTGCCACAAAAACCAGAGAGCATGCACAGCAAAAGTGTCTTTATCAGGCCTGATTTCTATGAGAATAAGTGCAAATGTTTATTATGCTATTAAATAGAGGCTGCTTTAGTCACAGAATGGGATGCCAGTGCCACAAAAACCAGAGAGCATGCACAGCAAAAGTGTCTTTATCAGGCCTGATTTCTATGAGAATAAGTGCAAATGTTTATTGTGCTATTAAATAGAGGCTGCTTTAGTCACAGAATGGGATGCCAGTGCCACAAAAACCAGAGAGCATGCACAGCAAAAGTGTCTTTATCAGGCCTGATTTCTATGAGAATAAGTGCAAATGTTTATTGTGCTATTAAATAGAGGCTGCTTTAGTCACAGAATGGGATGCCAGTGCCACAAAAACCAGAGAGCATGCACAGCAAAAGTGTCTTTATCAGGCCTGATTTCTATGAGAATAAGTGCAAATGTTTATTATGCTATTAAATAGAGGCTGCTTTAGTCACAGAATGGGATGCCAGTGCCACAAAAACCAGAGAGCATGCACAGCAAAAGTGTCTTTATCAGGCCTGATTTCTATGAGAATAAGTGCAAATGTTTATTATGCTATTAAATAGAGGCTGCTTTAGTCACAGAATGGGATGCCAGTGCCACAAAAACCAGAGAGCATGCACAGCAAAAGTGTCTTTATCAGGCCTGATTTCTATGAGAATAAGTGCAAATGTTTATTATGCTATTAAATAGAGGCTGCTTTAGTCACAGAATGGGATGCCAGTGCCACAAAAACCAGAGAGCATGCACAGCAAAAGTGTCTTTATCAGGCCTGATTTCTATGAGAATAAGTGCAAATGTTTATTGTGCTATTAAATAGAGGCTGCTTTAGTCACAGAATGGGATGCCAGTGCCACAAAAACCAGAGAGCATGCACAGCAAAAGTGTCTTTATCAGGCCTGATTTCTATGAGAATAAGTGCAAATGTTTATTGTGCTATTAAATAGAGGCTGCTTTAGTCACAGAATGGGATGCCAGTGCCACAAAAACCAGAGAGCATGCACAGCAAAAGTGTCTTTATCAGGCCTGATTTCTATGAGAATAAGTGCAAATGTTTATTATGCTATTAAATAGAGGCTGCTTTAGTCACAGAATGGGATGCCAGTGCCACAAAAACCAGAGAGCATGCACAGCAAAAGTGTCTTTATCAGGCCTGATTTCTATGAGAATAAGTGCAAATGTTTATTATGCTATTAAATAGAGGCTGCTTTAGTCACAGAATGGGATGCCAGTGCCACAAAAACCAGAGAGCATGCACAGCAAAAGTGTCTTTATCAGGCCTGATTTCTATGAGAATAAGTGCAAATGTTTATTATGCTATTAAATAGAGGCTGCTTTAGTCACAGAATGGGATGCCAGTGCCACAAAAACCAGAGAGCATGCACAGCAAAAGTGTCTTTATCAGGCCTGATTTCTATGAGAATAAGTGCAAATGTTTATTATGCTATTAAATAGAGGCTGCTTTAGTCACAGAATGGGATGCCAGTGCCACAAAAACCAGAGAGCATGCACAGCAAAAGTGTCTTTATCAGGCCTGATTTCTATGAGAATAAGTGCAAATGTTTATTATGCTATTAAATAGAGGCTGCTTTAGTCACAGAATGGGATGCCAGTGCCACAAAAACCAGAGAGCATGCACAGCAAAAGTGTCTTTATCAGGCCTGATTTCTATGAGAATAAGTGCAAATGTTTATTGTGCTATTAAATAGAGGCTGCTTTAGTCACAGAATGGGATGCCAGTGCCACAAAAACCAGAGAGCATGCACAGCAAAAGTGTCTTTATCAGGCCTGATTTCTATGAGAATAAGTGCAAATGTTTATTGTGCTATTAAATAGAGGCTGCTTTAGTCACAGAATGGGATGCCAGTGCCACAAAAACCAGAGAGCATGCACAGCAAAAGTGTCTTTATCAGGCCTGATTTCTATGAGAATAAGTGCAAATGTTTATTATGCTATTAAATAGAGGCTGCTTTAGTCACAGAATGGGATGCCAGTGCCACAAAAACCAGAGAGCATGCACAGCAAAAGTGTCTTTATCAGGCCTGATTTCTATGAGAATAAGTGCAAATGTTTATTATGCTATTAAATAGAGGCTGCTTTAGTCACAGAATGGGATGCCAGTGCCACAAAAACCAGAGAGCATGCACAGCAAAAGTGTCTTTATCAGGCCTGATTTCTATGAGAATAAGTGCAAATGTTTATTGTGCTATTAAATAGAGGCTGCTTTAGTCACAGAATGGGATGCCAGTGCCACAAAAACCAGAGAGCATGCACAGCAAAAGTGTCTTTATCAGGCCTGATTTCTATGAGAATAAGTGCAAATGTTTATTGTGCTATTAAATAGAGGCTGCTTTAGTCACAGAATGGGATGCCAGTGCCACAAAAACCAGAGAGCATGCACAGCAAAAGTGTCTTTATCAGGCCTGATTTCTATGAGAATAAGTGCAAATGTTTATTATGCTATTAAATAGAGGCTGCTTTAGTCACAGAATGGGATGCCAGTGCCACAAAAACCAGAGAGCATGCACAGCAAAAGTGTCTTTATCAGGCCTGATTTCTATGAGAATAAGTGCAAATGTTTATTATGCTATTAAATAGAGGCTGCTTTAGTCACAGAATGGGATGCCAGTGCCACAAAAACCAGAGAGCATGCACAGCAAAAGTGTCTTTATCAGGCCTGATTTCTATGAGAATAAGTGCAAATGTTTATTATGCTATTAAATAGAGGCTGCTTTAGTCACAGAATGGGATGCCTCACAGCAGACTTAAGATCAGTTCAGTATATATGCACAGTTAGTTACTATAAGCAGCCTGAAAACGCTAACAAAGGCTGGATGAAAAAAAAAAAATCTCCCTGTCAGCCAGCTCCATTTTTCCTACCTTTCCCTGGCTTTCTGTCTGTCTCCTGTCTGTCTCCTGCCTGTCTCCTGCCTGTCTCCAGCCTGTCCCTGTCTGTCCCTGTCTCCAGCCTGTCTCCAGCCTGTCTAACTGCCTCAGCTACACAGCGTTCTGTCTGTCTGTCACGAATGCAATAGAGAAATGAGGAAAAGCAAGATGGCCGCCGTTAAATACCGCTGTGTGACGTCACCGGGCTTGCTGGCTGCTGATAGGCTGCATGTGACTGCCCCAGCTTGCACTGGCGCGGGATACATGTCCAGACATGTCCCGCCCGCCATCTTAGAATGCCTGTAATGTAAATGAATGGATGTTAAAGGAAAACTTCGAGTGATCGAATCGCGGGGAAATTCGGATTCGATCCGAATCGAATTTTTCCTGAAATTCGGATCGAATCCGGGTTCGTCCGGATCGATTCGCTCATCCCTAGTATATATAGTAAAATATGAGACACTTAAATAATGGTGGCACATACATGCAGGGTATGTAAGTACATTTGGTATTATCCAGGTTGATTCCAAACCACCTCCCTCACAATATCCAGCTAGGAAGCTGTCAGTGTTTTTTCCGGGGTGTGTAATTCAGGCACTATATGGTCTTCTCATACCGCTGAAAACTCCACGGTGTGTCTTTCAGGCACTGTATGTTCTCCACATGCTGCTGCCAACTCCAGGGTGTGTTATTCAGGCACCACATGATCTCCTCATGCTGCTGCAAACTCTATAATGTGTTATTTATCCACTTTATGGTCTCCTTATGCTGCTGCCAACTCCAGAATGTTTTGTTAAGGCACTATGTGTTCTCCTCATTCTGCTGTCATTCAGGCACGATATGTTCTCATGCTGCTGCCACCTCCGCTCTGCGGTGTGTCATTAAGGCACTCTATAATCTCCTCATGCTGCTGCCATCTCCATACTATGAGATTCCGGCATTATATGGTCTCTTCATATGGCCGCCACCTTCATGCTGTTTCATTCAGGTACTATATGTTCTCCTCATGTTGCTGCCAACTCCAGGCTTTGTTATTCAGCCACTATATGTTCTTCTTATGTTGCCACAACCTACATGCTGTGTCATTCAGGCACTATATGATATCCTCATGCTGCTGCCACCTCCAGGGTGTGTTATTCAAGCTTTAGATGGTCCGTTCATGCTGATGCCAACTCCAGACTGTGTCATTCAGACACTATATGCTCTCCACATACTGCTGCCACTTCCACGTTGTGTCATTCAGACACTATATGCTCGTCTCATGCTGCTGCCAACTCCACACTGTGTCATTCAGGCACTATATGATCTCCTCATGCTATCGCCAACTTCAGTGTGTGTCATTCAGCCACTATATGTTCTCCTCATACTGCTTCCAATGCCAGGGTGTGTCATTCAGAAACTATATGGTCTCCCCATGCTGCTGCCAAATCCAGGGTGTGTCATTCAGGCACTGTATGTTCTCCTCATGCTGCTGCCAACTCCAGGGCAGCGAAGGTTCTGAGTCGAGGACAGGGAAAGGTCGGTACACAGGTGAGCAATACTGGAAACAACTGACGTTCAGTAACAATAGGAAAACCAAGATCCGGCACTTGATGGAAGGAAGTGCCCCTTTAAATAGGGGAAGTGGAATGAGTGGCCACCAATCAAAGGTGAACTGGCCCTTTAAATTTTAAAAAAACGGCGCGCGCGCCCCCTAATGGGCGGGGACGTGCGCGCACCAGGGAGGAGACAGAGCGAGGCGGAGGGCGGGCAAGAGCAGTTGGCGCCGCCCTAAGCCGGTAAGGAGGGAGTGCGGGGAGCGCCACGAGATGGGTGTGCGCGCTCGCCCTAACAGTACCCCCTCCTTGGGTCTCCCCCTCTTCTTGGGACCAAGAAAATCCGAGATGAGACTATGGTCCAGAATGTTCTTCTCGGGTTCCCAAGATCTTTCCTCCAGGCCAAAGCCTTCCCAGTGGACCAAAAAATATCTTTTGCCTCTGGAGACCTTAGAGGCCAGGATCTCTTTCACCATGAAAACATCCGCGGTACCAGAAATTGGAGCGGGCACCAAGATCTTTGGAGAATAACGATTGCAAATCACTGGCTTCAGAAGAGAGACGTGGAAGGAGTTAGGGATACGAAGAGATGCTGGACGGTGAAGCTTATAGCAAACCAGATTGATCTGTTGCTTGATCTTATAAGGGCCCAGATAACGGGGACCCAGTTTGTAGCTGGGAATTTGGAAGCAGATGTATTTCGCCAAAAGCCACCCCTTATCTCCAGGAGAGTAAATGGGAGGAACTCTTCTCTTTTTATCAGCGCTAATCTTCATACGAGCGGAAGCTTGAAAAAGAGCATGTTGAGTCTCTTGCCAGATAGTGGAAAAATCACAGCGGGAATTTCAGAAGACGTGGACAAGGGCAGTGGTGGAAGAGGATGACGATGGTACACCACAAAGAACGGGGATTTTCTCGTAGATTTCTCGTAGATTTCTCGTAGATTTCTCGTAGATTCAGAATTAGGGATGAGCGAATTGATCCCGACGAACCCGAATTAATTCCGAATTTCGGGAAAAATTCTATTCTGAACAACTCCGAATTTCCCCGCAATTCGATCGATCGAAGTTTTCCTTTAAACTCCATTTATTTCAATTACAAGCATTCTAAAATGGTGGATAAACATGTCCAGATATATCCCCTGGGGCAAGGTATCATGGGAAAGTCACATGCAGCCTATCAGCAGCCAGGAAGCCCGGTGACGTCACTGTGCTATATAAACCGGCAGCCATTTTCCTTGTGCGCAGTTCAGCGTTGTATTGCGGCCAGAGTAGAGCTGGTTACAGACAGGGACCGAGTTAGAGATAGGTAGGGAAAGCCAGAGAGACCGGCAGAGAGGCAGAAAGAGAGGTAGACAGGGCCAGGGAAAGATAGTGAAAGATAGGGAAAAACTGGAACAATCCAGGCAGGGACAGCATTGAAGTGACAGGGAATTTTTTATTTTCATTAGCCAGATCATTTTTCAATTCAATTTCAGTTCTTTGTGCTGTAAACCTGCCTTGCCACTCTGCATCCTATCAATGCAGTGGCATATTTAACCCTATCTGTTACACACAAGCATGTCTCATAACTGGATTAGTTTTAATATTTTTTTTGTCTGGTTTAAATACACCAGCCCACATGGGCATCCCAAACCAGCACATGTCACCCTATCTGTTATACTAAATAAGCGTTGTTCAGCCTCATTTTATTTAAGCTATTGCATTTTGAATTGGTTTTTGTCTGGTTTAAATACACCAGCCCACATGGGCATCCCAAACCAGCACATGTCACCCTATCTGTTATACTAAATAAGCGTTGTTTAGCCTCATTTTAAATAAGCTATTGCATTTTGAATTGGTTTTTGGTCTGCTGCCAAAACACTAGGCCGCAGGGTATCCCAAACCTGCACGTAGCACCCTATCTGTTATACTAAATAAGCGTTGTTCAGCCGCATTTTAATTAAGCTATTGAATTTTGAATTGATTTTTGGTCTGCTGCCAAAACCCTAGACTGCAGGGTATCCCAAACCTGCGCGTAGCACCCTATCTGTTATACTAAATAAGCGTTGTTCAGCCTCATTTAAATTTAGCTATTGCATTTTTAATTGTTTTTTGGTCTGCTTTAAATACACCAGCCCACATGTGCATCCCAAACCAGCACATGTCACCCTATCTGTTATACTAAATAAGCGTTGTTCAGCTTCATTTTAATTAAGCTATTGCATTTTGAATTGGGTTTTGTCTGCTTTAAATACACCAGCCCACATGGGTATCCCAAACCAGCACATGTCATCCTATCTGTTATACTAAATAAGCGTTGTTCAGACTCATTTGAATTAAGCTATTGCATTTTCAATTGGTTCTTGTCTGATTTAAAGTGGACCAACACCCAGGATTTTGACTATTCTGGGTTTTGGTCCTCTTTGGTGGGGCACCCCGATCGAGGGTGCCCCGCTGTGTGAAACCCCCCAGAAAGCCCCAAAAACTCACCTGTCCACGCTACCACATGACCGCTGCAGCCAATTCCCGTCGATGGACAAGCGAGGTCCGTCGACGGACAAGCGAGCGTGCCCACCACCGCCTCCCACGCTTCACTCTTACAGGGAGTGCGCCCACGCCGGCCATTCACAAACGGCCATCACGGGTGCGCGCCCTGCTAGAGGGATGTGCAAGCGTCGGCCACTGGATCGAGGAGCAGGTAGGGATTTTGGGGCTTTCTTGGGGGTTTCACACAGCGGGGCACCCCCGATCGGTGTTGGTCCACTTTAAATACACCAGCCCACATGGGCATCCCAAACCAGCACATGTCACCCTATCTGTTATATTAAATAAGTGTTGTTCAGCCTCATTTTAATTAAGCTATTGCATTTTGAATTGGGTTTTGTCTGCTTTAAGTACACCAGCCCACATGGGCATCCCAAACCAGCATATGTGACCCCATCTGTTACACTAAAGCAGCTTTTAAAGGCTATTTCTCTTAAATATATTGCAGTTTGAATTGTTTTTGTGTGTGCTGTAAAAACCCCAGCCCACGTGGACATGCATCCCATTTCAGCACATTTGACCCTATCTGTTACACTAAAGCAGCTTTTAAAGGCTATTTCTCATAAATATATTGCAGTTTGAATTGTTTCTGTGTCTGCTGTAAAAACTCCAGCCCACATGGGCATCCCAAACACTAGCATAAATATCTCAAGACTACCTGTCTAATAACTGCCTGCATTTTATAATTAACATCACTTTTTCACAATCAAGGGAGGCCTCCTCTGTATGTGAGGAGGGGGCATCCCAAACACTAGCAGTAATATTTCAAGAGTACCTGTCTATTAACTGGTTGCATTTTGTAAAGAAAGGCACTTTGTCAAATTGCCAGCAGCCATTGCCTTTAACCGTGGGGCATCCCAAATATGCTAGCATGCATCTTTTAAGAGTGCTCACATTGGAGTTGGCAGCAGCAGCATTAGGAGCCCATATATTGCCTGAAAGACACACATATGAGCTGGCAGCAGCAGCATAGGGAGCCTATATATTGCCTGAAAGACACACCCAGGAGTTGGCAGCAGCATAGGGAGCACATATATTGTCTGAAAGACACACCCAGGAGTTAGCAGCAGCATAGGGAGCCCATATATTGCATGAAAGACACACCCTGGTGTTGGCAGCAGCATAAGGAGCTACCATGCATCAGCTACTACCATGGATCAGCCATTGTTGGCTGGAAATCCTGGTTGAACCATGCCTGATTGATCTTCACAAAGGTGAGTCTCTCCACATTATTTGTGGACAGACAAGTTCTCCTTGGCATGACTATGGCCCCCGCCGCACTAAACACCCGGTCAGATGGCACACTATTCGCTGGGCAGGATAGCTTTTCCAGGGCAAACT
This sequence comes from Gastrophryne carolinensis, assembly GCA_027917425.1. Taxonomy (NCBI): domain Eukaryota; kingdom Metazoa; phylum Chordata; class Amphibia; order Anura; family Microhylidae; genus Gastrophryne; species Gastrophryne carolinensis. Next base: position 8,954,902 of record CM051234.1, read on the forward strand.
CTGCTAGTTGCAGCCACAAGTCAAGTTTGGCTGCCCAGAAGTCCAGCAGATCCTCAATGTGTGTTGGCATGGTCATGTCAAGGTATGACATGACCTGCTGGTTCAGGTCCTGCTCCAGGTCTTCATGCTGCTCATGAGTAGACTCACTGTGCGGGAGTAGAAAGCTACTCATTAGCCACTGAAGACTGAGACTGCTGCTGATGAAGCTGCTGCTGCTTCTCCTTCCACCCCCCCAGCAGCCAGGGCAGTGGAAGGTGATCGCAGAGGTCCCCTTGAGTCAGACCTGCGAGAGTATGGACCAAGGCGCAGATAGGCATCGGCCAACTGACTACGTAGAATGTCTTTGTAGTAGGTCAGTTTGTCCTCCCTCTCGGTGGGTTTAAAAATTGCCCCCATTTTGTGCCGGTTCAGTTCTAACATGGCTTGATCGACCATTCCTGTCTGCTGCCTGTACTGACCTCTGCTTTGTCTGACCACAAAGCTACCTGCCCCTCTGGATACCCCGCGATCTCTGAGCTCCTGGCTTGACCCTTTGGCTACTCCTGACTACGCACCTGTCTCATCCCTGTACTCTGACGCACTCTCCGGATTGAATACCTGTGAACGAGCTTGGCTTCGGGATACCCTCGTGGTTCATCGGCCTTCACTGTAAGCAGCCATCCTTTGCGCCTATTAAGACCTGGGGGCAACTGTGTTCGGTGAGGCATACCTAGCCAATAAGGTGGAGAGCCAGAAGTCATCCCGCTGACAAATGGAGACAATTCTGCGGTCACTACGCAAGCACGTGAGCATGCATCGTGCCATTTGTGCAAGTGACTTGGAGGGACTACCTGTCTCCATCTCCACTGCAAAGTTTCCTTCCCGTTGTTAGGATGTCTTGCAAATGGGGGGAAGACTTCAGAAAGCACTTGACAACTAGATTGAACACGTGTGCCATGGCAGGACTCATGGCTCAGGATTCCTTGTCGCAGTGCAGACAAAATGTTCTTCCCAGCGTCAGTCACCATGGGTCCCATTTGCAGTTTTCGTGGAGTAAGCCATGATTTAATTTATTGAGTTCTCATTTTTAGCAGTTCCTCCCATGTGTGGCTTTGTGGCTCAAGGCAAACCATGTGAAGAACAGCGTGAAACCGCCGTGTCCTGCACACATGGTAGGCTGGAAGGGCACTGGGAAAAAAAAATAAAATGAAAAAATATTTCGAAAAAACAAAATACAAAAAGAAATAAAAAATGAAAAAAAAATGGTACAAAAATTCACAAAATATTAAAAAAAAGACAATGGAAAAAAATATGAAAAAAAAAATAAAAAAAATAAAACAAATATATATATATATATATATGTTTTTAAAAAATACAAAATATGAAAATAAATAAATAAATAAGTTAAATAAATTGTATATGTTACTGTTATTATGTTATATGTTATTGTTGCTATGTTATATGTTATTATTATAAATATGTTCAAATAAGATAAATGTTAACTATTAATATGTAATTGAAAATTAGCCACTTTTTTCTGTGACGCCATTGCTAAGTGCAAGTGTACTGTCACAGGCACAAAGGCCTGGGAGCGTGGATGCCACAGCAGAGGGACCTGTCCAAGTTGCTGTTGTGGTTGTGCAGGAACCACAATCACCCAGTGGGCCTTAAAGGATATTTATTGTCCCTGACCATAATTACTGCCCTAGACGTAGGCACTGCTGTGCACTTTGGTACACTCTGACAGGCTAAAGGACTGGCCCACCTTCTGTTCAACAAAATTGTACAGGGCTGGTACTGCCTTCTTCGCAAAGAAATGACAGCATGGGTCTCTCCACCTTGGCTCGGCACAAGCCATCAGTTCTCTGAAAGATCCACCACCTCAAAAGGGAGGGACTGCAGCACCAGCAACTTACACAGGAGCACATTTAGCTTCTGCACGTTGGATGAGTGGGCACATACTGTTGTCTCTTGGACATAGCTTGGCAATGGATTGCTGGCGGAATGACTGACTCGGATTAAGAGGAGGAGGAGCATCTGGAGCGACAGAGGATGGGTATGACACACAGGAGGTGGTGGAGCCTTGGCTGGCTGGAACAGAGAGCGGTGTGCCACTGGGTAATGCAGCAGGCTGGACCACCACTTTGGAGCCAACGCTCCCAGGCCGCTTGATGGTGACGCTGCAAATGTTGACGCAGGGCTGTGGGTCCAACATTGAGACCCTGGCCACACTTCACCTTCTGCCTACACATCTTTCACATAGCCATGTTAACCTCCTGTGGATGCTTGATGAAAAACTGCCTACCAACAGTCCACACTAATTCACTGCTGCTGCCGCCGCCGCCAACTTCGGGGACCCTTTTCCACTACCTCCTGGGAAGATAGCCTGCCACACAAGTGGTCTACCCCGAGCACTTTTGCCTCCATACTTTCCCCTTCTGCCACAATGCTGTCCACTAAATCTGTCGCTCTCCATCACGCCAAGCCTTTAAAAGTGCCCTCAAAACTCACTGATGTTCTTCTCAGGTTCCTCAACAGTGTCTGCTTAAGAAGCCAAAACACCAAAACACGCCACTTTCCTCATCACTACTTGCCCGCCTAGTGGAAGAAGCGGCGAGTGTCTCCTCCACTTCATGGCTGGGCAGTAGCTGCTGATTTTCTGATTTTCAGATCGCCCTCCCTGAATAGTGGAGCTGAACTGTAAGCATAAGACATAACCGACAGTTGACTGGGGGTGTCAGATGTCACTTGTGATGCAGTGGATGATCGTGTCAACCAATGGATGATGGCAGATGGGTTGCTAGTCAAGACACAACCGCTAGCTGATCCCGGGAGATCAGTCCTCTCACTGACACGCCTGCTGCCACTCACCCCTAGTCTGCTGCAACCTCTGAATTTAGGCCTCTGCAACTTCTCTGTGCCCATCCTGCCACTTCTCTGCCTGACATACTTAGTGCGTATATGAGGGGAGGACAAAACGCTACACTACACTTAAAACAGGATTTGTCGATAAGAGCAGCAGGTGTGTAACTATCTATGGTCTTTCACTAAGTAGTAACTAGGCCCTGAAGACTTTAACACGAACAAAGTGATTAAACTCTTAGATGTGTGTAAGTGATGCTCTGATGAGAGCAATTCAATGTGCTCCAGTATGCTTCAAAAATGTGGACTGGCCTGCGTGGAAATGAATCAGGCATGGATCAGCCAAGATTTCCACCCACCAATGCCTGATGCATTAAAGTAGATAGATCATGGGGCCAGACCAACACTAAAGAAATATGGATCGCGCAAAACAGATTTAGGCGCTGCTCTCCAGTTACAGACATTCCTCTGCATCAGACCACAAGTAATTATTGAGAAAATGCTTTATATTACTCTTACTTTTTATTAATATTCTTCGGATAAGATATATGTGTCGAAAATCTGTATATGTTCTCTAAATGCTGCTGCCAACTCCAGGGTGTGTCTTTCTGGCATTATTGGGCTCCTGCTGCTGCTGCTTGCACTTCCAGTGTGTCTTTAGTCCGATTTGTGGGCTCCTGCTGCCAACTCCAGTGTGTCTTTCAAGCTATTTTGGGCTCCTGCTGCTGCTGCTTGCAACTCCAGGGTGTCATTCAGCCAATTCTTGGCCTCCTGCTGCTGCTGCTGCCAACTCCAGTGTCTCTTTCAAGCAATGTTTGGGCTCCTGTTGCTCCTGCTGCCAACTCCAGTGTCTCTTTCAAGCAATGTTTGGGCTCCTGCTGTTGCTGCTTGCAACTCCAGGGTGTCATTCAGCCAATTTTTGGCCTCCTGCTGTTGCTGCTGCCAACTCCAGTGTCTCTATCAAGCAATGTTTTGGCTCCTGCTGCTCCTGCTGCCAACACCAGTGTGTCTTTCAAGCAATGTTTGCGCTCCTGCTGCCAACTCCAGTGTCTCTTTTAAACAATGTTTGGGCTCCTGCTGCTCCTGCTGCCAATTCCAGTATGTCTTTCAAGCAATGTTTGGGCTCCTGCTTCTCCAGCTGCCAACTTCAGTGTGTCTTTCAAGCAATGTTTGGCTCCTGCTGCTCCTGCTGCTAACTCCAGTATGTGTTGCAAGCAATGTGTGGGCTACTGCTCCTGCTTCCAATTCCAGTGTGTCTTTCAAGCAATGTTTGGGCTCCTGCTGCTCCTGCTGCCAACTCCAGTGTCTCTTTCAAGCAATGTTTGGACGCCTGCCGCTGCTACTGCGGCTGCTTCTTACAACTCCAGGGTGTGTCTCTCAGTCATTTTTTGGGCTACTGCTGCTGCTGCTGCCACCTCCAGTGTCTCTTTCAGACAATGTTTGGGCTCCTGCTGCTGCCAACTCCAGTGTGTCTTTAGGCCAATTTTTGGGCTCCTGCTGCCAACTCCAGTGTCTCTTTCAGCCAATGTTTGGGCTCCTGCTGTTGCTGGCAACTCCAGTGTCTCTTTCAGCCAATTTTTGGGCTCCTGCTGCCAACTCCAGTGTGTGTCTTCAGGTCAATTTTTGGGCTCCTGCTACCAACTCCAGGATGTCTTTCAGTCAATATTTGGGCTCCTGTTGCTGCCAGCACCAGGGTGTATTTTTTAGGCAATATAGGGGTCCCTCATAGTGATCCACCTCAACTCTCTGCAATTGTGCCGCTCTGCGATTCTAATAGCGATGCCTCTGATCTGCATGTTATAATTTTTTACAGTATTATTTCACTAACCCAGCATGCATCCTATGCATGTTACAGCAAGGCAGAATGGTTTACAACCCTATTGAGGCTCTAGGAAGCTCAGAAATAGCTGTTTTTAATAGCGATTTGTGGCAAATAAATTCGGACCGAAACAAATTTTGTCAGAAAAATTTGGCGAATCAGCCGAATCGAATTTTTCAAAAGTTCGCTCATCTCTATTCAGAATCCTTAAAGTTATATGAGAATTCCGCCCAGGGCAGAAGGTCGACCCAGTCATCTTGACGCGCCGAAACAAAATGGCGAAGATAATGGCCGAGGACTTGATTAGCTCTTTCCACTTGACCGTTAGACTGGGGATGATAAGCAGAGGAAAAGTCCAACTTAATCTTTAGTTGTTTACAAAGAGCCCTCCAAAACAATGTTTGGGCTCCTGCTGCTCCTGCTGCCAATTCCAGTATGTCTTTCAAGCAATGTTTGGGCTCCTGCTTCTCCAGCTGCCAACTCCAGTGTGTCTTTCAAGCAATGTTTGGCTCCTGCTGCTCCTGCTGCTAACTCCAGTATGTGTTGCAAGCAATGTGTGGGCTACTGCTCCTGCTTCCAATTCCAGTGTGTCTTTCAAGCAATGTTTGGGCTCCTGCTGCTCCTGCTGCCAACTCCAGTGTCTCTTTCAAGCAATGTTTGGACGCCTGCCGCTGCTACTGCGGCTGCTTCTTACAACTCCAGGGTGTGTCTCTCAGTCATTTTTTGGGCTACTGCTGCTGCTGCTGCCACCTCCAGTGTCTCTTTCAGACAATGTTTGGGCTCCTGCTGCTGCCAACTCCAGTGTGTCTTTAGGCCAATTTTTGGGCTCCTGCTGCCAACTCCAGTGTCTCTTTCAGCCAATGTTTGGGCTCCTGCTGTTGCTGGCAACTCCAGTGTCTCTTTCAGCCAATTTTTGGGCTCCTGCTGCCAACTCCAGTGTGTGTCTTCAGGTCAATTTTTGGGCTCCATGTGAGACCATGGAGTATTTGGAATAGGTATGGGAAGAAGTAAACCTGCAGGTCTTTGACAAGAAGTCTTGTCACGTGCACAGATGGTACAAGCCAGAATGCATTCCGTCACATCCTTCTCTAGAGAGGTCCACCAATAATATCTGGAAATGAGAGAACAAGATTTTCTGATATCAGCATGGCCAGCTGAATGTCCCCATTTTATTATTCTGCAACGTTGGCGAGGAGGCGTGTAGGTCTTTCCAGGTGGTGCCTGTACCAAAGAAGCGGGAGCAGAGTGGACAAGGCACTCAGGAGAGATAATATGCTGTGGGGTGGATTCAGACCCGGAGACATCTGAAGAGTGAGAAAGAGCATCCGCCCTGATGTTCTTGGCAGCTGGACGGAAGTGAATTTGAAAGTTGAAACGGGCGAAAAATAACGACCATCTGGCTTGTCGAGGGTTTAATTGCTGGGCAGTTTCTAAGTAAGACAGATTTTTGTGGTCGGTAAAGATAGAAACAAGATGGGCAGAACCTCCCAAAAGATGTCTCCACTCCTCCAATGCTAACTTGATGGCGAGTAATTCCCGATCTCCAATGGAGTAATTTCTCTCCGGCGGAGAAAACGTTTTCGAAAAGAAACTGCAGGTGAGAGTCCTGCCAGTAGCGTAAGCACGGCTCCAGCTCCAATGTAGGAGGCATCTACCTCAAGCGCAAAAGGTCTAGTTGGATCTGGTCTTGAAAGTACCAGAGCAGAAGAGAAGGCATGTTTAAGAGTATTAAAGACCTCTTCAGCCTGAGGAGGCCACAACTTAGAATTGACGTTCTTCTTTGTGAAAGCCACAATAGGCGCAACCAAAGTCAAAAAGTGAGGAATGAACTGGCGATAATAATTTGCGAATCCCAAAAAGCGCTGGATAGCCCGTAGGCCAGAAGGGCGTGGCCAATCCAACACTGCCTTTAACTTGCTGGTGTGATCTGGAGACCTCGATCAGAAACAATGTACCCAAGAAATGGTAGGGTGGTATGGTCAAATATGCACTTCTCCAACTTGGCGTTTAAGCGATGTAGGCAGAGGCAAGACAGGACTTGCCGGACATGGCGATGAGGTTCTTCAGGATTAGAAGAGAAGATGAGTATATCATCCAGATATACTACCACACAGGAGTAAAGCAAGTCCCGGAATATGTCGTTCACGTATTCCTGGAATACGGTGGGTGCATTGCAAAGCCCAAAGGGCATCACTAGGTATTCAAAGTGGCCATCGCGGGTGTTAAAGGCAGTCTTCCACTCATCACCCTCAAGTATACGTATCAAACTATAGGCCCCTTTCAGGTCGAGTTTAGTGAAGATTTTGGCACCACGAAGTCGATCAAATAATTCAATCGATACAAAGGTAAAGGGTATCAATTTTTGACGGTAATCTTGTTGAGGCCACAATAGTTAATGCAGGGGCGAAGAGAGACATCTTTCCTGGCCACAAAAAAGTAACAGGTTTGACAGGAACGGACTTCAAACACTTCTGGAAGCAGGTTGCACCCCAACTCTTGATTTCGCCGGTACTCCAATCAAGAGTGGGATCATGACATTGAAGCCAGGGTAGGACGAGAAGAATCTGAGAGGTACAATGAGGGAGCACGTAGAACTCAATGTTCTCTTGGCGAAAAAGTCCAATCTTTAAAAGCGATAACGCACGGTGCAATCAAGCCTGTCACCATTAACCGAAGCGATGAATAGAGGCTTTGCGAGGCGGCTCACAGAGATGTTATATTTATTACCCAAGGAGGCCTCGATAAAATTTCCTGCAGAGCCAGAATCCAAAAAGGCAGACAAGTTCAAGGAGATGGTAGCTGCGACAGTAAGTTGCAGAGGAACCGTAAGCCATGGAGAGGTAGCACACACACCTAGGGACGCCTCTCCCACATTCACTAGGTGCACCCGTTTCCCTGTTGTGGCGGGCGAATAGGACAATCTTTCAGGAAGTGCTCAGAGCCAGCACAATACAGGCAGAGATTTTCATTCCTCCTGCGAGTTCTCTCCAGCTGGATTAAGCGAGATCAGCCCACCTGCATGGCCTCCTCACTGAACGGCGCAGGTGTGGACAAAGGATGTTGAAACACAGGAGCCAAACGGGATGCCCTCCTAGGACGCTGAAAGTCACATCGATGCGTGTGGCCAAATGAATGGGATCAGACAAAGATGTAGGCAAATCACGTGCAGCTAGAGCATCTTTAATATTGCTAGACAGCCCTGCAGATGCCAGGGTACGGAACTGAATGGCGTATTCACCAACGGACAGGTTGCCCTGGACCAAATTCAAAAGGACCGTTTCTGCAGATAAGGCCCGGGCTGGTTCCGCAAAGAACTGGCGGAACACGGAGACAAAGGCGAGTACGTTGGAAGTAACTGGATCCTCGCGATCCCATAATGAGGTAGCCCAGGCCAGCGCCTTTCCTGAGAGCAGACTAATAACAAAGACCACCTTGGCACGTTCAGTGGGGAATTGGTCCGCCAACATTTCCAAATGCATGGAACACTGGGTAAGGAAGCCTCGGCATAACTTGGCATCCCTGTCAAACTTAGCCAGCAAGGAGAGACAGATTGTAGAGGTTGATGCTACTGGAGGCTGTGGAGGTGACACTGGAGCAGATGGTGGCAATTGTTGCTGCTGAATCGGCAAGAGCTGCTGAAACATGGCGGAGAGCTGGTTAATTTGACGAGATTGCATAGCCACTATAGTAGGCAGTTCAGTGAATTCAGGCAGTGACGCCGGATCTTGCTGTCACGGCAGGATGTGGCGGCACAGGTGTGGATCCACTTTGGCTGTGTACTGGTAGCTAGTGCCATGTCAGGGTAGCGGAGTCTAAGAGGCCACCGGTATTCACCAGAGCCCACCAAAAAGCAGGTTGGACTTGTAGCGGCGAGTGACCCCCAGGTCGCTACCCCCCAACAGCGGCTCAGACACACAGTCAGCCGAGGTAATGCGTGGTACCGAGGAGGCAGGCAAAAGGCGTAGTCAAGATCAAGTGGAGTTCAGGGCTGGCAGTACAATCACAAGGTCGAAGGTAAGTAGCCAAGGTCGGGACGGGCAGCGAAGGTTCTGAGTTGGGGACAGGCAAAGGTCGGTACACGGGAGAGCAATACTGGAAACAACTGACGTTCAGTAACCATAGGAAGACCAAGATACGGCACTTGATGGAAAGAAGTGCCCCTTTTAATAGGGGAAGTGGAATAAGCGGCCAGCAGTGAAAGGTGAACTGGCCCTTTACATAAAAAAAAAAAAAACGCCGCACGCGCACCCCCTAGTGGACAGGGACGTGCACGCACCAGAGAGGAGACAGCGCGGGGCAGAGGACGGCCGAGAGCAATTGGCGCGTGGCCAACCACCGCGCCAGAAGCCGGAGGCCTGCCGCCCAAAGCCGGGAAGAAGGGAGAGCGGAAAGTGACGTGAGATGGGTGCGCGACGCTCGCACTAACAATAGCAATACGGAAAGTGGTAAAGGTAAGCATTATGAAGAATAAAGAACATTGCATGCAAATACTGTCAGAGGTAAAGGTAAGCATTAGGAAAAATAGAAGAACACTGCATGGGACAGTTTAAACTAAAATGAAGCAAGGAGAAGGAGTAATGCTGGGGACGATGGGTAGAGGTAAGCACTTTGGAGCAGGAGAGACTTGGCACAGCAACAAGTAATGGGGCCAAAGGATGAAGAATGAAAAAAACAAAAAAAGAGACAAAACTATCATCCACTGGCTAAGCTGCGAAAGTGGAACAAACAACACTCCAGGTGAAGGCTTTGATTCATGCGAACGCACAAACAACTTACGTCAAACAACACTTACGCACTTACAACTTACTTAGGAACAACTTAGATCATGCTTTTATGCACAAAAGCAAGAACTATTATAGAGGAATCAACCTTATTTTCTTTCTATATGGTCAATCAGTAACCGTGACATTCTCAGGCTTTTTTCTCATAAAGGGAATTTTTTACTACCATAAAGATTTTTTCAACTCTTATTGAATCAAGGCCAACATGTCTGTATACAGCCAAGTAATATACAGAGTGTCTGTATACAGCCAAGTAATATACAGAGTGTCTGTATACATCCAGGTAACATACAGAATGTCTGTATACAGCCAGGTAATATACTGAGTGTCTGTATACAGCCAAGTAATATACAGAGTGTCTGTATACAGCCAAGTAATATACAGAGTGTCTGTATACAGCCAGGTAATATACAGAGTGTCTTTATACAGCCAGGTATCATACAGAGTGTCTGTATACATCCAGATAACATACAGAGTGTCTGTATACAGCCAGGTAACATACAGAGTGTCTGTATACAGCCAGGTAACATACAGAGTGTCTGTATACAGCCAGGTAATATACAGAGTGTCTGTATACAGCCAGGTAACATACAGAGTGTTTGTATACAGTCAGGTAATATACAGAGTGTCTGTATACAGCCAGGTAACATACAGAGTGTCTGTATACAGCCAGGTGACATACAGAGTGTCTGTATACAGCCAGGTAACATACAGAGTGTCTGTATACAGCCAGGTGACATACAGAGTGTCTGTATACAGCCAGGTAACATACAGAGTGTCTGTATACAGCCAGGTAACATACAGAGTGACTGTATACAGCCAGGTAACATACAGAGTGTCTGTATACAGCCAGGTAACATACAGAGTGTCTGTATACAGCCAGGTAACATACAGAGTGTCTGTAGACAGCCAGGAAACATACAGAGTGTCTGTATACAGCCAGGTAATATACAGAGTGTCTATATACAGCCAGGTAACATACAGAGTGTCTGTATACAGCCAGGTAACATACAGAGTGTCTGTAGACAGCCAGGAAACATACAGAGTGTCTGTATACAGCCAGGTAACATACAGAATGTCTGTAAACAGCCATGTAACATACAGAGTGTCTGTATACAGCCAGGTAACATACAGAGTGTCTGTATACAGCCAGGTAACATACAGAGTGTCTGTATACAGCCAGGTAACATACAGAGTGTCTGTATACAGCCAGGTAACATACAGAGTGTCTGTATACAGCCAGGTAACATACAGAGTGTCTGTATACAGCCAGGTAACATACAGAGTGTCTGTAGACAGCCAGGTAACATACAGAGTGTCTGTATACAGCCAGGTAACATACAGAATGTCTGTAAACAGCCAGGTAATATACAGAGTGTCTGTATACAGCCAGGTAACATACAGAGTGTCTGTATACAGCCAGGTAACATACAGAGTGTCTGTATACAGCCAGGTAACATACATGACTGTGCTAGCGTTCCATACGTCTTCAGCTAACACCAACCCACCCACACTCCCAAAATAAAGGAGTCAAACAACCACTTCTTCGGAATTTATGGAATTTTAATTGGCCACAGCCTCAACATAAAACAATAACAAATAACAATTAACGATGCACTCCCGATCTCCCCGATCCAGGTCTGAGATTCCAACACACCCTACCTACCAACAGAAGGGGAGGGGCCCGAAGGCTCACCAACCTCCCGGAATCTGAAACAGAAGCCAATTCGTGAGCCCGGCCGCATCCCTCCTAGGCCTGGTAGCTCAACGGGGCTAACTGCCAAGATCCACCTTAACCCCTTCCCTTAGTCCATCCCCTCCCCTTAAACTCAGTCATCTATCCTCCTGGCCCGTTTCCGCCAAAACAGCCGCTTCCTTGTAACCTACCCCCACTTTCTGTGCCATCTCAGACCCGAACCAAGCAGAGGAGACCGCCAAAGCTGGACTGCGTTGAAACCTTAGCGCCGCCCAGCCCGCCACCTCTCCACTGCCAATTCAATCCGCTCCTTAAGGAGGAGATTAAATAGATCTAACCCAACCCGTTTAGGTGCACCCCATCGGCCCTGTAGAAACCCCTAATTCCTTCCACCTCCACGTGGCCTGCACTCAGCCCTCCGTTCAACCTAATGAACCGGGCAATTGCCCTATTTACCTTGATACGCACCCGTTCTATCGCTCCTGGATCCCTCGCATGCCTCCACTTGTACCGGGGAACTATCTCAGACCAAATCAACACTACCCCGGGAAATTCCCCTAGAAAAAACAAGAGGTCCCTAGTGATCGATTTGATCAGCTGCCTCATCGGCACCCGGCCCAAATCGTTCCCCCCCGCGTGGCACACCAACACCCCAGGAGGACCCCACTTCATTGCTGACTTCAAGACGTGCTCTCTCATCTCCCGCCACTTTAATCCCCTGATGTCGGCCCACACCAGCTTCGCTCGATCCCCTGAAATGCCGAGCTGCTCGCCGCTTCTTCTCACCGCCGCTCTCTGCGCCGCCCAAAAAACAAATGAGTGGCCAACCACCAACACCGAGCATGCCGAGTCTAAAAGAAAATAACATTAGTAACGGTACCGACACTTCCCCCCCCCACCATGTTGTTACACCCACTCAATTCTCCCTGGACGAATATATGACATAAACCTTTTCGACTCCCATCTCCCCAACTTTTTATCCAGGTCTACCGGCAACCCCAATCTCGCCGCCTCCGTCGCCGCTCCTATGCGAAAAGAGTGACTGCCATACTCCCTGCTAGACAGCCCCATCACCGCCAAGCATTTCCGAAACACAGCCAAAAACTGAAAGTGCGACAAAAAAGTCCCATCTTCGTGTATGAACAATGGCCTAACGCTCAAAAACCCCCTTAGCGCTAGAACCGGGCATGACACATTTGGATTTAGCTGACCCAAAAATATACTCACCCCTCTACCTTCCTGGTCAGTCTTCGACACGCGAATCCGAATCCAAACCCCTTCCCCCGCAAAAAACACATCATCCACCTGGAGGCCCCCTGTCTCTCGCTTGTTCCGGCTAACTAATTCCCCCACCCGTAACGCCCCAAAAAATGCCACCGAAAATGCTGCTTGAAAAATCCGTACCTCAAATTCCGACGAACAAACCTGAGTAAGCCGACCCATGACCCCTTGTAAAATCTCCCAGGAAACCGGATGCCTCGTATCCACCGTCTTATGCTCCCTGCGCCACCCCTTCAGAGCCTGCCTTACCCAAAACATTTTTGTGAAATCTTTCCGTCCCGCCAACTTACACAAAAAGGCAAGGGCCGCCAGTTTTTTGTCTATTACGGACGGGGACTCCCCCCCTGCTAATAGCTCCCCCACATACCAGACAAACAGGTCCTGCCTCTCTCCTTCCACGAGCGGAACACCAAACTCCCTCTCCAGCTCGAACCAGCGTCTCCACACCCTCGAGTAGCCTCCCCACGTAGAAGGCGCAACCAACCTCTGAATTAGCTCGAACCACCGGCTCAGACGATCTCCCTCAACCACTCCGGGCACACTTCGCCGACCGCGTTCGCTTTGGGCGCCAAGCTCCAAAACCGATTCCACTGCAAACGAGAAAGAGCATCAACCACCCCGTTCTCAACCCCCGGCACATGAACCGCCCTGAACCATATGTTACACCGCAGGCATGCCAGTACCAGCTGGCGCAACAATACGACGACTGGGGGGGACGATGACGTTTGAGAATTAACCGCCGCCACTACCGCCGTGTTGTCTGATCGGAAACACACCGCCTTGTTCCTTAAAGACTCCCCCCATAAGACCATCGCCACCACCAACGGGAACAACTCCAAGAAGGCCATATTCCTGATCAGCTCTGACTCCGCCCACCTTCTCGGCCATGATCCAGCACACCACCTCCCCTTCAAACAAGCCCCAAAACCTGCCGAACCTGCCGCATCCGTAAATAATTCCACCTCATCATTCGATCTCATGGGATCCAACCAGTACCCCAGCCCATTGAACGATTTCAGGAAGGAAACCCACATCCTCACATCCTCCTTCAGCTCCGCCGTTAGCCGAATAAAATGATGCGGCTCCTTGATCCCAACTGTCGCCAACGACAACCGGCGCATAAAAACCCGCCCCACTGAACACCCTGCAGGCGAAATTCAGCTTGCCCAGTACTGACTGCAGCTGCTTCAGCCGAATCTTTCTAAGCCCAAGAATCCCTTCCAGCCCTGTTTCCAAATCCCGCAGCTTGTCCGCCGGCAACCTGCAAACCCCTTCCACCGTGTCAATCTCGATCCCGAGAAACTTGATGGACGTCGCCGGGCCCTCAGTTTTCTCGTGCGCCACCGGCACCCCAAACCCCCGAAACACCTCCAGCATGCTTGCCAAGATGAGCTCGCACTGCCTTGATTCCGCCGGCCCCACACAAAGAAAATCGTCCAAGTAATGCGTTATGGACGCCCCCCCCGACCTTCTCCTTCACCACCCACTCCAAAAACGAGCTGAATGCCTCGAAGTATGAACATGAGATTGAACATCCCATCGGCAGACAGCGGTCCACGTAATACCCCCCTGAAAAAAACACCCCAATAAATACACGCTCTCCGGGTGAACTGGCAACAGCCTAAACGCCGCTTCAATATCTGTTTTGGCCATGAGCGCCCCCGGGCCCGCTTCCCGCACCATTGCCAATGCAAAGTCGAAGGACGTGTACGCCACCGACGACAACTCCCGGTCAATGCCATCGTTGACCGATCCCCCTTTTGGAAAGGACAAATGGTGAATCAAACAAAACTTCCCCTTTTCGGCACTACGCCCAATGGGGACACCACCAGTCCCTCCACCGGCGGATCGGTAAACGGACCCGCCATCCACCCCAAAAATACTTCCCTTTCCAGCTTCTGCCTCACCACCTCCGGGTGTAGCCTGGCTGACTTTAAATTTTTTACCTCCCCCCTTTTCCTGGGGGGTGCCTGACATGGGATCCTAAAACCCTCCCTAAAACCCTCTGCCAGCAACTGCGTGGCCCGCCTATCCGGATAGTTATTTAGCCACGGGAGCATCACCTCTCCTTTCACCAGCGTTATCCCTCTTGGCAGGGCCTTCTGGGAACCTTCTGAACCCCCCCCGTACTTTCCTTAAACAGCGCCCAATGGAGTGATTACCCCCGTAGGCCGAGCATTCGTGCCGAAATTTACATCCTGTACCGAACTTACACTGGGAATCATTAAACGCCCAGCACACTCCTTTTCTTGTTGCCTCCGCCACCCCTGGAGTGGACGAGGTGGCGACCCCTGAAAGGGCTACTAGCTGGCCGCAGCCGAATAACCCCCCCCCCCGGGAGTTCATAACCCGCAACCACAGCCCAATGTCCCTATGGTACCAACCCAACTCGGCACACACCGACATCCGCTGCCGGAATTGCTCGTCATACCTCAGCCATGCCATCCCACCATAGACCCGATGTGCTTCCCATATGTTATCTAGGTAGCAGAACAGCGGAGAGCAATTCTCCGGGTTCCTTTCTCCCACTACACTCGCCAAGATCGCAAAAGCCTGTAGCCAGTTCCCGAACGTCCTCGGGATCAACCTAAAAGCCCTTCTGTCCTCATCCTCTTCCTTAAAGTGCTCCCTTCCCCTCCCCCATCTATCAGCTCCGAAACGTTCAAGAGGGAGCAGTGTAAAAATATCTACATACTCCCACCTCCAAATCCTCTCCTTAACCTCCGGCTTCAGGTGGCCCCCCATCGGGCCCTCAAAGCAGATGTACGAGTGCTCCTTCGCCTGATCCGAAACTGATGCCCCCCTTTTTTCAACCTCTGGACCAGGTCCCTTATCCAACCCCACGCCCCGATCTGCCGGCGCTGCCCCTGTCTGCATCCCCGCCGGTCTGCAATCTCCAACCATTTCCCTGGGCACTCCCCCCCTCGCCGACGCTGGGTCCCACACCCCCCGTGGGTCCACCGCCGACTCCAAACCCGTAGCCTCCCATCGATCCAATAACTCCCGCATACCTGTTATAAAACCCCCTAGCCCGCCGGAACCACTCCCCCCGGCGAGCCCCTCAAACCCCGAGTGCGACACATTGTTGGATACGCCGATCTGTAAAGGCTCACCTTGATGAATGGCCCTGCCGCTCGGGATGCCCTCCCCACGTCCATCGTCCAGAGATCCGGAGCCCGACTGACCCCGGATCCCGCCTCCTGCCGAATGTCCTGGCGCACCCGTCGACCCCGGTGCCGCCGCTGGAGCTCCGAATGAAGATCTCGTCTGACCCGCGCTGGACGCCGCAAGCCTGGCCGACTCGGCGCGAGCTTCTCCGGCCCATCGTCCTGATGCTCCGACCGCCATTCCACTCCGGATCCCTTCCTGATCGGACATCGCCTGCTGAGAAAAAAGAAGAGGAGAGGAGCCTGACCCTTCCATGCAACCCACCCCCCGTGAGCTGGGACGCGGCACTGGATCATCCGTGGTGCGGGGTGCACTAAAAGGAGTGGACGCCAGCCGCGCCAGGCCCGGGAGCGGCGACGCCAGCTCGAAAGGCCAAGCCTGCAGCTGATCGGGGGGGGTCGCTGACCCCCCCTGCCCTCCCAGCGACCCTGAAAGGGGGTGGGGTGGTTGCGGGCGGGGCGTCAGAAATGGGGGGTGCAGGGGGAGTGGAGAACGCGCAAGATGCCAGGCATCCCGAACCGGGATACCCGAAGGGGCCAGGGGGTGTGCCGCTTGAGTGGCCCCCCATGCGTCACTACGGGCGCTGGGGGCCCCTGTACTTACCCTTGCGGTGGCCCGGCCAGCGTCTGCGAGGACGCTGGGGCCCCCCCCACTTTGTCCCTCCCTGTGACAAAAATAAGGAGCCCCTGTGGCGTCTGAAAAGACCCCCGGGGCTCCTGCACCTGCTGGGGAGGGGGCCTGCCCAGCGTCCTTTGGCCCCCCATGTGTGGTGTATTAGGAGCCCCAGCGGCGTCATAAGAGACGCCTGGGGCTCCTGTACTTGAATCAGAGGGAGCCCGGCCAGCGTCTAACAGGATGCTGGGGGCTCCCCCCTGGTGACCCCCCCCATCCTGCCTTATTAGGAGCCCCGGCGGCGTCAGCACAGATGCCCGGGGCTCCAGCACCAGAGCAGGCGGCTCCGCGCCGGCCGCCTGCTTGTCTCTCTGCCCTGACAGGGGCATAGCTCCGCCCCCTGCCTCTCTCTGGTCTCACAGCAGGGGGCGGAGCCTCTCCCCGCAGCCCGACAGAGCCCTGCGGGGAGGACAGCCTCACAGAGCCCGGCGGGGAGGACAGCCCTCCCGATGGTGGCAACACTGCAGCCCGGCGCGCGCGGCCACTCCGGGACCGTGGCCACGCCGCCGCAACAGGTAAGTCCCTCCGGGCTTTGGGGGGCACCGCGGCGGGAGGAGGGGGGCAAACTCGGGCCCCCGCAGCCCGCCGGGAGCGGGAGGGGGCCACGCTCGCCAGCCTGGAGGGGCCAGCAGACGAGCCCGCATTTAAAGGGGGGCTCCCCCGCCGCATGGTGTGGTGAGGGGGGGAGGGGCTGAGGCGGGCGACTGCCCGCCTCGCCGCCCCCTCCTCCAGGGTGGTCCCGACGGGTGAGGCGGGCAGTCGGGGGCCGGGGACAACAAACTCCTTACCCAGTACTCGCCGCTCCACCTCCCGGCGCAGTAGCGAAATTAGGGCTTACATGCTAGGGGTCTGGATGGGCGTCAGTACTGACAGCACGTTCCAGCAAAGAGATCAGGGGCCAAAGAGGAAGAGGAGGGGGGGACCTGCCCCTATATACTCCCCCCTTCCCCTGAGGTCACTTCCCCCGATCTCTTCCCCCAATCCCATGGTTGGTCAGCTTCCAACAGGAAGCGCAGGCCAGTCATGGGGCTGCCATCCCTAAAAGGGCCAGCGCCCTTCTGAATGTCTGTATACAGCCAGGTAATATACAGAGTGTCTGTATACAGCCAGGTAACATACAGAGTGTCTGTATACAGCCAGGTAATATACAGAGTGTCTGTATACAGCCAGGTAATATACAGAGTGTCTGTATACAGCCAGGTAACATACAGAGTGTCTGTATACAGCCAAGTAATATACAGAGTGTCTGTATACAGCCAGGTAATATACAGAGTGTCTGTATACAGCCAGGTAACATACAGAGTGTCTGTATACAGCCAGGTAATATACAGAGTGTCTGTATACAGCCAGGTAACATACAGAGTGTCTGTATACAGCCAGGTAACATACAGAGTGTCTGTATACAGCCAGGTAACATACAGAGTGTCTGTATACAGCCAGGTAATATACAGAGTGTCTGTATACAGCCAGGTAACATACAGAGTGTCTGTATACAGCCAGGTAACATACAGAGTGTCTGTATACAGCCAGGTAACATACAGAGTGTCTGTATACAGCCAGGTAACATACAGAGTGTCTGTATACAGCCAGGTAACATACAGAGTGTCTGTATACAGCCAGGTAACATACAGAGTGTCTGTATACAGCCAGGTAACATACAGAGTGTCTGTATACAGCCAGGTAACATACAGAGTGTCTGTATACAGCCAGGTAATATACAGAGTGTCTGTATACAGCCAGGTAACATACAGAGTGTCTGTATACAGCCAGGTAACATACAGAGTGTCTGTATACAGCCAGGTAACATACAGAGTGTCTGTATACAGCCAGGTAACATACAGAGTGTCTGTATACAGCCAGGTAACATACAGAGTGTCTGTATACAGCCAGGTAACATACAGAGTGTCTGTATACAGCCAGGTAACATACAGAGTGTCTGTATACAGCCAGGTAATATACGGGGAGGCCGATTCATTAATAGCGCCAGGTAGCGACAGATGAGCGTCAGTAGCGTGTTTTTCACAGTGCCAGCTAGTATTCGCTGTGCTTGGCCGGCGTTAGCTTGTTGACAGCGACTCAGTCGGCGTGCGGTAATGTTGAATATGGGGTTAGGGGTCGCTGTTTCACAGGTTCAGCGTTGTATGGGTGCGCCTGACAACGAATGGCCAGAGCGAACGGCTTGCTGCAGATTCGTTAACAAATCACGCTCCGAATTTTCTCGCGCTGAGAATTTCTTGTTTAAACCCCAGAGCGCTGGCGGCGATGGATGTAAAATAGTTTTTAACCCCTAAACAACCATATTTTTGGATTGTAAAATTAAACAAGTTTTTAGAAACATTTTGTAATATGAATACATTAATATCAGACCTGTAATATCAATTCTGCACAATTTTTTTTTTTTTTTTTTTTTAACTTAAAAAAAAAAACCTAACATTGCAGAAGTGGTCTCAGAATTTTTGACATTAAAAAAAAAAAAAAAAAAAATGAAGAGCAATTAATTATGATTAATTAAAGATTGCTCCATTGAAATGCATTGGACAACGCCAGGGAGCGACAGGTCATACCTGGCGCTGTGATGGGATTAGCAGCGGCGCTGTTCGTTCCAGGCGGCTACATGATGAATCCTGCGCTAGCTGACGCTCTCGCCGGCGCTAGCCTCATTTAGCATGATAAATGCGTCATTGTGACCGCCGCCGGGCGTACTTGAGTCGGTAGACGCCGTTAGCTGGCGGTACCTGACGCTCGTCAGACACTACCTGGCGCTATCGCTTGATAAATAAGGCCCTTAGTGTCTGTATACAGCCAGGTAACATACAGAGTGTCTGTATACAGCCAGGTAACATACAGAGTGTCTGTATACAGCCAGGTAACATACAGAGTGTCTGTATACAGCCAGGTAACATACAGAGTGTCTGTATACAGCCAGGTAACATACAGAGTGTCTGTATACAGCCAGGTAACATACAGAGTGTCTGTATACAGCCAGGTAACATACAGAGTGTCTGTATACAGCCAGGTAATATACAGAGTGTCTTTATACAGCCAGGTAACATACAGAGTGTCTGTATACAGCCAGGTAATATACAGAGTGTCTGTATACAGCCAGGTAATATACAGAGTGTCTGTATACAGCCAGGTAACATACAGAGTGTCTGTATACAGCCAGGTAATATACAGAGTGTCTGTATACAGCCAGGTAACATACAGAGTGTCTGTATACAGCCAGGTAACATACAGAGTGTCTGTATACAGCCAGGTAACATACAGAGTGTCTGTATACAGCCAGGTAACATACAGAGTGTCTGTATACAGCCAGGTAACATACAGAGTGTCTGTATACAGCCAGGTAACATACAGAGTGTCTGTATACAGCCAGGTAATATACAGAGTGTCTTTATACAGCCAGGTAACATACAGAGTGTCTGTATACAGCCAGGTAATATACAGAGTGTCTGTATACAGCCAGGTAATATACAGAGTGTCTGTATACAGCCAGGTAACATACAGAGTGTCTGTATACAGCCAGGTAATATACAGAGTGTCTGTATACAGCCAGGTAACATACAGAGTGTCTGTGTACAGCTAGGTAACATACAGAGTGTCTGTATACAGCCAGGTAAAATACAGAGTGTGTGTATACAGCCAGGTAACATACAGAGTGTCTCTATACAGCCAGGTAACATACAGAGTGTCTGTATACAGCCAGGTAACATACAGAGTGTCTGTATACAGCCAGGTAATATACAGAGTGTCTCTATACAGCCAGGTAACATACAGAGTGTCTGTACACAGCCAGGTAACATACAGAGTGTCTGTATACAGCCAGGTAATATACAGAGTGTCTGTATACAGCCAGGTAACATACAGAGTGTCTGTATACAGCCAGGTAACATACAGAGTGTCTGTATACAGCCAGGTAACATACAGAGTGTCTCTATACAGCCAGGTAACATACAGAGTGTCTCTATACAGCCAGGTAACATACAGAGTGTCTGTATACAGCCAGGTAACATACAGAGTGTCTGTATACAGCCAGGTAACATACAGAGTGTCTGTATACAGCCAGGTAATATACAGAGTGTCTGTATACAGCCAGGTAACATACAGAGTGTCTGTATACAGCCAGGTAATATACAGAGTGTCTCTATACAGCCAGGTAACATACAGAGTGTCTGTATACAGCCAGGTAATATACAGAGTGTCTCTATACAGCCAGGTAACATACAGAGTGTCTGTATACAGCCAGGTAACATACAGAGTGTCTCTATACAGCCAGGTAACATACAGAGTGTCTGTATACAGCCAGGTAACATACAGAGTGTCTGTATACAGCCAGGTAATATACAGAGTGTCTGTATACAGCCAGGTAATATACAGAGTGTCTCTATACAGCCAGGTAACATACAGAGTGTCTGTATACAGCCAGGTAACATACAGAGTGTCTGTATACAGCCAGGTAATATACAGAGTGTCTGTATTCAGCCAGGTAACATACAGAGGGTCTGTATACAGCCAGGTAACATACAGAGTGTCTGTATACAGCCAGGTAACATACAGAGTGTCTGTATACAGCCAGGTAATATACAGAGTGTCTGTATACAGCCATGTAACATACAGAGTGTCTGTATACAGCCAGGTAACATACAGAGTGTCTGTATACAGCCAGGTAACATACAGAGTGTCTGTATACAGCCAGGTAACATACAGAGTGTCTGTATACAGCCAGGTAACATACAGAGTGTCTGTATACAGCCAGGTAACATACAGAGTGTCTGTATACAGCCAGGTAATATACAGAGTGTCTGTATACAGCCAGGTAACATACAGAGTGTCTGTATACAGCCAGGTAATATACAGAGTGTCTGTATACAGCCAGGTAACATACAGAGTGTCTGTATACAGCCAGGTAACATACAGAGTGTCTGTATACAGCCAGGTGATATACAGAGTGTCTGTATACAGCCAGGTAACATACAGAGTGTCTGTATACAGCCAGGTAACATACAGAGTGTCTGTATACAGCCAGGTAACATACAGAGTGTCTGTATACAGCCAGGTAATATACAGAGTGTCTGTATACAGCCAGGTAATATACAGAGTGTCTGTATACAGCCAGGTAACATACAGAGTGTCTGTATACAGCCAGGTGACATACAGAGTGTCTGTATACAGCCAGGTAACATACAGAGTGTCTGTATACAGCCAGGTAACATACAGAGTGTCTGTATACAGCCAGGTAATATACAGAGTGTCTGTATACAGCCAGGTGACATACAGAGTGTCTGTATACAGCCAGGTAATATACAGAGTGTCTGTATACAGCCAGGTAATATTCAGAGTGTCTGTATACAGCCAGGTGACATACAGAGTGTCTGTATACAGCCAGGTAATATACAGAGTGTCTGTATACAGCCAGGTAATATTCAGAGTGTCTGTATACAGCCAGGTAACATACAGAGTGTCTGTATACAGCCAGGTAATATACAGAGTGTCTGTATACAGCCAGGTAACATACAGAGTGTCTGTATACAGCCAGGTAATATACAGAGTGTCTATATACTGGCAGGTTACAGTGTGTATTGGTTGGTGAGTTGTTACATAAGACATTTATTATATAGTGACTTTTTGGAGGACTAATAGCATAAAACATAAGACCTACAGTTCACACATCATCCTTGGAGATAATAATTCATAGGAATGTGGGAGATAATATCTCATGTGCGCACTAAACAATCCACTAATAAGAAAATCTCCTCCCTGGTAATACTGATACAGAAATAAAGGCGTGTTAGGTGTCAGGCTACATGGAGATGCTGTGCACAGGATTATTCCATAGGCTGAGACTAGGACAAGGCTCATAGAGAACATACTAGAAGGCTTAACTAATCATTCAATAGATTCTCTTCTGCACTCTGTGTGCCATACGGTGAATTCAATGTATGTAGGCTGTGCAGGCATCGCAGGTATCGGTGTCAGTGTGTTATCAATACAGTTACTGTCAGTTTATAAAGCTGATCTTAGGAAAATTTAGAGATCTAGCAGCAAAATAAAAACTATTTTCAAATCAGAACAAATTTAATATTTTATTTTTTTTTATCTGTAAAACTAATACAGCAGTCAGGATTCCTCGGGGTAGGCCTCCATGTTCCTGCATCTACTTTGTGCTTTCCTTCTATTGAATGTCCAGGAGGTATAAAAATATTGGCCAATGAGATGCCACGAAAGGCACCTTTCAAATCATGACACTCCTGCATGCTGTAGAGGTGTGGCTGCCAAAATGGCCGACAAGAGGTTTAATTCAGGTATTTGGGCAGGCAGAGGGTGCAGGAGGTACTTAGGGGTGGGCTGTGTTGGGGCCCACATGAAGGCTGGTTTTCATCTGTTTTCGTGCCAATAGTCCTCGGAGGCTTACAATGCCTAGACACATTAATTATTGACCACAACCCTTTTTATACCCATCCTCCATGAATGCTGCTGAAAAAAAAAGGGAAATTTGTTTACTTACCAGTAAATTTCCTTTCTCATCCTCTTCAATTCCAGGGCACCACACCCGCCCTTCTGTTGTGTTATGACTGTGTTGCTGATGGTTGATGCCTTCTACATGGTTTTAGTTTTGTTGCACTGATTTCTACTTGCATACATTACATATAGGTTAGTCTACGCCCCTCCTCGAACTGCTTTTTAATTAACTAAGGAGACCCTACCAAAGTCTGCCCTATGTAGACCATGAGGAGCTAGTTTTTTTTCTATCTTGCAGTCCCCACCTATGGCTGAGATTAACCCATGTGTTACTACTGGTACACAAATTTCCCCTTTTCTCATCTCTTCCATTATGGGGCACTACCAATAGCAATGTGAAAGACATCCCAAAGCAGTACCCCCAATAAGGGTGGAACCAAGAACAATGGCACTGACATTTCAAGCTTAGACCCCTGGAGAGGGGTTCACCACGGCCTGCAACACCTTTCGCCCCAGAGCAGCATGGGCAGATGCCCTGACATCGAGTCTGTAAAACTTGGTGCAGCTGTTGGGAGATGACCAGGTCACCCCCTTGCAGACCTGTTCCACCGACATCTAGTGTTGCAAAGACCAAGATGCGGCAATCACCCTGGTGAAGTAAGTGGTGTTCTGGAAGGGCACCTCCTACCCCTTGCAGACATAGGCTTGTATGGCTACCTGCCTGATCCATCTGCTAAGAGTGGAGCCACCAGGCCCCTCCTTGGTCCTTCTGGGATCATGAACAAGACATCAGTCTTACATACCTCTCGAGTTGCGGCCAAGTAATGCCTTAATGCCTTGAACACATCGAGGGAATGCAGTAGTCACTCCCTTTGGTGAGTGGGGTGTAGGCACAAGAAGAGTAGCACCATATCCTGATTAAGATGGTAGGGAGAGACCAACAAAATTCGGCTTCACATGAAACCCCGCCTTACCTTCATGCAGCACCAAAAAAGGGTAACTGATCAGGAGCGCTGCCAGCTCCGAAATACACCTAATGGAGGTGATCACTACAAGAAAAGCCACCTTCATTGTGAATGTTGCCAAGGAAGCCTCTGTCATTGGTTTAAAGGGGGACTGATGTGCTGATAGGACCAGATTGAGATCCTAGGGACTATCAACCTCCAAAAAGGCCAATTTCCACAGCAAAAAAAACCCTCTCCTCCAATATGCTGGTCTTAAAAGCCAAGCTGCTAAACATAGCGCTGGAGATTTGGGATGCCGCAGAGGACCCTGTTGCAGAAGATCTGGGCAGTTGGGGAGTTGGCCAGGCTGATCAGATTCGCAAACCACAACCTTGCAGGCCAGTATGAGGCAATCAGAATGATAGGAATCTGGCAGTGGTGGGAATGTGCAGTGCAGCCTGTACCCTGACCTGGGAATGGCTAGCACATCGATCACCACAGCCAAGGGGTCCCTCACCCTGGACACGAACCTCTGGACCTTCCGTGCCAAGATGCTAAGAGGTCCACCTCCGGCACTCCCCACTGGTTGTAGAGAGCTTGAAACATATCATGGTGAAGGGACCATCCCCCCTGGTCCATCGCCTCCCTGCTCAAATATACGGCCTGCTCAAATATCCGGCCTCATATCCCCCGGGATGTGAACCACTGAGATGCACGGAACAAGAATTTCTCATGATGCAACTCACTTCCTGGAATGTCTTCCAGCTCCTGGTACCCTCCTGATGGTTTATGCAGGCCACAGCTGTGGAATTGTCTGACTGTACCCTGGGCAGACTAATGCCTGAGAACCAGCAGAATCGCCCTTAATTCCAACACATTGATTGGAAGAATGTCCTCCAACTGGTCCGAGAGACCTTGAACCATCTAGTTTTCCAGAACACCATGCCAACCCATCTGACTGGAGTCTGTGGTCAGGATGACCCACCAGACCACCAGGAAAGACTGACCCATTGCCAGCGACTGCTGGTCCAGCCACCATTTTAGAGATTGCCGGTATTCTCCAGCAATATAAAGCAATGGTCCAATGGTCTGAACAATCCTATGCCATTTCGATAAGAGCAACATTTTTGGGGGCCTGGAGTGGAACTGGGCATAAGGAACTGCCAATGGTAGACAACATAAGGCCAAGGCAACACATGCCCTGTCTGATCATTGAATTTTTGTCTGTCAGCAGCAACCTCACTGCCTCCTGAAGATCCACTTACCTCTGCACTGGAAGAAGGACCTGTGCCTGTTGAATATCCCATGTCATACCTAGATAGGTCGCCACCATGGAGATAACCACCTGGGACTTGGGATAGTGCTAACCCACATGAAAGTATGTAAAAGTGAACAGGACCATCTGAATGGCTTGGATGAGCAAGAGGGCCATCACCACTGCAAAGACTTTCGTGAACACTCGCGGGGCAATAAACAGTCCCAATGGCAGTGCCAAAAATTGGAAATGTTGGGTGCCCACCACAAAGTACAGGTATTTTTGGTGACCAGGGAAGATTGGGACATGTAGATAAGTATAAAACTCCCCTGTTGAGATCCAGGATCAGCCAAAAGGCCTGGCCTTCTTGGGGATAAGGAATAGTATTGAGTAGAAGCCATGGTTCATCTCTGAGGGGGCACAGGTACTACAACTCCCCCGTCCAGCAAGAGCTCTATAGCAAGGTCGTTAGCCACCACCCTTTCTGCAACACGGGAAGGCTTGGAAGTCACAAATCTGTGTGAAGGCCTGGTCCTGATCCCTCCCGTCCCGTCTTTCGGTATAGTTCTCGCCCGTGGCTTTTGCTTACCTGAAAAATCCTCACAACTTCTGAACTCTGTAGAACCTCCGAACTTCTGGAAGGTATGACAATTTGGCAACCTGCAAAAACGAGATCCTAATTTTCCAATTCTGTGGAAGCCTAGTTGACCTCCCACCCGTGGCCTTCTGGACTAGGTCATCCAGAGGCTCACCAAAAAACCAATCCCCAAAATGGGGAGGGCATTAAGAGTCTTCTTAGAAGCCATGTTGGCCAACCACTGTTACAGCCACACCATGCATTGCAAGGTGACCAGCAAGGCCATGCCCCTAGCCACCAAACATACCCAGTCATTCATAGCCGACATTATGTATCTGAAGACATTCATAGCAAAGGAGTTCAAACAAAGTGCAGAGGAACAAGAACCTTCATGTTGCAAGCTCTTCCTCTACTTCCTTACCCAGACCTTGCCTGCCATAGCTGCTATGGATGTTGCGCAAGCTGGGTGCATGGCCAACCCCACCATGGTGAACGCATGCCTGACCAGCTGGTCCAACCTTGTATCCACCTAGTTCAGCCTCAACTGGGTCCCAAACTCCTGAATAGGTCCTCGACGTAGAAGCTAGAATCCTCAGAGGATTCCATTTGGATATGCCTACATTTGACCGTAGCCTTCCTGTCTTGGGTGGGCAAGATTCCTCTGCTGACAAAGATCACTGACCACGCTCTCTAATGGAGAGTTTCGGGACACAAATGGACCTGGGATTCCCCAGGGGTATCCTGCTCTGGTGAGAATGTTCCCAAAGCTGCAGGGGAAACAGTACAATCCAACTAAAGTATGAAACCTGCCAGCTGCATAAGGCGGCTCAGGACAATAGTGCACCCAGCACACAGGAGCCCCGAGGTCAGATACACTTGACACATGGGGCACTCCGCACCTCTCTTCGTTCAAATTCAAAACCCCTGTGCCTCTGATGCCTCTGACATGGTAAAATGGCTGCCCTAACTGCTAAGCAATACAGCTGATCCCCACACTCTATTGCCTGTCAACTACTGATTAAACCTGCCTGCACTACTGGAAAAGCAACTTTCCTGCAGTTGAGATCAACCCACCAGCCAAGGATGCAACAGCTTCTGGACCCCTACCCTTCAACAACAAGAGCAATGTCAAATTCCTAAAGGAATCAGGAAAAGGCTTTGCTCCGAGAGGGAGCCCTACCTGACCAGGGAAAACCGGTCATCAGCCTCACTAGATCTGATACTCAGACACGTAGAACAGGGAGGTAGTGTGGGAGCTGGCAAGCGACAATCTAGGGATGCAGCAGGGACCTTCGAACACCAGACAAGATACTGCTGCCTCATGCTGTTTGCGAGGAGACATGGACCATGCAATGTTCTGTTTTCTCCTCCCATCCTCCACTTTAAGGCCCAAGCAGCACAAAGCCATGCCTCCCTGCGTGCGTCACAGGCATGGCCAGCATCCTTCCCGAGTTAGCCAATAGGCAGACTGCATGGACGGTGGCCACACCCCCTTGTGGTGAGGCCATCTCCCCCTCCAAGCACTGGTAGCAGAGCTCTAAATAAGCTCTGACCAGCATGGCTGCTGTAGCAGTAATCACAAACACACTGAAACCAGGGAGCCCTGCCACCTAGTTCAGGAAGGGGGCAGGGGGTCATGGAGTAAAGGGCTAGATGACCCAGGGGGTAGAGGGACTGGGGCTCAGTGGGAGACACACAGCAGGGCCACTATGCAAGGCCCAAAGATCAGGTACCCTGCTGCAGCAGGTACCCGTGCCCCGTCCCCTCACTCTGCAGAATCCCATGCTATTGGGTTAGGAACCAACTTCAAGCATCTAGTGGAAAGCTGCAACTGGTAAGGGGCTGGAAGAGAGATGGAGCTGAAAAAAAATCCAGACATCTTCACAGTTCCTTGCGACTGCAAGAAAAGAACTGAGGAGATCATGCCACAGGCTGTCCTATATCCTGCAGTCCCCACCTTTGGCTGAGGTTAACCCATGCATTCCAAAATGGAAGAGATGAGAAAAGAAAACTATTGAAACATAAGCCACCATAAGCTACAAGAGCCTCTGTCAGGCAATATCTTAGGAGTGATGGCCGTCTGGGGTTCTATATTTCTTATATTATCAATGCTTAGGTTTACAATGTACCAGTTAGTTGCTACATACCTCTACACCCCCCTCAAATGTAACACCCAGTTTTAATACATATGATGATTAGGTAATATTCACAAACACTTCAAATAGAACAAAAAGGGATATACTCCTTTAAAGCTGATACAACCCCAGATTTGTATATATCCTATGTCCCATTTTTGAACAGGCAATAAGTATTTAGGGCAGAATGATTAGGACAAGAAATTATGATCATTGGGTCATTGATGATGTGCCAATTAATTGATGAACTACTTGTACATAGGGAAGTGCGTGTGGTCATCAATCCGGCTTTAGTGTACACATATTGAGTAATAGATAGGTATTAACTGGCACAAAATAATATGAGAAATTCATTTTTAAGCTGTGCTGACATATTGGAAGTACCACAACAGAAATTAGATGGGCAGGCCGATTCATTAATAGCGCCAGGTAGCGATAGATGAGCGACAGTAGCGTTATTTTCACAGCGTCCGCTAGTATTCGCTGTGCTTGGCCGTTGTTCGGCTGTTGACAGCGACTCAGACGGTGTGCGGTAATGTTGAATACGGGGTTAGGAGTCTCTGTTTGACAGGTTCTGCGCTGTATGGGAGCGCATGACAGCGAACAGCCATAGCGAACGGCTCCCAGCATATTTATTAACAAATCACGCTCTCGTGCTGTAAAATGCTTGTTTAAACCCCAGAGCACTGGCGGCGATGGGTTAAAAGTAGTTTTTTAACCCCCGAACAACCATATTTTTTGAAAAAAAGAAAACATGTTTTTCAAAACATTTAGTAATATTAATACATTAATATCAGACCTGTAATATCAATTCTGCACATTTTTTTTTTTTTAACTTAAAAAAAATATCTAACATTGCAGAAGTGGTCACAGAATATTTGACATTTAAAAAAAAAAAAAAAATGTATAGCAATGAATTATGAATATTTAAAGATTGCTCCATTGAAATGCATTGAAGAGCGCCAGGTAGCATTCATAATGATGAATGATTCGCTATCTGGCGCTCTGTCAGTCGCTACGCAGGATCGGCTTGATAAATGTGTGATTGCGGAGTGGAGCCGGCGTACTCGTGGCGGTGAGCGTCATTACCGTTCGCTCACCATTCGCTACCTGGCGCTATCCCTTGTTAAATAAGGGCCATATTCTCATTAGATATTAATTATATCCAATGTTATGTGCATTATTACATTAATTTAATTCAATTGTTTTTTCAAATTACTTACATTAAGTTCATTTATATTTATTACAAATTCACTACAATAAATTATTACATTATTTATGTTATTTCTTTTCATTTTTTATTTTTATTTTTTTAATAATTATAATTATAAATTTTATTTAATATTAATTTACATTATTGCATATGTAATTTATTATTAGAGTATTCCATTATAATATATTTAGGGATGAGAGAATAGATCCGGACGAACCTGGATTCGTTCCGAATTTCATGAAAAATTCGATTCTGTACGAATCCAAATTTCCCGGCGATTCGATCGATCGAAGTTTTCCTTTAAACTCAATGACAGGCATTCTAAGATGGTGGACGGACATGTTCAGACATGTCCCCAGGAGCAAGTGATGATGGGACAGTCACATGAAGCCTATCAGCAGCCAGGAAGCCCGGTGACGTCACCGTGCTATATAAAGCAGCGGCCATCTTGCTTGTGCGCATTTCAGACTTGAATTTGTGAGACAGCGGTGGTTGCTGCAGACAGGGACAGACAGTTAGCGATAGGTAGGAAAATTTACAGATAGGTAAAGAGAGACAGATAGGGAGATTTAGAGTGGTAGACAGAGCTAGGGAAAGATAGATTTAAAACCGGAACAATCCAAGTACAAGTCACATTGACAGGGTGCCTAGTGCTGCCTATGATTCATATTTCATAATTACTGGGTTACTGTTAATATATTTGGTTTGGTTTAAATACAGCTGCACACTGTGCATGCAATGCACATGCTATTTAACCCTTTCTGCTATTTAGCCCTGAACGCTATTTTAACCCTATCTGTTAAACAAAAGCATTTCTCATACTTGGATTTTTGTTAATAGTTTTTGTTCAGCTTAAAATACATTACTCCACACTGGCATCCCAAGGCACATGCTATTTAACCATATCTATTAAACAAAAGCATTTCTCATACTTGGATTATTGTTAACACTTTTTGTTCAGCTTAAAATACATTACACCACACTGGCATCCCAAGGCACATGCTATTTAACCCTATCTGTTAAACAAAAGCATTTCTCATTCTTGGATTATTGTTAATAGTTTTTGTTCAGCTTAAAATACATTACGCCACACTGGCATCCCAAGGCACATGCTATTTAACCCTATCTGTTAAACAAAAGCATTTCTCATACTTGGATTAGTGTTAATAGTTTCTGTTCAGCTTAAAATGCATTACGCCACACTGGCATCGAAAGGCACATGCTATTTTAACTCTATCTGTTATACAACATAAGCGTTGATCAGCATCAGCTTCAAGAAGCTACTTTAGTATGCACTTGTTTTTGACTGCTTTCAATAAACCAGGCCGCAGGGCACCCCAAAGCTGCACCTTGCACCCTATCTCTTATACAACATAAGCGTTGTTCAGCATCAGCTTCATAAAGCTGCTTCAGTTTGCACTTCCTTTTTGACTGCTTTCAATAAACCAGGCCGCAGGGCACCCCAAAGTTGCACCTTGCACCCTATCTGTTTTCCATCTGCATTCCAAAATGGAAGAGATGAGAAAAGAAAACTATTGAAACATAAGCCACCATAAGCTACAAGAGCCTCTGTCAGGCAATATCTTAGGAGTGATGGCCGTCTGGGGTTCTATATTTCTTATATTATCAATGCTTAGGTTTACAATGTACCAGTTAGTTGCTACATACCTCTACACCCCCCTCAAATGTAACACCCAGTTTTAATACATATGATGATTAGGTAATATTCACAAACACTTCAAATAGAACAAAAAGGGATATACTCCTTTAAAGCTGATACAACCCCAGATTTGTATATATCCTATGTCCCATTTTTGAACAGGCAATAAGTATTTAGGGCAGAATGATTAGGACAAGAAATTATGATCATTGGGTCATTGATGATGTGCCAATTAATTGATGAACTACTTGTACATAGGGAAGTGCGTGTGGTCATCAATCCGGCTTTAGTGTACACATATTGAGTAATAGATAGGTATTAACTGGCACAAAATAATATGAGAAATTCATTTTTAAGCTGTGCTGACATATTGGAAGTACCACAACAGAAATTAGATGGGCAGGCCGATTCATTAATAGCGCCAGGTAGCGATAGATGAGCGACAGTAGCGTTATTTTCACAGCGTCCGCTAGTATTCGCTGTGCTTGGCCGTTGTTCGGCTGTTGACAGCGACTCAGACGGTGTGCGGTAATGTTGAATACGGGGTTAGGAGTCTCTGTTTGACAGGTTCTGCGCTGTATGGGAGCGCATGACAGCGAACAGCCATAGCGAACGGCTCCCAGCATATTTATTAACAAATCACGCTCTCGTGCTGTAAAATGCTTGTTTAAACCCCAGAGCACTGGCGGCGATGGGTTAAAAGTAGTTTTTTAACCCCCGAACAACCATATTTTTTGAAAAAAAGAAAACATGTTTTTCAAAACATTTAGTAATATTAATACATTAATATCAGACCTGTAATATCAATTCTGCACATTTTTTTTTTTTTTAACTTAAAAAAAATATCTAACATTGCAGAAGTGGTCACAGAATATTTGACATTTAAAAAAAAAAAAAAAATGTATAGCAATGAATTATGAATATTTAAAGATTGCTCCATTGAAATGCATTGAAGAGCGCCAGGTAGCATTCATAATGATGAATGATTCGCTATCTGGCGCTCTGTCAGTCGCTACGCAGGATCGGCTTGATAAATGTGTGATTGCGGAGTGGAGCCGGCGTACTCGTGGCGGTGAGCGTCATTACCGTTCGCTCACCATTCGCTACCTGGCGCTATCCCTTGTTAAATAAGGGCCATATTCTCATTAGATATTAATTATATCCAATGTTATGTGCATTATTACATTAATTTAATTCAATTGTTTTTTCAAATTACTTACATTAAGTTCATTTATATTTATTACAAATTCACTACAATAAATTATTACATTATTTATGTTATTTCTTTTCATTTTTTATTTTTATTTTTTTAATAATTATAATTATAAATTTTATTTAATATTAATTTACATTATTGCATATGTAATTTATTATTAGAGTATTCCATTATAATATATTTAGGGATGAGAGAATAGATCCGGACGAACCTGGATTCGTTCCGAATTTCATGAAAAATTCGATTCTGTACGAATCCAAATTTCCCGGCGATTCGATCGATCGAAGTTTTCCTTTAAACTCAATGACAGGCATTCTAAGATGGTGGACGGACATGTTCAGACATGTCCCCAGGAGCAAGTGATGATGGGACAGTCACATGAAGCCTATCAGCAGCCAGGAAGCCCGGTGACGTCACCGTGCTATATAAAGCAGCGGCCATCTTGCTTGTGCGCATTTCAGACTTGAATTTGTGAGACAGCGGTGGTTGCTGCAGACAGGGACAGACAGTTAGCGATAGGTAGGAAAATTTACAGATAGGTAAAGAGAGACAGATAGGGAGATTTAGAGTGGTAGACAGAGCTAGGGAAAGATAGATTTAAAACCGGAACAATCCAAGTACAAGTCACATTGACAGGGTGCCTAGTGCTGCCTATGATTCATATTTCATAATTACTGGGTTACTGTTAATATATTTGGTTTGGTTTAAATACAGCTGCACACTGTGCATGCAATGCACATGCTATTTAACCCTTTCTGCTATTTAGCCCTGAACGCTATTTTAACCCTATCTGTTAAACAAAAGCATTTCTCATACTTGGATTTTTGTTAATAGTTTTTGTTCAGCTTAAAATACATTACTCCACACTGGCATCCCAAGGCACATGCTATTTAACCATATCTATTAAACAAAAGCATTTCTCATACTTGGATTATTGTTAACACTTTTTGTTCAGCTTAAAATACATTACACCACACTGGCATCCCAAGGCACATGCTATTTAACCCTATCTGTTAAACAAAAGCATTTCTCATTCTTGGATTATTGTTAATAGTTTTTGTTCAGCTTAAAATACATTACGCCACACTGGCATCCCAAGGCACATGCTATTTAACCCTATCTGTTAAACAAAAGCATTTCTCATACTTGGATTAGTGTTAATAGTTTCTGTTCAGCTTAAAATGCATTACGCCACACTGGCATCGAAAGGCACATGCTATTTTAACTCTATCTGTTATACAACATAAGCGTTGATCAGCATCAGCTTCAAGAAGCTACTTTAGTATGCACTTGTTTTTGACTGCTTTCAATAAACCAGGCCGCAGGGCACCCCAAAGCTGCACCTTGCACCCTATCTCTTATACAACATAAGCGTTGTTCAGCATCAGCTTCATAAAGCTGCTTCAGTTTGCACTTCCTTTTTGACTGCTTTCAATAAACCAGGCCGCAGGGCACCCCAAAGTTGCACCTTGCACCCTATCTGTTTTCCATCTGCATTCCAAAATGGAAGAGATGAGAAAAGAAAACTATTGAAACATAAGCCACCATAAGCTACAAGAGCCTCTGTCAGGCAATATCTTAGGAGTGATGGCCGTCTGGGGTTCTATATTTCTTATATTATCAATGCTTAGGTTTACAATGTACCAGTTAGTTGCTACATACCTCTACACCCCCCTCAAATGTAACACCCAGTTTTAATACATATGATGATTAGGTAATATTCACAAACACTTCAAATAGAACAAAAAGGGATATACTCCTTTAAAGCTGATACAACCCCAGATTTGTATATATCCTATGTCCCATTTTTGAACAGGCAATAAGTATTTAGGGCAGAATGATTAGGACAAGAAATTATGATCATTGGGTCATTGATGATGTGCCAATTAATTGATGAACTACTTGTACATAGGGAAGTGCGTGTGGTCATCAATCCGGCTTTAGTGTACACATATTGAGTAATAGATAGGTATTAACTGGCACAAAATAATATGAGAAATTCATTTTTAAGCTGTGCTGACATATTGGAAGTACCACAACAGAAATTAGATGGGCAGGCCGATTCATTAATAGCGCCAGGTAGCGATAGATGAGCGACAGTAGCGTTATTTTCACAGCGTCCGCTAGTATTCGCTGTGCTTGGCCGTTGTTCGGCTGTTGACAGCGACTCAGACGGTGTGCGGTAATGTTGAATACGGGGTTAGGAGTCTCTGTTTGACAGGTTCTGCGCTGTATGGGAGCGCATGACAGCGAACAGCCATAGCGAACGGCTCCCAGCATATTTATTAACAAATCACGCTCTCGTGCTGTAAAATGCTTGTTTAAACCCCAGAGCACTGGCGGCGATGGGTTAAAAGTAGTTTTTTAACCCCCGAACAACCATATTTTTTGAAAAAAAGAAAACATGTTTTTCAAAACATTTAGTAATATTAATACATTAATATCAGACCTGTAATATCAATTCTGCACATTTTTTTTTTTTTTAACTTAAAAAAAATATCTAACATTGCAGAAGTGGTCACAGAATATTTGACATTTAAAAAAAAAAAAAAAATGTATAGCAATGAATTATGAATATTTAAAGATTGCTCCATTGAAATGCATTGAAGAGCGCCAGGTAGCATTCATAATGATGAATGATTCGCTATCTGGCGCTCTGTCAGTCGCTACGCAGGATCGGCTTGATAAATGTGTGATTGCGGAGTGGAGCCGGCGTACTCGTGGCGGTGAGCGTCATTACCGTTCGCTCACCATTCGCTACCTGGCGCTATCCCTTGTTAAATAAGGGCCATATTCTCATTAGATATTAATTATATCCAATGTTATGTGCATTATTACATTAATTTAATTCAATTGTTTTTTCAAATTACTTACATTAAGTTCATTTATATTTATTACAAATTCACTACAATAAATTATTACATTATTTATGTTATTTCTTTTCATTTTTTATTTTTATTTTTTTAATAATTATAATTATAAATTTTATTTAATATTAATTTACATTATTGCATATGTAATTTATTATTAGAGTATTCCATTATAATATATTTAGGGATGAGAGAATAGATCCGGACGAACCTGGATTCGTTCCGAATTTCATGAAAAATTCGATTCTGTACGAATCCAAATTTCCCGGCGATTCGATCGATCGAAGTTTTCCTTTAAACTCAATGACAGGCATTCTAAGATGGTGGACGGACATGTTCAGACATGTCCCCAGGAGCAAGTGATGATGGGACAGTCACATGAAGCCTATCAGCAGCCAGGAAGCCCGGTGACGTCACCGTGCTATATAAAGCAGCGGCCATCTTGCTTGTGCGCATTTCAGACTTGAATTTGTGAGACAGCGGTGGTTGCTGCAGACAGGGACAGACAGTTAGCGATAGGTAGGAAAATTTACAGATAGGTAAAGAGAGACAGATAGGGAGATTTAGAGTGGTAGACAGAGCTAGGGAAAGATAGATTTAAAACCGGAACAATCCAAGTACAAGTCACATTGACAGGGTGCCTAGTGCTGCCTATGATTCATATTTCATAATTACTGGGTTACTGTTAATATATTTGGTTTGGTTTAAATACAGCTGCACACTGTGCATGCAATGCACATGCTATTTAACCCTTTCTGCTATTTAGCCCTGAACGCTATTTTAACCCTATCTGTTAAACAAAAGCATTTCTCATACTTGGATTTTTGTTAATAGTTTTTGTTCAGCTTAAAATACATTACTCCACACTGGCATCCCAAGGCACATGCTATTTAACCATATCTATTAAACAAAAGCATTTCTCATACTTGGATTATTGTTAACACTTTTTGTTCAGCTTAAAATACATTACACCACACTGGCATCCCAAGGCACATGCTATTTAACCCTATCTGTTAAACAAAAGCATTTCTCATTCTTGGATTATTGTTAATAGTTTTTGTTCAGCTTAAAATACATTACGCCACACTGGCATCCCAAGGCACATGCTATTTAACCCTATCTGTTAAACAAAAGCATTTCTCATACTTGGATTAGTGTTAATAGTTTCTGTTCAGCTTAAAATGCATTACGCCACACTGGCATCGAAAGGCACATGCTATTTTAACTCTATCTGTTATACAACATAAGCGTTGATCAGCATCAGCTTCAAGAAGCTACTTTAGTATGCACTTGTTTTTGACTGCTTTCAATAAACCAGGCCGCAGGGCACCCCAAAGCTGCACCTTGCACCCTATCTCTTATACAACATAAGCGTTGTTCAGCATCAGCTTCATAAAGCTGCTTCAGTTTGCACTTCCTTTTTGACTGCTTTCAATAAACCAGGCCGCAGGGCACCCCAAAGTTGCACCTTGCACCCTATCTGTTTTCCATCTGCATTCCAAAATGGAAGAGATGAGAAAAGAAAACTATTGAAACATAAGCCACCATAAGCTACAAGAGCCTCTGTCAGGCAATATCTTAGGAGTGATGGCCGTCTGGGGTTCTATATTTCTTATATTATCAATGCTTAGGTTTACAATGTACCAGTTAGTTGCTACATACCTCTACACCCCCCTCAAATGTAACACCCAGTTTTAATACATATGATGATTAGGTAATATTCACAAACACTTCAAATAGAACAAAAAGGGATATACTCCTTTAAAGCTGATACAACCCCAGATTTGTATATATCCTATGTCCCATTTTTGAACAGGCAATAAGTATTTAGGGCAGAATGATTAGGACAAGAAATTATGATCATTGGGTCATTGATGATGTGCCAATTAATTGATGAACTACTTGTACATAGGGAAGTGCGTGTGGTCATCAATCCGGCTTTAGTGTACACATATTGAGTAATAGATAGGTATTAACTGGCACAAAATAATATGAGAAATTCATTTTTAAGCTGTGCTGACATATTGGAAGTACCACAACAGAAATTAGATGGGCAGGCCGATTCATTAATAGCGCCAGGTAGCGATAGATGAGCGACAGTAGCGTTATTTTCACAGCGTCCGCTAGTATTCGCTGTGCTTGGCCGTTGTTCGGCTGTTGACAGCGACTCAGACGGTGTGCGGTAATGTTGAATACGGGGTTAGGAGTCTCTGTTTGACAGGTTCTGCGCTGTATGGGAGCGCATGACAGCGAACAGCCATAGCGAACGGCTCCCAGCATATTTATTAACAAATCACGCTCTCGTGCTGTAAAATGCTTGTTTAAACCCCAGAGCACTGGCGGCGATGGGTTAAAAGTAGTTTTTTAACCCCCGAACAACCATATTTTTTGAAAAAAAGAAAACATGTTTTTCAAAACATTTAGTAATATTAATACATTAATATCAGACCTGTAATATCAATTCTGCACATTTTTTTTTTTTTTAACTTAAAAAAAATATCTAACATTGCAGAAGTGGTCACAGAATATTTGACATTTAAAAAAAAAAAAAAAATGTATAGCAATGAATTATGAATATTTAAAGATTGCTCCATTGAAATGCATTGAAGAGCGCCAGGTAGCATTCATAATGATGAATGATTCGCTATCTGGCGCTCTGTCAGTCGCTACGCAGGATCGGCTTGATAAATGTGTGATTGCGGAGTGGAGCCGGCGTACTCGTGGCGGTGAGCGTCATTACCGTTCGCTCACCATTCGCTACCTGGCGCTATCCCTTGTTAAATAAGGGCCATATTCTCATTAGATATTAATTATATCCAATGTTATGTGCATTATTACATTAATTTAATTCAATTGTTTTTTCAAATTACTTACATTAAGTTCATTTATATTTATTACAAATTCACTACAATAAATTATTACATTATTTATGTTATTTCTTTTCATTTTTTATTTTTATTTTTTTAATAATTATAATTATAAATTTTATTTAATATTAATTTACATTATTGCATATGTAATTTATTATTAGAGTATTCCATTATAATATATTTAGGGATGAGAGAATAGATCCGGACGAACCTGGATTCGTTCCGAATTTCATGAAAAATTCGATTCTGTACGAATCCAAATTTCCCGGCGATTCGATCGATCGAAGTTTTCCTTTAAACTCAATGACAGGCATTCTAAGATGGTGGACGGACATGTTCAGACATGTCCCCAGGAGCAAGTGATGATGGGACAGTCACATGAAGCCTATCAGCAGCCAGGAAGCCCGGTGACGTCACCGTGCTATATAAAGCAGCGGCCATCTTGCTTGTGCGCATTTCAGACTTGAATTTGTGAGACAGCGGTGGTTGCTGCAGACAGGGACAGACAGTTAGCGATAGGTAGGAAAATTTACAGATAGGTAAAGAGAGACAGATAGGGAGATTTAGAGTGGTAGACAGAGCTAGGGAAAGATAGATTTAAAACCGGAACAATCCAAGTACAAGTCACATTGACAGGGTGCCTAGTGCTGCCTATGATTCATATTTCATAATTACTGGGTTACTGTTAATATATTTGGTTTGGTTTAAATACAGCTGCACACTGTGCATGCAATGCACATGCTATTTAACCCTTTCTGCTATTTAGCCCTGAACGCTATTTTAACCCTATCTGTTAAACAAAAGCATTTCTCATACTTGGATTTTTGTTAATAGTTTTTGTTCAGCTTAAAATACATTACTCCACACTGGCATCCCAAGGCACATGCTATTTAACCATATCTATTAAACAAAAGCATTTCTCATACTTGGATTATTGTTAACACTTTTTGTTCAGCTTAAAATACATTACACCACACTGGCATCCCAAGGCACATGCTATTTAACCCTATCTGTTAAACAAAAGCATTTCTCATTCTTGGATTATTGTTAATAGTTTTTGTTCAGCTTAAAATACATTACGCCACACTGGCATCCCAAGGCACATGCTATTTAACCCTATCTGTTAAACAAAAGCATTTCTCATACTTGGATTAGTGTTAATAGTTTCTGTTCAGCTTAAAATGCATTACGCCACACTGGCATCGAAAGGCACATGCTATTTTAACTCTATCTGTTATACAACATAAGCGTTTATCAGCATCAGCTTCATGAAGCTACTTTAGTATGCACTTGTTTTTGACTGCTTTCAATAAACCAGGCCGCAGGGCACCCCAAAGCTGCACCTTGCACCCTATCTCTTATACAACATAAGCGTTGTTCAGCATCAGCTTCATAAAGCTGCTTCAGTTTGCACTTCCTTTTTGACTGCTTTCAATAAACCAGGCCGCAGGGCACCCCAAAGTTGCACCTTGCACCCTATCTGTTTATACTAAATAAGCAAATACATAAAAATGTCAGGCAGACAAGTGCCAGGATGTTCAAAGAGGAGTGGCAGAGGCCAAGATTCAGCAGGCAGAGGTCGCAGCAGACTAGGGGCGAGTGGCAGCAGGAGTCACGGTGAGAGACTTCATCTGCCAGTATCTGCTAGCGGTCGTGTCTTCGCCAGTAACGCATCTCCCGTGGTAGATTGGTTAACGCGCTCATCGACATCACCACAAGTTACGTCTGAGACCCCCAGTCTAGGGTCGGTAGGTTCCTCTGACACAACCCTGAGTTGGCATGCCCCGAGAGCAGTCCCTGTCCTCCCATTGCCTCTGTCCTACGCCGTTCCCTCCCCCAGCGACGTATCCTATGCTTTGGGTTCAGCTCCACTCTTTAGTGAGGAGGACGATCAGATAGAGGACAGTCAGCAGCTACTGCCCAGCCATAAAATGGAGGTGGCTTCTTTAGCTCGGCAGACAAATAGTGCTGTGGACAGTGTCGTGGGTGTTGCGAGATTTCCAGCTTCTGCGCCAGACACTGTTAAGGAAACCGAGAACATCAGTGATGTACAGCCACAACTCGGTGATGATGATTAGAGATGAGCGAACTTTTGAAAAATTTGATTCGACTGATTTGCCAAATTTTCCGACAAAAATCGATTCGACCCGAATTTATTCGCAACGATTCGCTATTAAAAACAGCTATTTCTGAGCCTTCTAGAGCCTCAATAGTGTTGTAAATCATTTTGCCTTGCTGTAACACGCATAGGATGCGTGCTGGGTTAGTTAAATAATACTGTAAATAAATATCACATGCAGATCAGAGGCATCGCTAATAGAATCGCAGAGCGGCACAATTGCAGAGAATTGAAGTGGCATCACTATGAGGGGCAGGAGCCCAAACATTGCTTTAAAGAGACACTGGAGTTGGCAGCAGCAGGAGCCCAAAAATTGGATGAATCACACCCTGGAGTTGCAAGCAGCAGTAGGAGCCCAAACATTGGCTGAAAGAGACACTGGAGTTGGCAGCAGCAGGAGCCCAAAAATTGACTGACACACCCTGGAGTTTCAAGCAGCAGCAGCAGCAGCAGGAGCCCAAACATTACTTTAAAGAGACACTGGGGTTGGCTTCAGGAGCCCAAAAACTGGATGAATCACACCCTGGAGTTGGCAGCAGCAGCAGCAGGAGCCCAAACATTACTTTAAAGAGACACTGGAGTTGGCTTCAGGAGCCCAAAAATTGGATGAATCACACCCTGGAGTTGGCAGCAGCAGCAGCAGGAGCCCAAACATTACTTTAAAAGAGACACTGGAGTCGGCAGCAGGAGCCCAAAGATTGGATGAATCATACCCTGGAGTTGGCAGCAGCAGCAGCAGCAGCAGCAGGAGCCCAAACAATACTTTAAAGAGACACTGGGGTTGGCTTCAGGAGCCCAAAAATTGGATGAATCACACCCTGGAGTTGGCAGCAGCAGGAGCCCAAACATTACATTAAAGAGACACTGGGGTTGGCTTCAGGAGCCCCAAAAATTGGATGAATCACACCCTGGAGTTGGCAGCAGCAGCAGCAGCAGGAGCCCGAACATTACTTTAAAGAGACACTCGAGTTGGCTTCAGGAGCCCAAAAATTGGATGAATCACACCCTGGAGTTGGCAGCAGCAGCAGCAGGAGCCCAAACATTACTTTAAAGAGACACTGGAGTTGGCAGCAGGAGCCCAAAGATTGAATGAATCACACCCTTGAGTTGGCAGCAGCAGCAGCAGCAGCTGGAGCCCAAACATTACTTTAAAGAAACACTGGGGTTGGCTTCAGGAGCCCAAAAATTGGATGAATCACACCCTGGAGCTGGCAGCAGCAGCAGCAGGAGCGCAAACATTACTTTAAAGAGACACTGGAGTTGGCTTCAGGAGCCCAAAAATTGGATGATTCACACCCTGGAGTTGGCAGCAGCAGCAGCAGCAGGAGCCCAAACATTACTTTAAAGAGACACTGGGGTTGGCTTCAGGAGAACAAAAATTGGATGAATCACACCCTGGAGTTGGCAGCAGCAGCAGCAGGAGCCCAAACATTACTTTAAAGAGACACTGGAGTTGGCTTCAGGAGCCCAAAAATTGAATGATTCACATCCTGGAGTTGGCAGCAGCAGCAGCAGGAGCCCAAACATTACTTTAAAGAGACACTGGGGTTGGCTTCAGGAGCCCAAAAATTGGAT
This sequence comes from Gastrophryne carolinensis, assembly GCA_027917425.1. NCBI lineage: Eukaryota > Metazoa > Chordata > Amphibia > Anura > Microhylidae > Gastrophryne > Gastrophryne carolinensis. The sequence continues at coordinate 8,996,053 of CM051234.1, forward strand.
GAATCACACCCTGGAGTTGGCAGCAGCAGGAGCCCAAATATTACTTAAAAGAGACACTGGGGTTGACTTCAGGAGCCCAAAAATTGGATGAATCACACCCTGGAGTTGGCAGCAGCAGCAGCAGGACCCCAAACATTACTTTAAAGAGACGGTGGGGTTGGCTTCAGGAGCCCAAAAATTGGATGAATCACACCCTGGAGTTGGCAGCAGCAGCAGGAGCCCAAATATTACTTTAAAGAGACACTGGAGTTGGCTGCAGGGGCCCAAAAATTGGATGAATCACACCCTGGAGTTGGCAGCAGCAGCAGGAGCCCAAACATTACTTTAAAGAGACACTGGAGTTGGCTTCAGGAGCCCAAAAACTGGATGATTCACACCCTGGAGTTGGCAGCAGCAGCAGCAGCAGGAGCCCAAACATTACTTTAAAGAGACACTGGGGTTGGCAGGAGGAGCCCAAAAGTTGGATGAATCACACCCTGGAGTTGACAGCAGCAGCAGCAGCAGGAGCCCAAACATTACTTTAAAGAGACACTGGGGTTGGCTTCAGGAGCCCAAAAATTGGATGAATCACACCCCGGAGTTGGCAGCAGCAGGAGCCCAAATATTACTTTAAAGAGACACTGGGGTTGGCTTCAGGAGCCCAAAAATTGGATGAATCACACCCCGGAGTTGGCAGCAGCAGGAGCCCAAATATTACTTAAAAGAGACACTGGGGTTGACTTCAGGAGCCCAAAAATTGGATGAATCACACCCTGGAGTTTGCAGCAGCAGCAGCAGCAGCAGGAGCCCAAACATTACTATAAAGAGACGGTGGGGTTGGCTTCAGGAGCCCAAAAATTGGATGAATCACACCCTGGAGTTGGCAGCAGCAGCAGCAGGAGCCCAAATATTACTTTAAAGAGACACTGGAGTTGGCTTCAGGAGCCCAATAATTGGATGAATCACACCCTGGAGTTGGCAGCAGCAGCAGGAGCCCAAACATTACTTTAAAGAGACACTGGAGTTGGCTTCAGGAGCCCAAAAATTGGATGATTCACACCCTGGAGTTGGCAGCAGCAGCAGCAGGAGCCCAAACATTACTTTAAAGAGACACTGGGGTTGGCAGCAGGAGCCCAAAAATTGGATGAATCACACCCTGGAGTTGGCAGCAGCAGCAGCAGGAGCCCAAACATTACTTTAAAGAGACACTGGAGTTGGCTTCAGGAGCCCAAAAATTGGATAATTCACACCCTGGAGTTGGCAGCAGCAGCAGGAGCACAAATATTACTTTAAAGAGACACTGGGGTTGGCTTCAGGAGCCCAAATATTGGATGGATCACACCCTGGAGTTGGCAGCAGCAGCAGCAGGAGCCCAAACATTAATTTAAAGAGACACTGGGGTTGGCAGGAGGAGCCCAAAAATTGGATGAATCACACCCTGGAGTTGGCAGCAGCAGCAGGAGCCCAAACATTACTTTAAAGAGACACTGGAGTTGGCTTCAGGAGCCCCAAAATTGGATAATTCACACCCTGGAGTTGGCAGCAGCAGGAGCACAAATATTACTTTAAAGAGACACTGGGGTTGGCTTCAGGAGCCCAAATATTGGATGGATCACACCCTGGAGTTGGCAGCAGCAGCAGCAGGAGCCCAAACATTACTTTAAAGAGACACTGGGGTTGGCAGGAGGAGCCCAAAAATTGGATGAATCACACCCTGGAGTTGACAGCAGTAGCAGGAGCCCAAACATTACTTTAAAGAGACACTGGAGTTGGCTTCAGGAGCCCAAAAATTGGATGATTCACACCCTGGAGTTGGCAGCAGCAGCAGGAGCCCAGACATTACTTTAAAGAGACACTGGGGTTGGCTTCAGGAGCCCAAAAAGTGGACGAATCACACCCTGGAGTTGGCAGCAGCAGCAGGAGCCCAAATATTACTTTAAAGAGACCCTGGGGTTGGCTTCAGGAGCCCAAAAATTGAATGAATCACACCCTGGAGTTGGCAGCAGCAGCAGCAGGAGCCCAAATATTACTTTAAAGAGACACTGGAGTTGGCTTCAGGAGCCCAAAAATTGGATGAATCACACCCTGGAGTTGGCATCAGCAGCAGGAGCCCACACATTACTTTAAAGAGACACTGGAGTTGGCTTCAGGAGCCCAAAAATTGGATGAATCACACCCTGGAGTTGGCAGCAGCAGCAGGAGCCCGAACATTACTTGAAAGAGACACTGGGGTTGGCTTCAGGAGCCCAAAAATTGGATGAATCACACCCTGGAGTTGGCAGCAGCAGCAGCAGCAGGAGCCCAAACATTACTTTAAAGAGACACTGGGGTTGGCAGCAGGAGCCCAAAGGTTGGATGAATCACACCCTGGAGTTGGCAGCAGCAGCAGCAGCAGCAGGAGCCCAAACATTACTTTAAAGAGACACTGGGGTTGGCAGCAGGAGCCCAAAAATTGGATGAATCACACCCTGGAGATGGCAGCAGCAGCAGCAGGAGCCCAAATATTACTTTAAAGAGACACTGGAGTTGGCTTCAGGAGCCCAAAAATTGGATGAATCACACCCTGGAGTTGGCATCAGCAGCAGGAGCCCACACATTACTTTAAAGAGACACTGGAGTTGGCTTCAGGAGCCCAAAAAGTGGACGAATCACACCCTGGAGTTGGCAGCAGCAGCAGGAGCCCAAATATTACTTTAAAGAGACCCTGGGGTTGGCTTCAGGAGCCCAAAAATTGAATGAATCACACCCTGGAGTTGGCAGCAGCAGCAGCAGGAGCCCAAATATTACTTTAAAGAGACACTGGAGTTGGCAGCAGGAGCCCAAAGATTGGATGAATCACACCCTGGAGTTGGCAGCAGCAGCAGGAGCTCAAACATTACTTTAAAGAGACACTGGGGTTGGCTTCAGGAGCCCAAAAATTGGATGAATCACACCCTGGAGTTGGCAGCAGCAGCAGCAGCAGGAGTCCAAACATTACTTTAAAGAGACACTGGGGTTGGCTTCAGGAGCCCAAAAATTGGATGAATCACACCCTGAAGTTGGCAGCAGCAGGAGCCCAAAAATTGGCCTAAAGACATAAATATGTTTTGCACCATTTGGAAAGTGTAAAACGTGGCACCATGCTGAATCTAGTCGCATGCATCAGGCATTGGTGGGTGGAAATCCTGGCTGATCCATCCCTGATTCATTTTGACAAAGGTGAGTCTCTCCACATTTTTAGTTGACAGACGAGTTCTCCTCGCCGTAACTATGGCCCCCGCCGCACTAAACACCCACTCAGATGGCATGCTACTTGCCAGGCAGGACAGCTTTTCCAGGGCAAACTCTGCTAGTTGCGGCCACAAATCAAGTTTGGCTGCCCAGAAGTCCAGCGGATCCTCAAGGTGTGTTGGCATGGTCATGTCAAAGTATGACATGACCTGCTGGTTCAGGTCCTGCTCCAGGTCTACCTGCTGCTCATGAGTAGCCTCACTATGCGGGTGTAGAAAGCTACTCATTAGCGAGTGAAGACTGAGGCTGCTGCTGATGGAGCTGCTGCTGCTGCTCCTGCCAACTCCCCCAGCAGTCATGACAGTGGAAGGTGAGCGCAGAGGTCCCCTTGAGTCAGACCTGCGAGAGTATGGACCATGGCGCAGATAGGCATCGGCCAACTGCCTACGTAGAATGTCTTTGTAGTAGTTCAGTTTGTCCTCCCTCTCGGTGGGTTTAAAAAATGCCCCCATTTTGTGCCGGAAGCGAGGGTCCAATAGGGTGGACAGCCAGAAGTCATCCCGCCGACAGATGGAAACAATTCTGGGGTCACTACGCAAGCACATGAGCATGTTTCCTGCCATTTGCGCAAGTGACTCAGATGGACTACGTGTCTCCATCTCCACTGCATACTGCCATGGTGTGCCCGGGTCCTCTGTCTCGCCTTCCTCAAAAACCTCTAGCTCCTCTGGCTGCTCCTGCTCCTCCTCTCCTGTCCGCTGACTAGATAAACCAGCCATTTCTCCAAGCCTAAACTGTGTTTCACTGGGCAACTCCTCCTCTTCTTCCTCCTCCTCCTCCAGTTCAGCTCCAACGGGGTTCATGTGGCCATAAGATGTAAACGCCATGTCTCCAGTGCCCTGACCAGCCATGGTTTCCAACATGTGCTGTAGTACATGAAGCAGTGGAAACACGTCGTTCATCCCGTAATCCTGCCGACTGACAAATAAAGTGGCTTCCTCAAAGGGCCTGAGCAAACGGCAGGTGTCACGTATGAGCTGTGTTAGGGCGAGCGCTGCACGCCCGTCTCACAGCATTTCACCTACCTCCATGGCTGCATGCAGCCGTCATCCATCTTCCCTCGGGGCTGCTTCCAGCTGCCGCCCTTCCCCCAGTGCTTCCTCCTTGCATGCGCACAAGTCTCCGTCCACTAGAGGGCGAGCGCACAGGATCCCTGAGATTTAAAGGGCCTTTACAGCACTGATTGGTGTTTATGTCATCCAATCCTGCATCATCTTCCCCTATTTAAACAGGCACTTCCTTCCTTCAGTGCCGGATCTTGGTCTCTCCATGTTTGTTGAAAGTCAGACATTCTTGGATTGCTCACCCGTGTACCGACCTCTGCCTGTCCCCGACTCTGAACCTTTGCTGCCTGCCCTGACCTCGGCTACTCACCTTTACCGCGAACCTGTGCTGCCAGCCCCGATCTCTGCCTGTACTTACTACGCCTTTTTGCCTGCCACTTGTGTACCTCACTGAACCTCGGCTGACAGTGGGACTGGGCCGCTGTTAGGGGGTAGCGACCTGGGGGTCACTCGCCGCACAAGACCAACCTGCCTTGCGGTGGGCTCTGGTGAATACCGGTGGCCTCTTAGACTCCGCTCCCCTGACACGGTACCCGCCATCGGTTCCACAGTTAAAGCGGATCCACACCCGAGTCCGCTCCACCCGGTCCGTGACAGTAAGATCCGGCCATGGATCCCGCTGAGGTACCGCTGCCGGATGCCACTGAATTGCCTGCTATAGTAGCTATGCAGTCCCGCCAGATTAATCAACTCTCTGCCATGATGCAGCAATTTTTAACGATTCAGCAACAGCAAGTTCCATCACCGGCTCCAGCATTACCGCCACAGCCCCCGGTAACATCTTCTGCCAGAATCCGTCTCTCCTTGCCGGCTAAATATGATGGGGATGCCAAGTTATGCCGAGGGTTCCTTGCCCAATGTTCCCTGCACTTGGAGTTGTTGGCGGATCAATTTCCCACTGAATGAGCTAAGGTGGCCTTTGTCATCAGTTTGCTTTCTGGAAAGGCTTTGGCCTGGGCCACTCCCTTGTGGGATCGCAATGACCCTGTCTCTTCCAGTATTAACACCTTTGTCTCAGAGTTTCGCCAGGTCTTTGAGGAACCTGCCCGGGCTTCATCTGCTGAATCGTCCCTTTTGAACTTGGTCCAGGGCGAGTTGTCCGTTGGTGAATACGCCATTCGGTTACGCACTCTAGCCTCCGAATTGTCTTGGAACAATGAGGCCTTGTGTGCCTGCTTCAAGAAAGGACTTTCTAGTAAAATTAAGGATGCTCTTGCGGCTCGTGACTTGCCTTCATCTCTCACTGAACTCATCCATCTGGCCACACGCATTGATGTGCGCTTTGCTGAGAGGCGTGAAGAATTCCGCCAAGAAAGAGACTCTCAGCGCCCTAGGAGGGCATCCCGTTTTGCTCCAGTATTTCAAAACCCTTTGTCTGCACATGTACCTCCCAGTGAGGAGGCCATGCAGGTCGATCGATTCCGTTTGACCCAATTGGAGAGAACTCACAGAAGGAACGAGAACCTTTGTCTGTACTGCGGTGGTTCTGAGCATTTTTTGAAGGACTGTCCTATTCGCCCTCCACGTCAGGGAAACGGGCGCACCTAGTGGCGGTGGGAGAGGCGTCCCTGGGTGTATGTGCCTCCTCTCCACGGCTCACTGTTCCTGTTCAACTTTCCATCTCACCTTCCACATCCCTGAATTTAACCGCCTTTTTGGACTCTGGTTCTGCAGGGAACTTTATAGAGGCTGCCTTGATTAATAAACATAATATCCCTGTGAATCGCCTTGCTACACCCTTATTTATCGCCTCAGTCAATGGTGATAAGCTGGACTGTACTGTGCGCTATCGCACCGTTCCCCTCCAATTAAAAATTGGACTCTTCCATCAAGAGAATGTTGAGTTCTTCGTCCTCCCTAATTGCACCTCTCAGATTCTTCTAGGCCTTCCTTGGCTCCAACGTCATGATCCCACGCTTGACTGGACCACCGGTGATATCAAGACTTGGGGTGCAGCGTGCTTTAAGAAGTGCTTGAAGTCTGTTCCTGTTCGACCTATTCCTGCTTCAGCACCATTACCTGGCTTGCCTGAGATCTACCAGACCTATGCTGATGTATTCTGCAAGAAACAAGCGGAGGTACTTCCGCCTCATCGCCCCTACGATTGCCCTATAGACCTCCTACCGGGTACCACTCCTCCTCGTGGCCGAATTTACCCTCTCTCGGCTCCTGAGACTCAAGCCATGTCGGAGTATATTCGAGAAAATCTTCATAAAGGGTTCATACGGAAGTCTTCCTCTCCGGCAGGCGCAGGGTTCTTCTTTGTGGCGAAGAAAGATGGCTCTCTTCGCCCTTGTATTGATTACCGCGGCCTCAATAAGATTACCGTTAAAAATCGATACCCTTTGCCCTTGATTGCCGAATTATTTGACCGACTGCGTGGGGCCAGGGTCTTCACCAAGCTTGACCTGAGGGGAGCCTATAATTTGATACGTATACGTGAGGGCGATGAATGGAAGACCGCCTTCAATACCCGCGATGGCCACTTCGAATATTTAGTGATGCCCTTTGGTCTCTGCAATGCACCCGCTGTATTCCAGGAATACGTAAATGACATTTTTCGGGACTTGCTTTACTCCTGTGTTGTTGTATATTTGGATGATATACTCATCTTTTCATCTAATCTAGAAGAACATCACCGTCATGTCCGGCAAGTCCTGTCTCGTCTCCGTCAACACCATCTTTACGCCAAGCTGGAGAAGTGTCTATTTGATCAAACCGCCTTACCCTTTCTTGGATATATTGTCTCAGCTCGTGGCCTTCAGATGGACCCCAGCAAGTTGAAAGCAGTTCTGGATTGGCCCCGTCCTATTGGCCTGCGAGCTATTCAACGTTTTCTGGGCTTCGCCAATTACTATCGCCAGTTTATTCCTCACTTTTCCACTGTAGTGGCGCCTATTGTGACCCTCACAAAGAAGAGCGCCAATTCGAAGTCTTGGCCTCCTCAGGCTGAAGAGGCCTTCATTGCTCTAAAAAAGGCCTTCTCCTCGGCACCAGTGTTGTCTAGGCCAGATCTATCTCGGCCTTTCGCCCTAGAAGTAGATGCCTCCTCCATTGGAGCCGGAGCGGTGCTCACTCTAAAATCTTCTACTGGCAGAATTCTCACCTGCGGGTTCTTTTCGAAGACCTTTTCGCCAGCGGAGAGGAATTACTCCATCGGAGATCGGGAGTTACTCGCCATCAAGTTGGCGTTGGAGGAGTGGAGACACCTCTTAGAAGGTTCTGCCCATCAAGTATCCATCTATACTGATCACAAAAATCTATCTTATTTAGAAACTGCCCAGCGATTGAATCCACGACAAGCTCGTTGGTCGTTGTTTTTCGCTCGATTTGATTTTCAAATCTACTTCCGGCCAGCCGCTAAGAACATCAGGGCAGACGCCCTTTCTCGCTCCTCTGACATCTCTGGTGTTGAATCCACTCCACAACATATCATCCCGCCTGAACGCCTTGTCCACTCTGCCCCCGCTACTCTTGTACAAGCACCGCCGGGAAAGACCTTTGTGCCAGCCCGCCAACGTCGCAAAATATTAGAATGGGGGCATTCTTCCCATGTAGCCGGCCATGCCGGTATCAGGAAGTCTTGTTCTATCATTTCTCGATATTATTGGTGGCCTTCTTTTGAAAAGGATGTGACCGAATTCGTTCAGGCCTGTACCACCTGCGCTCGCGACAAAACCCCTCGCCAAAGACCTGCTGGCCTACTCCACCCACTTCCTATTCCAGATACCCCATGGACACACATTGCTATGGACTTTATTACCGACCTCCCTTCTTCGCATAGCAATACTGTAATTTGGGTGGTAGTGGATAGGTTTTCTAAGATGGCGCATTTTGTTCCTTTGCCCGGTCTCCCGTCAGCTCCTCTGTTGGCAAAATACTTCCTGAAGCATATCTTTCGACTTCATGGTCTACCTACACATATTGTGTCTGACAGAGGTGTGCAGTTTGTGTCCAAGTTCTGGAGAGCTCTTTGTAAACAAATGAAAATTAAACTGGACTTTTCCTCCGCTTATCATCCCCAGTCTAACGGCCAGGTGGAAAGAGTCAACCAGATTCTCGGGCATTATCTTCGCCATTTTGTTTCAGCGCGTCAAGACGATTGGGTCGATCTGTTGCCTTGGGCGGAATTCTCGTATAATTTTAAGGATTCTGAGTCCACAAGGAAGTCCCCGTTTTTGGTGGTGTACGGCCGTCAACTCCTTCCGCCATTGCCTTTATCCACGTCCTCCGGAGTGCCCGCCGTGGACAATCTCACACAGGATTTCTCCACCATCTGGCAAGAAACACAGCGTTCCCTTTGTCAAGCTTCCGCCCGCATGAAGGTTAGCGCTGATAAAAGGAGAAGAGCTCCGCCTGTTTATTCTCCAGGAGATAAGGTGTGGCTGTCGGCAAAATACATCCGCTTCAAAATTCCTAGCTACAAATTGGGCCCCCGTTACTTGGGGCCATACAAGATCAAACAACAGATCAATCCAGTTTGCTATAAGCTTCACCTACCGACTTCACTGCGAATTCCCAATTCTTTTCACGTCTCTCTGTTGAAGCCAGTTATTGTCAATCGATTCTCTCCTAAAACTTTGGTGCCTGCCCCAATCTCGGGCACCGAGGATACCTTTTCAGTGAAGGAGATTCTGGCTTCTAAGCTCTCCAGAGGAAAAAGATATTTCTTGGTCGACTGGGAAGGCTGTGGACCTGAAGAAAGATCTTGGGAGCCCGAAGAGAATATTCTAGACCGTAGTCTCATCTCAGATTTTCTTGGTCCCAAGAAGAAGGGGAGGCCCAAGGGGGGGGGGTACTGTTAGGGCGAGCGCTGCACGCCCGTCTCACAGCATTTCACCTACCTCCATGGCTGCATGCAGCCGTCATCCATCTTCCCTCGGGGCTGCTTCCAGCTGCCGCCCTTCCCCCAGTGCTTCCTCCTTGCATGCGCACAAGTCTCCGTCCACTAGAGGGCGAGCGCACAGGATCCCTGAGATTTAAAGGGCCTTTACAGCACTGATTGGTGTTTATGTCATCCAATCCTGCATCATCTTCCCCTATTTAAACAGGCACTTCCTTCCTTCAGTGCCGGATCTTGGTCTCTCCATGTTTGTTGAAAGTCAGACATTCTTGGATTGCTCACCCGTGTACCGACCTCTGCCTGTCCCCGACTCTGAACCTTTGCTGCCTGCCCCGACCTCGGCTACTCACCTTTACCACGAACCTGTGCTGCCAGCCCCGATCTCTGCCTGTACTTACTACGCCTTTTTGCCTGCCACTTGTGTACCTCACTCAACCTCGGCTGACTGTGGGACTGGGCCGCTGTTAGGGGGTAGCGACCTGGGGGTCACTCGCCGCACAAGACCAACCTGCCTTGCGGTGGGCTCTGGTGAATACCGGTGGCCTCTTAGACTCCGCTCCCCTGACACGGTACCCGCCATCGGTTCCACAGTTAAAGCGGATCCACACCCGAGTCCCCTCCACCCGGTCCGTGACAAGCTGCCACTGGTTGACATTGAAGTTACACAGGGGAGTCCCCCTAACCGCTTGGATCATCAGGAAATCCGTGATGGCTTTTCTCTGTTCATATAATCGGTCCAACATGTGAAGGGTGTAATTCCAATGGGTGGAAACATCGCAAATCAGACTATGTTGGGGGATACCGTTCTGATGCTGTAGCTCAAGAAGGGTGTGTTTGGCGGTGTATGAGTGGCTGAAGTGCATGCAAAGTTTCCTTGAAGTTGTTAGGATGTCTTGCAGATGGGGGGGAACACTTCAGAAACCGCTTGACAACCAGATTGAAGACGTGAGCCATGCAGGGGGCATGGGTCAGGCTTCCTTGGCGCAGCGCAAACAAAATGTTCTTCCCATTGTCGGTAACCATGATTCCCATTTTAAGTTTTCTTAGAGTAAGCCATGTTTGGATTTCCTGATGAATACATTTAAGCAGTTCCTCCCCTGTGTGACTCCGTTCGCCAAGACAAACCATGTGAAGCACTGCGTGACACCTTCGTGCCCTGCACACATGGTAGACTGGAGGGGCACTGAGACTTGAGCCTACAGTGGAGGGTGAGGAGATGGCGGAGGATGAGGAGGCCGAGTCGCACAGTGTCACAGGCCCAACGGGCAGGGAACGCGGAGGCCGAAGCGGCGTGACCTGTCCAAGATGGTTCTGCAAAGGGACCACATTCACCCAGTGAGCCGTAAACGACATGTACTGTCCCTGAACGTAGTTACAGCTCCAGACGTCGGCGCTGCCATGCACTTTGCTACACACCAACAGGCTCAAGGACTGAGCCACCTTTTGTTCAACAAAAGTGTGCAGCGCTGGTACTGCCTTCTTGGCAAAGAAATGACGGCTTGGGACTCTCCACCTCGGCTCGGCACAAGCCATCAGTTCTCTGAAAGGTGCAGAGTCCACCACCTGAAAAGGGAGCGACTGCAGCACCAGCAACTTGGACAGGAGCACATTCAGCTTCTGCGCCGTAGGATGAGTGGGCGCATACTGCTGTCTCTTGGACATGGCTTCGCTGATGGATTGCTGGCGGGATGCATGACTTGGAGGAGGAGGAGCAGAAGCGACAGAGGATGGGTATGGCGCACAGCTGCCTTCGGCTGAGGTGCTGGAGCCTTGGCTGGCAGAAATTGGGAGCGGCGTGCCACTCGGTGAGGAAGCAGTCTGGCCCACCTCTCCGGAGCCTAGGTTCTCCCAGGCCGCTTTATGGTGACGCTGCATATGTTGACGCAGGGCAGTGGTGCCAACATTTGGACCCTGGCCACGCTTCACCTTCTGCCTACATATCTTGCATGTGGCCATGTTACCCTCCTGCGGATGCTTCAGGAAAAACTGCCACACTTCCGAGTAGCTACTTTTCCCACCCCCTGGCCTCACTGATTCGCTGCTGCTGTTGCCAACTACAGGAACCCCTGCTCCACTACCTCCCGATAAGGTAGACTGCCGCACAACAGGTGCTCTACCCCGGCCAGCTCCAGCCTTTGGAATTGTGCCCCCATGCTGACTGCTACCACCTTGCTGCCTCAGCTGCTGACTCTGGGGCAACCTGCGCCCCTCTTCTCCTGATGATGATGATGAAGCCCCTTCATCACCCGGCTCCCAAGTGCGATCGGCTTCATCATCATCATCATCATCATCATCATCATCATCATCATCATCATAACCGAGTTGTGGCTGTAGCTCCCTGATCTTATCGGTTTCAGTGTCTGGCGCAGGAGCTGGAAAGCTCCCAAAACCCACATCACTCTCCACATCACTATTTCTGTGCGGAGCTAAAGAAGGCACCTCCATTTCATGGCTGGCCAGTAGCTGCTGGCTGTCCTCCAGATGATCGTCCTCCTCACTAAAAAGTGGAGCTGAACCCAAAGCATGGGATACGTCGCTGGGGGAGGGAACGGCATAGGACAGAGGCAATGGGAGGACAGGGACTGCTCTCGGGGCATGCCAACTCAGGGTTGTGTCTGAGGATCCGACCGACCCTAGACTGGAGCTCTCAGACGTAAGTCGAGATGATGTGGTTGTTGATGAGCGCGTCAACCAATCTACCACAGCAGATGCGTTACTGGTGGAGACCCGACAGCTAGCAGATACTGGCAGATTAGGTCTCTCAGCGTGACTCCTGCTGCTACTGGCCCCCAGTCTGCTGCGACCTCTGCCTGCGGAATCTTGGCCTCTGCCACTCCCCTTTTCACTTCCAGGCACTTGTCTGCCCGACATAGTCTAACTGGCGTGGTAGTAGGTAATATTTTAAGAACCCCCAGGCAGCGGTGGGTCTATATGAAACAGAATATAATGCACACCAAAAGTGAGCAGTAACACTGGCCTCCAACAGGCCTGCTTAGTGTAAATAAGAGAGCTACTTAGTGTAAATAAAGAGGGGTATGGTATGTTACAGAATGGGATGCCCCAACAACAGAGCACCTGGGAGCAGTAGTACTATGCACAGCAAAAGTGTCTTTATCAGGCCAAATTATTTTAAAATAAGTGCAAAGGGTTATAGGAAATAGAGGCTGGTGTAGTCACAGAATGGGATGCCCCAACAGCAGTGCACCTGGGAGCAGTAGTACTATGCAAAGCAAAAGTGTCTTTATCAGGCCAAATTACCTTTAGAATAAGTGCAAAGGGTTATAGTAAATAGAGGCTGGTGTAGTCACAGAATGGGATGCCCCAACAGCAGAGCACCTGGGAGCAGTAGTACTATGCACAGCAAAAGTGTCTTTATCAGGCCAAATTACTTTTAGAATAAGTGCAAAGGGTTATAGGAAATAGAGGCTGGTGTAGTCACAGAATGGGATGCCCCAACAGCAGAGCACCTGGGAGCAGTAGTACTATGCACAGCAAAAGTGTCTTTATCAGGCCAAATTACTTTTAGAATAAGTGCAAAGGGTTATAGTAAATAGAGGTTGGTGTAGTCACAGAATGGGATGCCCCAACAGCAGTGCACCTGGGAGCAGTAGTACTATGCACAGCAAAAGTGTGTTTATCAGGCCAAATTACTTTTAGAATAGGTGCAAAGGGTTATAGTAAATAGAGGCTGGTGTAGTCACAGAATGGGATGCCCCAACAGGAATGCACCTGGGAGCAGTGGTACTATGCAAAGCAAAAGTGTCTTTATCAGGCCAAATTACTTTTAGAATAAGTGCAAAGGGTTATAGTAAATAGAGGCTGGTGTAGTCACAGAATGGGATGCCCCAACAGCAGTGCACCTGGTAGCAGTAGTACTATGCACAGCAAAAGTGTCTTTATCAGGCCAAATTACTTTTAGAATAAGTGCAAAGGGTTATAGGAAATAGAGGCTGGTGTAGTCACAGAATGGGATGCCCCAACAGCAGAGCACCTGGGAGCAGTAGTACTATGCAAAGCAAAAGTGTCTTTATCAGGCCAAATTACTTTTAGAATAAGTGCAAAGGGTTATAGGAAATAGAGGCTGGTGTAGTCACAGAATGGGATGCCCCAACAGCAGAGCACCTGGGAGCAGTAGTACTATGCACAGCAAAAATGTCTTTATCAGGCCAAATTACTTTTAGAATAAGTGCAAAGGGTTATAGTAAATAGAGGCTGGTGTAGTCACAGAATGGGATGCCCCAACAGCAGTGCACCTGGGAGCAGTAGTACTATGCAAAGCAAAAGTGTCTTTATCAGGCCAAATTACTTTTAGAATAAGTGCAAAGGGTTATAGTAAATAGAGACTGGTGTAGTCACAGAATGGGATGCCCCAACAGCAGAGCACCTGGGAGCAGTAGTACTATGCACAGCAAAAGTGTCTTTATCAGGCCAAATTACTTTTAGAATAAGTGCAAAGGGTTATAGTAAATAGAGGCTGGTGTAGTCACAGAATGGGATGCCCCAACAGCAGAGCACCTGGGAGCAGTAGTACTATGCACAGCAAAAGTGTCTTTATCTGGCCAAATTACTTTTAGAAGGGTTATAGTAAATAGAGGCTGGTGTAGTCACAGAATGGGATGCCCCAACAGCAGAGCACCTGGGAGCAGTAGTACTATGCAAAGCAAAAGTGTCTTTATCAGGCCAAATTACTTTTAGAATACGTGCAAAGGGTTATAGTAAATAGAGGCTGGTGTAGTCACAGAATGGGATGCCCCAACAGCAGTGCGCCTGGGAGCAGTAGTACTATGCAAAGCAAAAGTGTCTTTATCAGGCCAAATTACTTTTAGAATAAGTGCAAAGGGTTATAGGAAATAGAGGTTGGTGTAGTCACAGAATGGGATGCCCCAACAGCAGTTCACCTGGGAGCAGTAGTACTATGCACAGCAAAAGTGTCTTTATCAGGCCAAATTACTTTTAGAATAAGTGCAAAGGGTTATAGGAAATAGAGGCTGGTGTAGTCACAGAATGGGATGCCCGAACAGCAGAGCACCTGGGAGCAGTAGTACTATGCACAGCAAAAGTGTCTTTATCAGGCCAAATTACTTTTAGAATAAGTGCAAAGGGTTATAGTAAATAGAGGCTGGTGTAGTCACAGAATGGGATGCCCCAACAGCAGTGCACCTGGGAGCAGTAGTACTATGCAAAGCAAAAGTGTCTTTATCAGGCCAAATTACTTTTAGAATAAGGGCAAAGGGATATAGTAAATAGAGGCTGGTGTAGTCACAGAATGGGATGCCCCAACAGCAGAGCACCTGGGAGCAGTAGTACTATGCACAGCAAAAGTGTCTTTATCAGGCCAAATTACTTTTAGAATAAGTGCAAAGGGTTATAGTAAATAGAGGCTGGTGTAGTCACAGAATGGGATGCCCCAACAGCAGAGAACCTGGGAGCAGTAGTACTATTCACAGCAAAAGTGTCTTTATCAGGCCAAATTACTTTTAGAAGGGTTATAGTAAATAGAGGCTGGTGTAGTCACAGAATGGGATGCCCCAACAGCAGAGCACCTGGGAGCAGTAGTACTATGCAAAGCAAAAGTGTCTTTATCAGGCCAAATTACTTTTAGAATATGTGCAAAGGGTTATAGTAAATAGAGGCTGGTGTAGTCACAGAATGGGATGCCCTAACAGCAGTGCGCCTGGGAGCAGTAGTACTATGCAAAGCAAAAGTGTCTTTATCAGGCCAAATTACTTTTAGAATAAGTGCAAAGGGTTATAGGAAATAGAGGTTGGTGTAGTCACAGAATGGGATGCCCCAACAGCAGTTCACCTGGGAGCAGTAGTACTATGCAAAGCAAAAGTGTCTTTATCAGGCCAAATTACTTTTAGAATAAGTGCAAAGGGTTATAGGAAATAGAGGCTGGTGTAGTCACAGAATGGGATGCCCCAACAGCAGAGCACCTGGGAGCAGTAGTACTATGCACAGCAAAAGTGTCTTTATCAGGCCAAATTACTTTTAGAATAAGTGCAAAGGGTTATAGTAAATAGAGGCTGGTGTAGTCACAGAATGGGATGCCCCAACAGCAGTTCACCTGGGAGCAGTAGTACTATGCAAAGCAAAAGTGTCTTTATCAGGCCAAATTACTTTTAGAATAAGTGCAAAGGGTTATAGGAAATAGAGGCTGGTGTAGTCACAGAATGGGATGCCCCAACAGCAGTGCACCTGGGAGCAGTAGTACTATGCAAAGCAAAAGTGTCTTTATCAGGCCAAATTACTTTTAGAATAAGTGCAAATGGTTATAGTAAATAGAGGCTGGTGTAGTCACAGAATGGGATGCCCCAACAGCAGTGCACCTGGGAGCAGTAGTACTATGCACAGCAAAAGTGTCTTTATCAGGCCAAATTACTTTTAGAATAAGTGCAAAGGGTTATAGTAAATAGAGGCTGGTGTAGTCACAGAATGGGATGCCCCAACAGCAGAGCACCTGGGAGCAGTAGTACTATGCACAGCAAAAGTGTCTTTATCAGGCCAAATTACTTTTAGAAGGGTTATAGTAAATAGAGGCTGGTGTAGTCACAGAATGGGATGCCCCAACAGCAGTGCACCTGGGAGCAGTAGTACTATGCAAAGCAAAAGTGTCTTTATCAGGCCAAATTACTTTTAGAATACGTGCAAAGGGTTATAGTAAATAGAGGCTGGTGTAGTCACAGAATGGGATGCCCCAACAGCAGTGCACCTGGGAGCAGTAGTACTATGCAAAGCAAAAGTGTCTTTATCAGGCCAAATTACTTTTAGAATAAGTGCAAAGGGTTATAGTAAATAGAGGCTGGTGTAGTCACAGAATGGGATGCCCCAACAGCAGAGCACCTGGGAGCAGTAGTACTATGCACAGCAAAAGTGTCTTTATCAGGCCAAATTACTTTTAAATAAGTGCAGAGGGTTATAGGAAGTAGAGGCTGGTGTAGTTACAGAATGGGATGCCCCAACAGCAGAGCACCTGAGAGCAGTAGTACTATGCACAGCAAAAGTGTCTTTATCAGGCCAAATTACTTTTAGAATAAGTGCAAAGGGTTATAGGAAATAGAGGCTGGTGTAGTTACAGAATGGGATGCCACAACAGCAGTGCACCTGGGAGCAGTAGTACTATGCAAAGCAACAGTGGTAAACCAGGGTGAAACAGCTAACAAAGCCAGTGACCCAGGCAGTAACACTCAGGCTGCATGAAAAAAAAAAAAAATCCCTGTCACCGCTTCCGCTTTTTTCCTACTTTTCCCTGCTTCTCCGTGACTTCCTGCCTGTTTCCCGCCTGTCTACTGGCTGTCTACTGGCTGTCCCTAACTCTCTACCTATCTCTCCCTGAATACAGTCTGCAGTGTCCTCCTGAGTCCTGGCTCTCACGAATGCAATAGACAAATGCACAAAAGCAAGATAGCCGCCGCCTTATATAGTGCTGTGACGTCACCAGGCTTGCTGGCTGCTGATAGGCTGCATGCGACTGTCCCAGCATAGTGCCCCAGCTTACATGTCTGGACATGTCACGTAGACCATCCTAGAATGCCTGTCATTGAAATGAATGGATTTTAGAAAAAAACTTTGCTCGATCGAATCCCAGGGAAATTCGGATTCGATCTGTTTTGAATTTGTCATGAAATTCGGATCGAATCCGGGTTCGTCAGGAGCGATTCGCTCATCCCTAATGATGATGATGGTGATGAAGCTGATCGCACTTGGGAGCCGGGTGATGAAGGGGCTTCATCATCATCATCAGGAGAAGAGGGGCGCAGGTTGCCCCGGAGTCAGCAGCTCAGGCAGCAAGGTGTTAGCAGCATGGTTGGTAGTCAGCATGGGGGCACAATTGTAAAGCCTGGAGCCAAACGGGGCCGGGGCCGGGGTAGAGCACCTGCTGCACGGCAGGCTACCTTATCGGGAGGTAGTAGAGCAGGGGTTCCTGGAGTTGGCGACAATAGCAGCGAATCAATGAGGCATGTTGGTGGGAAAAGTAGCTACTCGGCAGTGTGGCTGTTTTTCCTGAAGCATCCGCAGGAGGGTAAAATGGCAATGTCAGGAACCGCTTACCTGATCCCCGTTCCAGCAACGTCTCCAGGCGGCCAGCCGCAGCTGTCACTGTGCGGCGGCCGCGCCGGGCGGCACGGCTCGAGCAGCGTAAGCTCAAGCGGCGCCCAGCTCAGCCACGCTCCCCGCTTCCTCCTCCAGTAGACGTGCTCGCAGCCGCGTCTGTTATGCCCTCCGGCGGCGCTGTGCTGTGCGCGCCTGCCGGAGGATCAATTAAAGGGCCAATGAGCCCTAGGGGATTGAGGACCTCGCCCTCTTCTGCTCTGCAGGCCAATCAGCCCCATTGATATCTTGGCATTTACCTCCTCTCTTCTTGCCAGCCAATTACCCTTAGGAATCCTATGTGCACCAATAAGTAAACTGCTCCCTCAGACCTGTCCCGATAAAGGCAATTCCCTCTCAGTTGTGAATTGCCTGTGATAGCGCTCAGAACCCTCTGAAATCAATTCCTGTGAAGTTTAGCCTGTTGCCGACTTGATTGCACTGACCATTCTCGATCCTGAATCCTCATTGCCGACCTCTGCCTGTATTGACGCCTCTTGATCCTGAACCCTTGTTGCCGACCTTTGCCTGTACTGACGCCTCTAGATCCTGAACCCCTGTTGCCGACCTCAGCCTGTACCCCGACTACGTCTTGCATGATCCTGGGTGCCGCTACGATCTCTGCCTTCCTGTTATCGACCTATTGCCTGTCTCTGGACTTCCATCACTCACGCTCCAGTTACTGGTTCTCCAGATCTCTCCATATAAGCTAGCATCCTTTGAGCCAATAAGTCCTGGGGGCTACCGATCCCGGGTAGGCGTACTTGCGTCCCGGCAAGCGGGGGCTCCTACTGGTGAAGCTGGCTGTGGAGATTGGGGGTTGTGAGCTCAGAAGAAGTCTGGAGTTACCCCCTAGCGTGACATTATCACAGGCCAAAAAGATGGATGACCTGGTACAGCAGGTGCAAGCTATGGCCACAGCGATCAACCAACTCGCTCAAAGGGTGGCCACTCAGGAGTCTCGTCAGGTACCGGCTACCTCTGTATCACCTCATATCACTGAACCCAAGATTCCACTGCCTGAAAAATTTTTGGGAGAGCGAGCAAAATTTTCCAATTTCAAGAATGCCTGTGAACTATATTTCAAGCTGAGACCTATCTCCTCTGGCACTGAGACCCAATGAGTAGGCCTAGTCATTTCTCTGCTTCAAGGAGACCCGCAGTCCTGTGCCTTTAGTTTGCCGAGTCATGATATTGCCTTACAATCAGTAACTGCATTCTTCAACGCTATGGGCGTTCTATACACGGATCCTGATTTACAGTCTACTGCAGAGAATAGGCTTCGGGCCTTAAAACAAGGGCGGAATTTGGCTGAAGATTACAGTGCTGAATTCCACCGCTGGGCTATCGAAGCTAGGTGGAACGATCCCGCTCTGTGTAGTCAGTTCAGGGTGGGGCTGTTGGAAAGCATTAAGGATGCCTTAGTCAATTTCCCCCGCCAGCTGACCTAGATCAATTAATGCAGGTCTCCATTAAAATAGACCGACGTCTTAGAGAAAGGGCCAGGGAGAGAGTCAGGGCTCCCACATCCTTCAGACCAGTCCAGAGTCATAGATCCCAGGTTCACCGTGGAGAAAATACCTCATCATCTTCCCAGGAAGAACCTATGCAATTAGGGAGAACCCGCTTATCCCAAGAGGAGAAGCAGCGTAGGCGATCCGAGGGGTTATGCCTGTATTGCGGGAATTCTGGTCATTTTGCAGGGTCCTGTCCCAACAAGGGGAAACCGGGCGGAAAACTTCCACACCCAGAGCAGGTAGAGAGTACTGATCTGGGTGAGTCAGTTTGTTACTCTCGCCAGAATAAGATGCTTGTACCTATCGATTTGTCTTGGGGTCCTCTAAGCAGACAGTTTCCGCCTTTATAGACAGTGGTGCGGCTGGAAACTTTTTGGACAGGAGCATGATCTCCTCCTTAGGGATCCCTGTAGTTCCTCTTGAAAGATCCCTACAAGTTTTAGCTATCAATGGGAAGACTATCCAGGGAGGTCCTATAAATACCAAGACCCCACCTCTCAGACTAATTGTCGGCTCTTCCCACTCTGAATTCCTAGAATTCTTTATTTTTGATTGTTCGGAAACTCCGGTGGTTTTGGGATACCCCTGGTTGCAACTCCATAACCCGGTGTTAGATTGGCGGGCTGGGGAGTTGGTCAAGTGGAGTGACCACTGTAAAGGTCACTGTTTTAATACAGGCCTCAGAAGCGTTCAAGTCTTACCACAGGGATTACCTCAGCCATATGCTGATTGGATCGATGTATTCTCTGAACGCTCTGCTGATACTCTTCCTCCACATCGGTCATATGACTGCCCCATTGACTTGCTGCCTGGCACTATTCCCCCGAGGGGAAAGATCTATAACCTTACCCTGCCCGAGGAGCAAGCAATGAGGGAGTATATTACCGAAAATCTTAGGAAAGGATTTATCCGTCCCTCTACCTCGCCTGCTGGGGCCGGGTTCATTTTTGTAGAGAAAAAAGATGGTGGTTTGAAACCATGCATAGATTATCGAGTCTTGAATAAGATCACTGTAAAGAACCGATACCCCTTACCCTTGATTGGGGATCTGTTCAATCAAGTCACAGGAGCTCGAATTTTCTCCAAATTGGATTTGAGAGGGGCTTACAATTTGATTCGCATCCGACAGGGGGACGAGTGGAAAACTGCATTTAATGTGAAGGATGGGCACTACGAGTACCTGGTCATGCCCTTCGGTCTTTGTAATGCGCCAGCCGTTTTCCAAGATTTTGTTAATGATATATTCAGGGAATATCTCGGTAGATTTGTAGTCATCTACTTGGATGATATTCTCATTTTTTCTAATTCTTTACTGGAGCACAGACACCATGTTAAGTTGGTGCTACAAAAATTAAGAGAGAACAACTTATTTGCTAAGTGTGTGTTTGAAGTCACTACAGTTCCCTTCCTAGGGTATGCTATTACCAACCAGGGTTTGGCAATGGACGCGGGGAAGGTTTCAGCAGTTCAGGATTGGGTCCAACCCAAAACTTTAAAGGAATTGAAACGTTTTCTAGGTTTTGCAAATTTTTATCGGCGTTTCATAAAAGGGTTTTCCCATGTTGTTGCACCCCTTACCAACCTTACCCGCAAGGGAGCTTTTACTGCTAACTGGTCCCCCTCTGCCTGTGAGGCCTTTCTAACCTTGAAACAGGCCTTTACTTCGGCACCATTCATCCAGATATTCATAAAGCCTTCGTTATAGAAGTAGATGCTTCGGAGCTGGGAGTGGGTGCAGTTTTGTCACAATATTCTGGTAACCCTGAGCGTCTCCATCCATGCGCTTATTTTTCACGTAAATTCAGTACCGCGGAACAAAATTATGATGTTGGCAATAGTGAACTATTAGCTATTAAACTGGCATTTGATGAATGGCGACACTGGTTGGAGGGTTCATTACATCCTATAACTGTGTATACTGATCATAAAAATCTCGAATACATAGGTTCTGCCAAGAGGCTAAACTCTCGTCAGGCACGTTGGGCATTATTCTTCTTGCTCTTTAATTTTATTATTACTTTCAAGCCGGGTGTAAAAAATACTAAAGCTGATGCTCTATCTCGCATGTTTGGTGAATGTAAGGATCGGGGTAATTCTGGTGAACCAATTGTACCCAGGGGTTGTGTGGTCCGGGCGTTACTTCCTGATCTCTCCAATACCTTGGCGCCAATTCAAGATGAATCTCCTAGTGATGTACCCTTTGGGTGCCAGTTTGTTCCGCCGCACCTGCGTTTGGATGTAATTCGCGAATTTCACGATGCCAAAACTGCTGGTCATTTGGGTAACCGTAAAATGTTTATGCTTGCCCGTCGTCATGTATGGTGGCCTACCATGAGACGCGATGTTACTGCCTTTATCGACGCTTGTGCTATTTGTGCTCGAAGTAAAGGAGTTCACAAGGCTCCTAGTGGTGGTTTGATTCCTCTTGAAATTCCTGCCATGGACCCATATTTCTATGGATTTTATTGTAGATTTGCCTCTCTCACATGGTAATACTGTAATTTGGGTGGTCGTAGATCGTTTCAGAAAGATGGCACATTTTGTTCCTTTGGCCAAACTTCCTTCTGCACCTGAGCTTTTGCGGCTGTTTACTTCGCATATTTTTCGTATTCATGGTATTCCGTCCAATATAGTCTCTGATCGGGGTGTTCAATTTAATTCCCGTTTTTGGAAACACTTCTGTTCGCGGTTGGGAATACAGATCTCTCTTTCTTCTGCCTACCATCCCCAGACTAATGGGCAGACGGAAAGAACTAATCAAACTTTGGAACAATACTTAAGGTGTTATGTTTCTGATGCCCAAGAACAATGGGTGGAATTTATTGATTTCACCGAATTTGCTTACAATAACGCGCCTAGTGAGAGTACCAAGGTATCTCCTTTTTTATTGTAACTTAGGGAAAAATCCTAGAGCTTCTTCCCTTTCAGGGTCACCTTCCAATCTGCCGGCGTTGGAGGAGTGGCTTTAAGAACGGAAGAATATTTTGACACATGTTCAGGAGAGGTCTAAGAAATTTGCCGACCGTCGCAGATCACAGGATCCTACTCTTCGAGTAGGCGATCTAGTTTGGGTCTCCACTAAAAATATTGCGCTCCGTCAGACATCTAGCAAATTAGGTCCAAAATGTATTGGTCCTTTTCTGATTATCAAGAAGTTGAATAATGTGTCTTTTAAAGTTCAACTCCCGCCGACTATGAGAATACCTAATTCCTTTCACGTTTCACTGTTAAAACCGGCAAAGAATGCTCCTCTTAATGGTCCTGCACCAATTCTTCTTGATAATGAGCCCGAGTAGAGATGAGCGAACTTTTGAAAAATTCGATTCAACTGATTTGCCGACTTTTCCGACAAAAATTGTTTCGACCCAAATTTATTCGAGACGAATCACTATTAAAATGGCTATTTCTGAGCTTCCTAGAGCCTCAATAGGGTTGTAAACCATTCTGCCTTGCTGTAACACGCATAGGATGCGTGCTGGGTTACTGAAATAATACTGTAAATAATTTGGACATGCAGATCAGAGGCATCGCTATTAGAATCGCAGAGTGGCACAATTACAGAGAGTTGAGGTGGCATCACTATGAGGGGCCCCTATATTGCCTGAAAAACACACCCTGGAGCTGGCAGCTGCAGAAGACCAAACATTGGATTTGGCTCAAAGAGACATTGGAGTTGGCAGCAGGAGCCCAAAAATTGGCTAAATGACACCCTGGAGTTGCAAGCAGAAGCAGCAGCAGGAGCCCAACCATAGCTTGAAAGAGACACTGGAGTTGGCAGCAGGAGACCAAAAATTGGATGAATCACACTCTGGAGTTGCAAGCAGCAGCAGCAGCAGCAGCAGCCCAAGCATAGCTTGAAAGACACACTGGAGTTGGCAGCAGGAGCCCAAAAATTGGATGAATCACACCCTGGAGTTGCAAGCAGCAGCAGCAGCAGCAGCCCAAACATAGCTTGAAAGAGACACCAGAGTTGGCTTCAGGAGCCCAAAAATTGGATGAATCACACCCTGGAGTTGCAAGCAGCAGCAGGAGCCCAAACATTGGCTGAAAGAGACACTGGAGTTGGCAGCAGGAGCCCAAAAATTGGATGAATCACACCCTGGAGTTGCAAGCAGCAGCAGGAGCCCAAACATTGGCTGAAAGAGACACTGGAGTTGGCAGCAGGAGCCCAAAAATTGGATGAATCACACCCTGGTGTTGCAAGCAGCAGCAGCCCAAACATAGCTTGACAGACACACTGGAGTTGGCTTTAGGAGCCCAAAAATTGGATGAATCACAACCTGGAGTTGCAAGCAGCAGGAGCCCAAACATAGCTTGAAAGACATACTGGAGTTGGCTTCAGGAGCCCAAAAATTGGATGGATCACTACCTGGAGTTGCAAGCAGCTGCAGCAGCAGCTCAAACATAGCTTGAAAGACACACTGGAGTTGGCAGCAGGAGCCCAAAAATTAGATGAATCACACCCTGGAGTTACGAGCAGCAGCAGGAGCCCAAACATTGGCTGAAAGAGACACTGGAGTTGGCAGCAGGAGCACAAAAATTGGATGAATTACACCCTGGAGTTGCAAGCAGCAGCAGCAGCAGCAGCAGCCCAAACATAGCTTGAAAGACACACTGGAGTTGGATTCAGGAGCCCAAAAATTGGATGAATCACACCCTGGAGTTGCAAGCAGATGGAGCCCAACATAGCTTGAAAGACACACTGGAGTTGGCTGCAGGAGGCCAAAAATTGGATGAATCACACCCTGGAGTTGCAAGCAGCAGCAGCAGGAGCCCAACATTGGCTAAAAGAGACACTGGAGTTGGCTTCAGGAGACCAAAAATTGGATGAATCACACCCTCTAGTTGCAAGCAGCAGCAGCAGCAGCAGCCCAAACATAGCTTGAAAGAGACACTGGGGTGGAGTGAAAAATTGGATGAATCACACCCTGGAGTTGCAAGCAGCAGCAGCAGCCCAAACATTGCTTGAAAGAGACACTGGAGTTGGCTTCAGGAGCTCAAAAATTGGATGAATCACACCCTGGAGTGGCAAGCAGCAGCAGGAGCCCAAACATTGGCTGAAAGAGACACTGGAGTTGGCAGCAGGAGCCCAAAAATTGGATGAATCACACCCTGGTGTTGCAAGCAGCAGCAGCCCAAACATAGCTTGAAAGACACACTGGAGTTGGCTTCAGGAGCCCAAAGATTGGATGAATCACACCCTGGAGTTGCAATCAGCAGGAGCCCAAACATAGCTTGAAAGACATACTGGAGTTGGCTTCAGGAGCCCAAAAATTGGATGAATCACTACCTGGAGTTGCAAGCAGCTGCAGCAGCAGCCCAAACATAGCTTGAAAGACACACTGGAGTTGGCAGCAGGAGCCCAAAAATTGGATGAATCACACCCTGGAGTTACAAGCAGCAGCAGGAGCCCAAACATTGGCTGAAAGAGACACTGGAATTGGCAGCAGGAGCCCAAAAATTGGATGAATCACACCCTGGAGTTGCAAGCAGCAGCAGCAGCAGCCCAAACATAGCTTGAAAGACACACTGGAGTTGGCTTCAGGAGCCCAAAAATTGGATGAATCACACCCTGGAGTTGCAAGCAGCAGCAGCAGCCCAAACATTGGCTGAAAGAGACACTGGAGTTGGCAGCAGGAGCCCAAAAATTGGATGAATCACACCCTAGAGTTGCAAGAAGCAGGAGCCCAAACATTGCTTGAAAGACACACTGGAGTTGGCTTCAGGAGCCCAAAAATTGGATGAATCACTCCCTGGAGTTGCAAGCAGCTGCAGCAGCAGCCCAAACATAGCTTGAAAGAAACACTGGAGTTGGCAGCAGGATCCCAAAAATTGGATGAATCACACCCTGGAGTTGCAAGCAGCAGCAGCAGGAGCCCAACATTGGCTGAAAGAGACACTGGAGTTGGCAGCAGGAGCCCAAAAATTGGATGAATCACACCCTGGAGTTGCAAGCAGCAGCAGGAGCCCAAACATTGGCTGAAAGAGACACTGGAGTTGGCAGCAGGAGCCCAAAAATTGGATGAATCACACCCTGGAGTTGCAAGCAGCAGCAGCAGCCCAAACATAGCTTGAAAGACACACTGGAGTTGGATTCAGGAGCCCAAAAATTGGATGAATCACACCCTGGAGTTGCAAGCAGATGGAGCCCAACATAGCTTGAAAGACACACTGGAGTTGGCTGCAGGAGGCCAAAAATTGGATGAATCACACCCTGGAGTTGCAAGCAGCAGCAGCAGGAGCCCAACATTGGCTAAAAGAGACACTGGAGTTGGCTTCAGGAGACCAAAAATTGGATGAATCACACCCTCTAGTTGCAAGCAGCAGCAGCAGCAGCAGCCCAAACATAGCTTGAAAGAGACACTGGGGTGGAGTGAAAAATTGGATGAATCACACCCTGGAGTTGCAAGCAGCAGCAGCAGCCCAAACATAGCTTGAAAGAGACACTGGAGTTGGCTTCAGGAGCTCAAAAATTGGATGAATCACACCCTGGAGTGGCAAGCAGCAGCAGGAGCCCAAACATTGGCTGAAACAGACACTGGAGTTGGCAGCAGGAGCCCAAAAATTGGATGAATCACAACCTGGTGTTGCAAGCAGCAGCAGCCCAAACATAGCTTGAAAGACACACTGGAGTTGGCTTCAGGAGCCCAAAGATTGGATGAATCACACCCTGGAGTTGCAATCAGCAGGAGCCCAAACATAGCTTGAAAGACATACTGGATTTGGCTTCAGGAGCCCAAAAATTGGATGAATCACTACCTGGAGTTGCAAGCAGCTGCAGCAGCAGCCCAAACATAGCTTGAAAGACACACTGGAGTTGGCAGCAGGAGCCCAAAAATTGGATGAATCACACCCTGGAGTTACAAGCAGCAGCAGGAGCCCAAACATTGGCTGAAAGAGACACTGGAATTGGCAGCAGGAGCCCAAAAATTGGATGAATCACACCCTGGAGTTGCAAGCAGCAGCAGCAGCAGCCCAAACATAGCTTGAAAGACACACTGGAGTTGGCTTCAGGAGCCCAAAAATTGGATGAATCACACCCTGGAGTTGCAAGCAGCAGCAGCAGCCCAAACATTGGCTGAAAGAGACACTGGAGTTGGCAGCAGGAGCCCAAAAATTGGATGAATCACACCCTAGAGTTGCAAGAAGCAGGAGCCCAAACATTGGCTGAAAGAGACACTGGAGTTGGCAGCAGGAGCCCAAAAATTGGATGAATCACACCCTGGAGTTGCAAGCAGCAGCAGCAGGAGCCCAAACATAGCTTTAAAGACACACTGGAGTTGGCAGCAGGAGCCCAAAAATTGGATGAATCACACCCTGGAGTTGCAAGCAGATGGAGCCCAATATAGCTTGAAAGACACACTGGAGTTGGCTGCAGGAGGCCAAATATTGGATGAATCACACCCTGGAGTTGCAAGCAGCAGCAGCAGCCCAAACATAGCTTGAAAGACACACTGGAGTTGGCAGCAGCAGGAGCCCAAAAATTTACTGACACACCCTGGCGTTGGCAGCAGCAGGAACCTAGAAGTTGGCTGGAAGGCACCCTGAAGTTGGCAGCAGCAGGATCACATACATTAGCTGGAAGGCACACCCTGGAGTTGTCAGCAGCATAAGCACGAGCCCAAACATTGCCTGAAAGACACCCTGAAGTTGGCAGCAGCAGCAGCAGCAGGAGGCCAAACATTGGCTGAGAGAGACACTGGAGTTGGCAGCAGGAGCCCAAAAATTGGATGAATCACACCCTGGAGTTGCAAGCAGCAGCAGCAGCAGGAGCCCAACATTGGCTAAAAGAGACACTGGAGTTGGCTTCAGGAGACCAAAAATTGGATGAATCACACCCTCGAGTTGCAAGCAGCAGCAGCAGCAGCAGCCCAAACATAGCTTGAAAGAGACACTGGGGTGGAGTGAAAAATTGGATGAATCACACCCTGGAGTTGCAAGCAGCAGCAGCAGCCCAAACATAGCTTGAAAGAGACACTGGAGTTGGCTTCAGGAGCTCAAAAATAGGATGAATCACACCCCGGAGTGGCAAGCAGCAGCAGGAGCCCAAACATTGGCTGAAAGAGACACTGGAGTTGGCAGCAGGAGCCCAAAAATTGGATGAATCACACCCTGGTGTTGCAAGCAGCAGCAGCCCAAACATAGCTTGAAAGACACACTGGAGTTGGCTTCAGGAGCCCAAAGATTGGATGAATCACACCCTGGAGTTGCAAGCAGCAGCAGCAGCCCAAACATTGGCTGAAAGAGACACTGGAGTTGGCAGCAGGAGCCCAAAAATTGGATGAATCACACCCTAGAGTTGTAAGAAGCAGGAGCCCAAACATTGCTTGAAAGACACACTGGAGTTGGCTTCAGGAGCCCAAAAATTGGATGAATCACTCCCTGGAGTTGCAAGCAGCTGCAGCAGCAGCCCAAACATAGCTTGAAAGAAACACTGGAGTTGGCAGCAGGATCCCAAAAATTGGATGAATCACACCCTGGAGTTGCAAGCAGCAGCAGCAGGAGCCCAACATTGGCTGAAAGAGACACTGGAGTTGGCAGCAGGAGCCCAAAAATTGGATGAATCACACCCTGGAGTTGCAAGCAGCAGCAGGAGCCCAAACATTGGCTGAAAGAGACACTGGAGTTGGCAGCAGGAGCCCAAAAATTGGATGAATCACACCCTGGAGTTGCAAGCAGCAGCAGCAGGAGCCCAAACATAGCTTTAAAGACACACTGGAGTTGGCTTCAGGAGCCCAAAAATTGGATGAATCACACCCTGGAGTTGCAAGCAGATGGAGCCCAATATAGCTTGAAAGACACACTGGAGTTGGCTGCAGGAGGCCAAATATTGGATGAATCACACCCTGGAGTTGCAAGCAGCAGCAGCAGCCCAAACATAGCTTGAAAGACACACTGGAGTTGGCAGCAGCAGGAGCCCAAAAATTTACTGACACACCCTGGAGTTGGCAGCAGCAGGAACCTAGAAGTTGGCTGGAAGGCACCCTGAAGTTGGCAGCAGCAGGATCACATACATTAGCTGGAAGGCACACCCTGGAGTTGTCAGCAGCATAAGCACGAGCCCAAACATTGCTTGAAAGCCACCCTGAAGTTGGCAGCAGCAGCAGCAGCAGCAGGAGGCCAAACATTGGCTGAGAGAGACACTGGAGTTGGCAGCAGGAGCCCAAAAATTGGATGAATCACACCCTGGAGTTGCAAGCAGCAGCAGCAGCAGGAGCCCAACATTGGCTAAAAGAGACACTGGAGTTGGCTTCAGGAGACCAAAAATTGGATGAATCACACCCTCGAGTTGCAAGCAGCAGCAGCAGCAGCAGCAGCCCAAACATAGCTTGAAAGAGACACTGGGGTGGAGTGAAAAATTGGATGAATCACACCCTGGAGTTGCAAGCAGCAGCAGCAGCCCAAACATAGCTTGAAAGAGACACTGGAGTTGGCTTCAGGAGCTCAAAAATAGGATGAATCACACCCCGGAGTGGCAAGCAGCAGCAGGAGCCCAAACATTGGCTGAAAGAGACACTGGAGTTGGCAGCAGGAGCCCAAAAATTGGATGAATCACACCCTGGTGTTGCAAGCAGCAGCAGCCCAAACATAGCTTGAAAGACACACTGGAGTTGGCTTCAGGAGCCCAAAGATTGGATGAATCACACCCTGGAGTTGCAATCAGCAGGAGCCCAAACATAGCTTGAAAGACATACTGGAGTTGGCTTCAGGAGCCCAAAAATTGGATGAATCACTACCTGGAGTTGCAAGCAGCTGCAGCAGCAGCCCAAACATAGCTTGAAAGACACACTGGAGTTGGCAGCAGGAGCCCAAAAATTGGATGAATCACACCCTGGAGTTACAAGCAGCAGCAGGAGCCCAAACATTGGCTGAAAGAGACACTGGAATTGGCAGCAGGAGCCCAAAAATTGGGTGAATCACACCCTGGAGTTGCAAGCAGCAGCAGCAGGAGCCCAACATTGGCTAAAAGAGACACTGTAGGTGGCTTCAGGAGACCAAAAATTGGATGAATCACACCCTCGAGTTGCAAGCAGCAGCAGCAGCAGCAGCCCAAACATAGCTTGAAAGAGACACTCGGGTGGAGTGAAAAATTGGATGAATCACACCCTGGAGTTGCAAGCAGCAGCAGCAGCCCAAACATAGCTTGAAAGAGACACTGTAGTTGGCTTCAGGAGCTCAAAAATAGGATGAATCACACCCTGGAGTGGCAAGCAGCAGCAGGAGCCCAAACATTGGCTGAAAGAGACACTGGAGTTGGCAGCAGGAGCCCAAAAATTGGATGAATCACACCCTGGTGTTGCAAGCAGCAGCAGCAGCAGGAGCCCAACATTGGCTAAAAGAGACACTGGAGTTGGCTTCAGGAGACCAAAAATTGGATGAATCACACCCTCGAGTTGCAAGCAGCAGCAGCAGCAGCAGCCCAAACATAGCTTGAAAGAGACACTGGGGTGGAGTGAAAAATTGGATGAATCACACCCTGGAGTTGCAAGCAGCAGCAGCAGCCCAAACATAGCTTGAAAGAGACACTGGAGTTGGCTTCAGGAGCTCAAAAATAGGATGAATCACACCCAGGAGTGGCAAGCAGCAGCAGGAGCCCAAACATTGGCTGAAAGAGACACTGGAGTTGGCAGCAGGAGCCCAAAAATTGGATGAATCACACCCTGGTGTTGCAAGCAGCAGCAGCCCAAACATAGCTTGAAAGACACACTGGAGTTGGCTTCAGGAGCCCAAAGATTGGATGAATCACACCCTGGAGTTGCAAGCAGCAGCAGCAGCCCAAACATTGGCTGAAAGAGACACTGGAGTTGGCAGCAGGAGCCCAAAAATTGGATGAATCACACCCTAGAGTTGCAAGAAGCAGGAGCCCAAACATTGCTTGAAAGACACACTGGAGTTGGCTTCAGGAGCCCAAAAATTGGATGAATCACTCCCTGGAGTTGCAAGCAGCTGCAGCAGCAGCCCAAACATAGCTTGAAAGAAACACTGGAGTTGGCAGCAGGATCCCAAAAATTGGATGAATCACACCCTGGAGTTGCAAGCAGCAGCAGCAGGAGCCCAACATTGGCTGAAAGAGACACTGGAGTTGGCAGCAGGAGCCCAAAAATTGGATGAATCACACCCTGGAGTTGCAAGCAGCAGCAGGAGCCCAAACATTGGCTGAAAGAGACACTGGAGTTGGCAGCAGGAGCCCAAAAATTGGATGAATCACACCCTGGAGTTGCAAGCAGCAGCAGCAGGAGCCCAAACATAGCTTTAAAGACACACTGGAGTTGGCTTCAGGAGCCCAAAAATTGGATGAATCACACCCTGGAGTTGCAAGCAGATGGAGCCCAATATAGCTTGAAAGACACACTGGAGTTGGCTGCAGGAGGCCAAATATTGGATGAATCACACCCTGGAGTTGCAAGCAGCAGCAGCAGCCCAAACATAGCTTGAAAGACACACTGGAGTTGGCAGCAGCAGGAGCCCAAAAATTTACTGACACACCCTGGAGTTGGCAGCAGCAGGAACCTAGAAGTTGGCTGGAAGGCACCCTGAAGTTGGCAGCAGCAGGATCACATACATTAGCTGGAAGGCACACCCTGGAGTTGTCAGCAGCATAAGCACGAGCCCAAACATTGCTTGAAAGCCACCCTGAAGTTGGCAGCAGCAGCAGCAGCAGCAGGAGGCCAAACATTGGCTGAGAGAGACACTGGAGTTGGCAGCAGGAGCCCAAAAATTGGATGAATCACACCCTGGAGTTGCAAGCAGCAGCAGCAGCAGGAGCCCAACATTGGCTAAAAGAGACACTGGAGTTGGCTTCAGGAGACCAAAAATTGGATGAATCACACCCTCGAGTTGCAAGCAGCAGCAGCAGCAGCAGCAGCCCAAACATAGCTTGAAAGAGACACTGGGGTGGAGTGAAAAATTGGATGAATCACACCCTGGAGTTGCAAGCAGCAGCAGCAGCCCAAACATAGCTTGAAAGAGACACTGGAGTTGGCTTCAGGAGCTCAAAAATAGGATGAATCACACCCCGGAGTGGCAAGCAGCAGCAGGAGCCCAAACATTGGCTGAAAGAGACACTGGAGTTGGCAGCAGGAGCCCAAAAATTGGATGAATCACACCCTGGTGTTGCAAGCAGCAGCAGCCCAAACATAGCTTGAAAGACACACTGGAGTTGGCTTCAGGAGCCCAAAGATTGGATGAATCACACCCTGGAGTTGCAATCAGCAGGAGCCCAAACATAGCTTTTAAGACATACTGGAGTTGGCTTCAGGAGCCCAAAAATTGGATGAATCACTACCTGGAGTTGCAAGCAGCTGCAGCAGCAGCCCAAACATAGCTTGAAAGACACACTGGAGTTGGCAGCAGGAGCCCAAAAATTGGATGAATCACACCCTGGAGTTACAAGCAGCAGCAGGAGCCCAAACATTGGCTGAAAGAGACACTGGAATTGGCAGCAGGAGCCCAAAAATTGGGTGAATCACACCCTGGAGTTGCAAGCAGCAGCAGCAGGAGCCCAACATTGGCTAAAAGAGACACTGTAGGTGGCTTCAGGAGACCAAAAATTGGATGAATCACACCCTCGAGTTGCAAGCAGCAGCAGCAGCAGCAGCAGCCCAAACATAGCTTGAAAGAGACACTGGGGTGGAGTGAAAAATTGGATGAATCACACCCTGGAGTTGCAAGCAGCAGCAGCAGCCCAAACATAGCTTGAAAGAGACACTGGAGTTGGCTTCAGGAGCTCAAAAATAGGATGAATCACACCCTGGAGTGGCAAGCAGCAGCAGGAGCCCAAACATTGGCTGAAAGAGACACTGGAGTTGGCAGCAGGAGCCCAAAAATTGGATGAATCACACCCTGGTGTTGCAAGCAGCAGCAGCCCAAACATAGCTTGAAAGACACACTGGAGTTGGCTTCAGGAGCCCAAAGATTGGATGAATCACACCCTGGAGTTGCAATCAGCAGGAGCCCAAACATAGCTTGAAAGACATACTGGAGTTGGCTTCAGGAGCCCAAAAATTGGATGAATCACTACCTGGAGGTGCAAGCAGCTGCAGCAGCAGCCCAAACATAGCTTGAAAGACACACTGGAGTTGGCAGCAGGAGCCCAAAAATTGGATGAATCACACCCTGGAGTTACAAGCAGCAGCAGGAGCCCAAACATTGGCTGAAAGAGACACTGGAATTGGCAGCAGGAGCCCAAAAATTGGATGAATCACACCCTGGAGTTGCAAGCAGCAGCAGCAGCAGCCCAAACATAGCTTGAAAGACACACTGGAGTTGGCTTCAGGAGCCCAAAAATTGGATGAATCACACCCTGGAGTTGCAAGCAGCTGCAGCAGCAGCTCAAACATAGCTTGAAAGACACACTGGAGTTGGCTTCAGGAGCCCAAAAATTAGATGAATCACACCCTGGAGTTACGAGCAGCAGCAGGAGCCCAAACATTGGCTGAAAGAGACACTGGAGCTGGCAGCAGGAGCACAAAAATTGGATGAATCACACCCTGGAGTTGCAAGCAGCAGCAGCAGCAGCCCAAACATAGCTTGAAAGACACACTGGAGTTGGCTTCAGGAGCCCAAAAATTGGATGAATCACACCCTGGAGTTGCAAGCAGATGGAGCCCAACATAGCTTGAAAGACACACTGGAGTTGGCTGCAGGAGGCCAAAAATTGGATGAATCACACCCTGGAGTGGCAAGCAGCAGCCCAAACATAGCTTGAAAGACACACTGGAGTTGCAAGCAGCAGGAGTCCAAAAATTTACTGACACACCCTGGAGTTGGCAGCAGCAGCAGCAGGAACCTAGAAATTGTCTGGAAGGCACCCTGAAGTTGGCAGCAGCAGGAGCACAAAAATTGGCCTAAAGACATAAATATGTTTTGCACCATTTGGATAAGGAGGCCGAGTCGCACGGTGTCACAGGCCCAACGGGCAGGGAACGTGGAGGCCGAAGCGGCGTGACCTGTCCAAGTTGCTGCTTCAAAGGGACCACATTCACCCAGTGGGCCATAAACGACATGTACTGTCCCTGACCGTAGTTACAGCTCCAGATGTCGGCGCTGCCATGCACTTTGCTACACACTGACAGGCTCAAGGACTGGCCCACCTTCTGTTCAACAAAAGTTGAAGTATTACGCACAGCTGCCTTCGGCTGAGATGCTGGGGCCTTGGCTGGCAGAAATTGGGAGCGGCGTGCCACTTGGTGAGGAAGCAGACTGGACCACCCCTTGGGAGCCTCGGTTCTCCCAGGTCGCTTTATGGTGACGCATCATATGTTGATGCAGGGCCGTGGTGCTAACATTTGGGCCCTGGCCACGCTTCACCTTCTGCCTACATATCTTGCATGTGGCCATGTTACCCTCCTGCGGATGCTTCAGGAAAAACTGCCACACTGCCGAGTAGCTACTTTTCCCACCAACAGGCCTCACTGATTCGCTGCTATTGTCGCCAACTCCAGGAACCC
Source organism: Gastrophryne carolinensis (assembly GCA_027917425.1). NCBI lineage: Eukaryota > Metazoa > Chordata > Amphibia > Anura > Microhylidae > Gastrophryne > Gastrophryne carolinensis. The sequence goes on from CM051234.1 coordinate 9,029,267, forward strand.
CTGCCCCACTACCTCCCGATAAGGTAGCCTGCCATGCAGCAGGTGCTCTACCCTGGCCCCGGCCCCGTTTGGCTCCAGGCTTTACAATTGTGCCCCCATGCTGACTGCCAACCATGCTGCTAACACCTTGCTGCCTAAGCTGCTGACTCCGGGGCAACCTGCGCCCCTCTGCTCCTGATGATGACGATGAAGCCCCTTCATCACCCGGCTCCCAAGTGCGATCGGCTTCATCATCATCATCACCGAGTTGTGGCTGTACGTCACAGATCTTCTCGGTTTCCTCAACAGTGTCTGGCGCAGAAGCTGGAAATCTCGCAACACCCACGACACTGTCCACATCACTATTTGTCTGCTGAGCTAAAGAAGCCACCTCCATTTCATGGCTGGGCAGTAGCTGCTGACTGTCCTCTATCTGATCGTCCTCCTCACTAAAGAGTGGAGCTGAACCCAAAGCATAGGATACGTCACTTGTGGAGGGAACGGCGTAGGACAGAGGCAATGGGAGGACAGGGACTGCTCTCGGGGCATGCCAACTCAGGGTTGTGTCAGAGGAACCTACCGACCCTAGACTGGGGGTCTCAGACGTAATTTGTGATGATGTTGATGAGCGCGTTAACCAATCTACCACGGCAGATGCGTTACTGGTGGAGACACGACCGCTAGCATATACTGGCAGATCAGGACTCTCACCGTGACCCCTGCTGCCACTCGCCCCCAGTCTGCTGCGACCTCTGCCTGCTGAATCTTGGCCTCTGCCACTCCTCTTTGAACATCCTGGCACTTGTCTGCCTGACATTTTTATGTATTTGCTTATTTAGTATAAACAGATAGGGTGCAAGGTGCAGCTTTGGGGTGCCCTGCGGCTTGGTTAATTGAAAGCAGTCAAAAAGGAAGTGCAAACTGAAGTAGCTTAATAAAGCAGCTGATACTGATCAACGCTTATGTTGTATACCAGATAGGGTGCAAGGTGCAGCTTTGGGGTGCCCTGCTGCCTGGTTTATTAAAAGAAGTCAAAAACAAGTGCAAACTGAAGTAGCTTAATAAAGCAGCTGATGCTGATCAACGCTTATGTTGTATAACAGACAGGGTGCAAGGTGCAGCTTTGGGGTGCCCTGCGGCCTGGTTTATTGAAAGAAGTCAAAAACAAGTGCAAACTGAAGTACCTTAATAAAGCAGCTGATGCTGATCAACGCTTATGTTGTATAACAGATATGGTTCAAGGTGCTGCTTTGGGGTGCCCTGCGGCCTGGTTTATTAAAAGCAGTCAAAAACAAGTGCAAACTGAAGTAGCTTAATATAGCAGCTGATGCTGATCAATGCTTCTGTTGTATAACAGATAGGGTGCAAGGTGCAGCTTTGGGGTGCCCTGCGGCCTGGTTTATTGAAAGAAGTCAAAAACAAGTGCAAACTGAAGTAGCTTAATAAAGCAGCTGATGCTGATCAACGCTTATGTTGTATACCAGATAGGGTGCAAGGTGCAGCTTTGTGGTGCCCTGCGGCCTGGTTTATTGAAAGCAGTCAAAAACAAGTGCAAACTGAAGTAGCTTAATAAAGCAGCTGATGCTGATCAACGCTTATGTTGTATAACAGATAGGGTGCAAGGTGCAGCTTTGGGGTGCCCTGCGGCCTGGTTTATTAAAAGCAGTCAAAAACAAGTGCAAACTGAAGTAGCTTAATAAAGCAGCTGATGCTGATAAACAATTATGTTGTAAAACAGATATGGTGCAAGGTGCAGCTTTGGGGTGCCCTGCGGCCTGGTTTATTGAAAGAAGTCAAAAACAAGTGCAAACTGAAGTAGCTTAATAAAGAAGCTGATGCTGATCAACGCTTATGTTGTATACCAGATAGGGTGCAAGGTGCAGCTTTGGGGTGCCCTGCGGCCTGTTTTAATGAAAGCAGTCAAAAACAACAACAATTGTGCCCCCATGCTGACTGCCAACCATGCTGCTAACACCTTGCTGCCTAAGCTGCTGACTCCGGGGCAACCTGCGCCCCTCTGCTCCTGATGATGACGATGAAGCCCCTTCATCACCCGGCTCCCAAGTGCGATCGGCTTCATCATCATCATCACCGAGTTGTGGCTGTACGTCACACATCTGAAGTAGCTTAATAAAGCAGCTGATGCTGATCAACGCTTATGTTGTATACCAGATAGGGTGCAAGGTGCAGCTTTGGGGTGCCCTGCGGCCTGGTTTATTGAAAGAAGTCAAAAACAAGTGCAAACTGAAGTAGCTTAATAAAGCAGCTGATGCTGATCAACGCTTATGTTGTATAACAGATAAGGTTCAAGGTGCAGCTTTGGGGTGCCCTGCGACCTGGTTTATTGAAAGCAGTCAAAAACAAGTGCAAACTGAAGTAGCTTAATAAAGCAGCTGATTCTGATCAACGCTTATGTTGTATAACAGATAGGGTTCAAGGTGCAGCTTTGGGGTGCCCTGCGGCCTGGTTTAATAAAAGCAGTCAAAAACAAGTGCAAACTGAAGTAGCTTAATAAAGCAGCTGATGCTGATCAACGCTTATGTTGTATAACAGATAGGATTAAAATAGCATGTGCTTTGGGATGCCCGTGTGGCCTGGTATATTTTAAGCTGACCAAAAAGTAACAATAATCCAAGTATGAGAAATGCTTTTGCTTAACAGATAGGGTTAAAATAGCATGTGCCTTGGGATGCCAGTGTGGCCTGGTATATTTTAAGCTGAACAAAAAGTAACAATAATCCAAGTATGAGAAATGCTTTTGCTTAACAGATAGGGTTAAACAGCATGTGCCTTGGGATGCCCGTGTGGCCTGGTATATTTTAAGCTGAACAAAAAGTAACAATAATCAAGTATGAGAAATGCTTTTGTTTAACAGATAGGGTTAAACAGCATGTGCCTTGGGATGCCCGTGTGGCCTGGTATATTTTAAGCTAACCAGAAAATTTTAACACTAATCCAAGTATGAGAAATGCTTTTGCTTAACAAATAGGGTTAAATAGCATGTGCCTTGGGATGCCCGTGTGGCCTGGTATATTTTAAGCTGAACAAAAAGTAACAATAATCCAAGTATGAGAAATGCTTTTGCTTAACAGATAGGGTTAATTAGCATGTGCCTTGGGATGCCCGTGTGGCCTGGTATATTTTAAGCTGAACAGAAAATGTTAACACTAATCCAAGTATGAGAAATGCTTTTGTTTAACAGGTAGGGTTAAATAGCATGTGCCTTGGGATGCCCGTGTGGCCTGGTATATTTTTAAGCTGAACAGAAAATGTTAACACTAATCCAAGTATGAGAAATGCTTTTGTTTAACAGATAGGGTTAAAATAGCGTTCAGGCCTAAATAGCAGAAAGGGTTAAATAGCATGTGCATTGCATGCACAGTGTGCAGCTGTATTTAACAGATAGGGTTAAAATAGCATTCAGGCCTAAATAGCAGAAAGGGTTAAATAGCATGTGCATTGCATGCACAGTGTGCAGCTGTATTTAACAGATAGGGTTAAAATAGCATTCAGGCTTAAATAGCAGAAAGGGTTAAATAGCATGTGCATTGCATGCACAGTGTGCAGCTGTATTTAACAGATAGGGTTAAAATAGCGTTCAGGGCTAAATAGCAGAAAGGGTTAAATAGCATGTGCATTGCATGCACAGTGTGCAGCTGTATTTAAACCAAACCAAATATATTAACAGTAACCCAGGAATTATGAAATATGAATCATAGCCAGCACTAGGCACCCTGTCAATGTGACTTGTATGCTGCTGGATTGTTCCGGTTTTAAAACTATCTTTGCCTAGCCTGTCTACCACTCTAAATCTCCCTAACTATCTGTCTCTCTCTTTACCTATCTGTAAATCTCCCTACCTATCGCTAACTCTCTCTCCCTAGCTGCAGCAGCCACCTTTCTCTCACGAATGCAAGTCTGAAATGCGCACAAGCAAGATGGCCGCCGCTTTATATAGCGCTGTGACGTCACCGGGGCTCCTGGCTGCTGATAGGCTGCATGTGACCTTCCCATGATAACTTGCCCCAGGGGATATGTCCAGACATGTCCAGACATGTCCATCCACCATTTTACAATGCCTGTAATTGAAATAAATGGAGTTTAAAGGAAAACTTCGATCGATCGAATCCCAGGGAAATTCGGATTCGTTCAGAATCAAATTTTTCATGAAATTTGGAACGAATCCGGGTTTGTCCGGATCGATTCGCTCATCCCTAAGCCCGAGTACGAAGTGAATAAGATCTTGGATTCACGTAAAGTGCGTAATTCTTTACAGTATTTGGTGGATTGGGTTGGCTATGGTCCGGAGGAAAGATACTGGGTGGCAGCGAGGGATGTTCATGCCAAGGCTCTTGTAAGGAGGTTCCATCGTGACAATCCAGGGAAACCGGGTGAGGGTCCGGAGGCCCCTTGTGAAGGGGGGGTAGTGTAAGGAACCGCTTACCTGATCCCCGTTCCAGCGACGTCTCCAGGCGGCCAGCCAAAGCTGTCACTGTGCGGCAGCCGCGCCGGGCGGCGGCGGTTCGAGCAGCGTCGGCTCGAGCGGCGCCCAGCTCAGCCACGCCCCCCCGTTTCCTCCTCCAGTAGACGTGCTCGGCGCGCGGCCGCGAGCACGTGTCTGTTATGCTCTCCGGCGGCGCTGTGCTGTGCGCGCCCCCCAGAGGATCAATTAAAGGGCCAATGAGCCCTAGGGGATTGAGGGCCTCGCCCTCTTCTGCTCTGCGGGCCAATCAGCCCCATTGATATCTTGGCATTTACCTCCTCCCTTCTTGCCAGCCAATTACCCTTAGGAATCCTAAGTGCACCAATCAGTACACTGCTCCCTCAGACCTGTCCCTATAAAGACAATTCCCTCTCAGTTGTGAATTGCCTGTGATAGCGCTCAGAACATTGTGTACTCTATTCCTGTGAAGTTTAGCCTGTTGCCGACTTGATTGCACTGACCATTCTCGATCCTGAATCCTCGTTGCCGCCCTCTTCCTGTATTGACGCCTCTTGATCCTGATTCCTTGTTGCCGACCTTTGCCTGTACTGACGCCTCTAGATCCTGAACCCCTGTTGCCGACCTCAGCCTGTACCCTGACTACGTCTTGCCTGATCCTTGGTGCCGCTACGATCTCTGCCTTCCTGTTATCGACCTATTGCCTGTCTCTGGACTTCCGTCACTCACGCTCCAGTTATTGGTTCTCCAGATCTCTCCATATAAGCTAGCATACTTTGAGCCAAAAAGTCCTGGGGGCAACCGATCCCGGGTAGGCGTACTTGCGTCCCGGCAAGCGGGGGCTCCTATAGGTGAAGCTGGCTGTGGAGATTGGGGGTTGTGAGCTCATAAGAGGTCTGGAGTTACCCCCTAGCGTGACAGGCCACATGCAAGATATGTAGGCATAAGGTGAAGCGTGGCCAGGGCCCAAATGTTGGCACCACGGCCCTGCGTCAACATATGATGCGTCACCATAAAGCGACCTGGGAGAACCGAGGCTCCCAAGGGGTGGTCCAGTCTGCTTCCTCACCAAGTGGCACGCCGCTCCCAATTTCTGCCAGCCAAGGCTCCAGCACCTCTGTACCCATCCTCTGTCGCTCCTGCTCCTCCTCCTCCTCCAAGTCATGCATCCCGCCAGCAATCCATCAGCGAAGCCATGTCCAAGAGACAGCAGTATGCGCCCACTCTTCCTACGGCACAGAAGCTGAATGTCCAAGTTGCTGGTGCTGCAGTCGCCCCCTTTTCAGGTGGTGGACTCTGCACCTTTCAGAGAACTGATGGCTTGTGCCGAGCCGAGGTGGAGAGTCCCAAGCCGTCATTTCTTTGCCAAGAAGGCAGTGCCAGCGCTGCACACTTTTGTTGAACAGAAGGTGGGCCAGTCCTTGAGCCTGTCGGTGTGTAGCAAAGTGCATGGCAGCGCCAACATCTGGAGCTGTAACTACGGTCAGGGACAGTACATGTCGTTTACGGCCCACTGGGTGAATGTGGTCCCTTTGCAGCAGCAGCAGCAACTTGGACAGGTCACGCCGCTTCGGCCTCCACGCTCCCTGCCCGTTGGGCCTGTGACACTGTGCGACTCGGCCTCCTCATCCTCGGCCATCTCCTCACCCTCCACTGTAGGCTCAAGTCTCAGTGCCCCCCCCAGTCTACTATGTGTGCAGGGCATGGAGGTGTCACGCAGTGCTTCACATGGTTTGTCTCGGCGAATGGAGTCACACAGGGGAGGAACTGCTTAAATTTATTCATCAGGAAATCCAAACATGGCTTACTCCAAGAAAACTTAAAATGGGAATCATGGTTACCAACAATGGGAAGAACATTTTATCTGCGCTGCGCCAAGGAAGGCTGACCCATGCCCCCTGCATGGCTCACGTCTTCAATCTGGTTGTCAAGCGGTTTCTGAAGTGTTCCCCCCATATGCAAGACATCCTAACAACTTCAAGGAAACTTTGCATGCACTTCAGCCACTCATACACTGCCAAACACACCTTTCTTGAGCTACAGCGTCAGAACGGTATCCCCCAACATAGTCTGATTTGCGATGTTTCCATCCATCGGAATTCCACCCTTCACATGTTGGACCGATTATATGAACAGAGAAAAGCCATCACGGATTTCCTGATGATCCAAGCGGATAGGGGGACTCCCCTGTGTAACTTCAATGTCAACCAGTGGCAGCTCATACGTGACACCTGCCGTTTGCTCAGGCCCTTTGAGGAAGCCACTTTATTTGTCAGTCGGCAGGATTACGGGATGAACGACGTGATTCCACTGCTTCATGTACTACAGCACATGTTGGAAACCATGGCTGGTTAGGGCACTGGAGACATGACGTCTACATCTTACGGCCACATGAACCCCGTTGGAGCTGAACTGGAGGAGGAAGAGGAGGAGGAGGGGCACAGTGAAGCACGGTTTAGGCTTGGTGAAATGGCTGGTTTATCTAGTCAGCGGACAGGAGAGGAGGAGCAGGAGCAGCCAGAGGAGCTAGAGGGTTTTGAGGAAGGCGAGACAGAGGACCTGGACACACCGTGGCAGTATGCAGTGGAGATGGAGACAGGTAGTCCATCCGAGTCACTTGCGCAAATGGCAGGAAGCATGCTCACGTGCTTGCGTAGCGACCCCAGAATTGTTTCCATTTGTCGGCGGGATGACTTCTGGCTGTCCACCTTATTGGACCCTCGCCACCGGCACAAAATGGGGGCATTTTTTAAACCCACTGAGAGGTAGGACAAACTGAACTACTACAAAGACATTCTACGTAGGCAGTTGGCCGATGCCTATCTGCGCCATGGTCCATACTCTCGCAGGTCTGACTCGAGGGGACCTCTGCGCTCACCTTCCACTGCCATGGCTGCTGGGGGGGTTGGCAGGAGCAGCAGCAGCAGCTCCATCAGCAGCAGCCTCAGTCTTCAGTCGCTAATGAGTAGCTTTCTACACCCGCATTGTGAGGCTACTCATGAGCAGCAGGAAGACCTGGAGCAGGACCTCAACCAGCAGGTCATGTCATACCTTGACATGACCATGCCAACACACCTTGAGGATCCGCTGGACTTCTGGGCAGCCAAACTTGATTTGTGGCCGCAACTAGCAGAGTTTGCCCTGGAAAAGCTGTCCTGCCCGGCAAGTAGCGTGCCATCTGAGCGGGTGTTTAGTGCGGCGGGGGCCATAGTTACGGCGAGGAGAACTCGTCTGTCAACTAAAAATGTGGAGAGACTCACCTTTGTCAAAATGAATCAGGGATGGATCAGCCAGGATTTCCACCCACCAATGCCTGATGCATGCGGCTAGATTCAGCATGGTGCCACGTTTTACACTTTCCAAATGGTGCAAAACATATTTATGTCTTTAGGCCAATTTTTGGGCTCCTGCTGATACCAACTTCAGGGTGTGCCTTCCAAACAATTTTTGGCCTCCTGCTGATGCCAACTTCAGGGTGTGCCTTTCAGCCAATTGTTGGCCTCCTGCTGCTGCTGCTTGCAACTCCAGGGTGTGATTCATCCAATTTTTGGGCTCCTGAAGCCAACTCCAGGATGTGATTCATCCAATTTATGATCTCCTGCTGCTGCTGCTTGAAACTCCAGGGTGTGATTCATCCAATTTTTGGGCTCCTGAAGCCAACTCCAGTGTGTCTTTCAAGCTATGTTTGGGCTTCTGCTGCTTGCAACTCCAGGGTGTGATTCATCCAATTGTTGGCCTCCTGCTGCCCACTCCAGTGTCTCTCTCAGCCAATTTTTGGCCTCCTGCTGCTGCTGCCAACTCCAGGGTGTGCCTTCCAGCTAATGTATGTGCTCCTGCTGCTGCCAACTTCAGGGTGCCTTCCAGCCAATTTCTAGATTCCTGCTTCTGCTGCTACCAACTCCAGGGTGTGTCAGTCAATTTTTGGGCTCCTGCTACTGCCAACTCCAGTGTCTTTAAAGCAATGTGTGGGCTGCTGCTGCTGCTTGCAACTCCAGGGTGTGATTCATCCAATTTTTGGGCTCCTGCTGCCAACTCCAGTGTCTCTTTCAGCCAATGTTTGGGCTTCTGCTGCTTGCAACTTCAGGGTGTGATTCATCCAATTTTTGGGCTCCTGAAGCCAACTTCAGTGTCTCTTTCAAGCTATGTTTGGGCTGCTGCTGCTGCTTGCAACTCCAGGGTGTGATTCATCCAATTTTTGGGCTCCTGCTGCCAACTCCAGTGTTTCTTTCAGCCATTGTTGGGCTCCTGCTGCTGCTTGCAACTCCAGGGTGTGATTCATCCAATTTTTGGGCTCCTGATGCCAACTCCAGTGTCTCTTTAAAGCAATGTTTGGGCTCCTGCTGCTGCAGCTTGCAATTCCAGGGTGTGATTCATCCAATTTTTGGGCTCCTGCTGCCAACTCCAGTGTCTCTTTCAGCCAATGCTTGGGCTCCTGCTGCTGCTGCTGCTGCTGCTTGCAACTCCAGGGTGTGATTCATCCAATTTTTGGGCTCCTGAAGCCAACTCTAGTGTCTTATAAGCTATGTTTGGCCTGCTGCTGCTGCTTGCAACTCCAGGGTGTGATTCATCCAATTTTTGGGCTCCTGAAGCCAACTCCAGTGTGTCTCTTTAAAGTAATGTTCGGGCTCATGCTGCTGCTTGCAACTCCAGGGTGTGATTCATCCAATTTTTGGCCTCCTGCTGCCAACTCCAGTGTCTCTCTCAGCCAATTTTTGGCCTCCTGCTGCTTCTGCCAACTCCAGGGTGTCTTTCAAGCAATATTTGGGCTCCTGCTTATGCTGCTGCCAACTCCAGGGTTTGCCTTCCAGCTAATGTATGTGCTCCTGCCAACTTCAGGGTGCCTTCCAGCCAATTTCTAGGTTCCTGCTGCTGCTGCTGCCAACTCCAGGGTGTGTCAGTCAATTTTTGGGCTCCTGCTGCTGCCGACTCCAGTGTCTCTTAAAAGCAATGTTTGGGCTGCTGCTGCTGCTTGCAACTCCAGGGTGTGATTCATCCAATTTTTGGCCTCCTGCTGCCAACTCCAGTGTCTCTTTCAGCCAAAGTTTTGGCTCCAGCTGTTGCTGCTTGCAACTTCAGGGTGTGATTCATCCCATTTTTGGGCTCCTGAAGCCAACCCCAGTGTCTCTTTTAAGCTATGTTTGGTCTGCTGCTGCTGCTGCTTGCAACTCCAGGGTGTGATTCATCCAATTTTTGGGCTCCTGCTGCCAACTCCAGTGTCTCTTTCAGCCAATGTTGGGCTCCTGCTGCTGCTTGCAACTCCAGGGTGTGATTAATCCAATTTTTGGGCTCCTGCTGCCAACTCCAGTGTCTCTTTAAAGCAATGTTTGGGCTCCTGCTGCTGCTGCTTGCAACTCCAGGGTGTGATTCATCCAATTTTTGGGCTCCTGCTGCCACCTCCAGTGTTTCTCTCAGCCAATTTCTGGCCTCCTTTTGCTGCTGCCAACTCCAGGGTGTGATTCATCCAAACGCCAGTGTGTCTTTCAAGCTATGTTTGGGCTCCTGCTGCTTGCAACTCCAGGGTGTGATTCATCGAATTGTTGGCCTCCTGCTGCCAACTCCAGTGTCTCTCTCTGCCAATTTTTGGCCTCCTGCTGCTGCTGACAACTCCAGGGTGTTTTCAAGCAATGTTTGGGCTCCTGCTTTTGCTGCTGCCAACTCCAGGGTGTGCTTTCCAGCTAATGTATGTGCTCCTGCTGCTGCCAACTTCAGGGTGCCTTCCAGCCAATTTCTAGGTTCCTGCTGCTGCTGCTGCCAACTCCAGGGTGTGTCAGTCAATTTTTGGGCTCCTGCTGCTGCCAACTCCAGTGTCTCTTTAAAGCAATGTTTGGGCTCCTGCTGCTGCTGCTTGCAACTCCAGGGTGTGATTCATCCAATTTTTGGGCTCCTGCTGCCAACTCCAGTGTCTCTTTAAAGTAATGTTCGGGCTCCTGCTACTGCTTGCAACTCCAGGGTGTGATTCATCCAATTTTTGGGCTCCTGCTGCCAACTCCAGTGTCTCTCTCAGCCAATTTTGGCCTCCTGCTGCTGCTGCCAACTCCAGGGTGTCTTTCAAGCAATGTTTGGGCTCCTGCTTATGCTGCAGCCATCTCCAGGGTGTGCCTTCCAGCTAATGTATGTGCTCCTGCTGCTGCCAACTTCAGGGTGCCTTCCAGCCAATTTCTAGGTTCCTGCTGCTGCTGCTGCCAACTCCAGGGTGTGTCAGTCAATTTTTGGGCTCCTGCTGCTGCCAACTCAAGTGTCTCTTTAAAGCAATGTTTGGGCTGCTGCTGCTTGCAACTCCAGGGTGTGAGTCATCCAATTTTTGGGCTCCTGCTGCCAACTCCAGTGTCTCTTTCAGCCAATTTTTGGCCTCCTGCTGCTGCTGCTTGCAACTCCAGGGTGTGATTCATCCAATTTTTGGGCTCCTGCTGCCAACTCCAGTGTCTCTTTAAAGCAATGTTTGGGCTCCTGCTGCTGCTGCTTGCAACTCCAGAGTGTGATTCATACAATTTTTGGGCTCCGGCTGCCAACTCCAGGGTTTCTCTCAGCCAATTTCTGGCCTCCTTTTGCTGCTGCCAACTCCGGGGTGTGATTCATCCAATTTTTGGGCTCCTGAAGCCAACTCCAGTGTGTCTTTCAAGCTATGTTTGGGCTCCTGCTGCTTGCAACTCCAGGGTGTGATTCATTGAATTGTTGGCCTCCTGCTGCCAACTCCAGTGTCTCTCTCTGCCAATTTTTTGCCTCCTGCTGCTGCTGCCAACTCCAGGGTGTCTTTCAAGCAATGTTTGGGCTCCTGTGTCTCTTTAAAGTAATTTTTTGGCTCCTGCTGCTGCTTGCAACTCCAGGGTGTGATTCATCCAATTTATGGGCTCCTGCTTCCAACTCCAGTGTCTCTTTCAAGCTATGTTTGGGTTCCTTCTGCTGCTGCTTGCAACTCCAGGGTGTCATTCAGTCAATTTTGGGCTCCTGCTGCCAACTCCAGGATGTGTTTCAGCCAATATTTGGGCACCTGCTGCTGCCAGCTCCAGGGTGTGTTTTTCAGGCAATATAGGGGCCCCTCATAGTGATGACACCTCAACTCTCTGTAATTGTGCCGCTCTGCGATTCTAATAGCGATGCCTCTGATCTGCATGTCCTAATTATTTACAGTATTATTTCAGTAACCCTGCACGCATCCTATGCGTGTTACAGCAAGGCAGAATGGTTTACAACCCTATTGAGGCTCTAGGAAGCTCAGAAATAGCCATTTTTAATAGCGATTCATCGCGAATAAATTCGGGTCGAAACGATTTTTGTCGGAAAATTCAGCGAATCAGTCGAATCGAATTTTCAAAAGTTCGCTCATCTCTAAATATATTATATAATATTAATTGTCAATATACTATGTTCAGGTACTGGTTCAAAATAATAATAATAATAATAATAATAATAATAATAATAATAATAATAATAACAATATTTATATTCATTATAAAGCATTTATTTTTTTCTTTTTCAACCTTTTTATTGTGTATTTGTTGACATTATTCTATAAGCATAATACTGTTGATACACAGAATTTAAAGATTACAGACAACTTAAGTCACAATCAGAAGCTCTTTCACTGCATACAAGAAAATCGACTCAAGAGTTACTAAAGAAGTTCAATTCAAATAACTTAAAAGAAAAATAACAACCCCCTATGAGGGGGGAAAGGAGGTAAAAGGAGGGAAATTAAAGAAAGGGGTCTAGGAAGGATCAGATGCTCATTAAGTTGACATCAAAATCTGTAGGCAGAAAATTCCAAACCCAAGGTTTCCACACACCCCTAAACAGCTCCAAAGTCCTATTGTGAATGGAGGACATATTTTCCATGGCCATAAGGCAGTTAACCTTGTTTTTAAAGGCATTGAGGCTCAAGGTGGGGGACCTCCAAGCCCCAGCTATTACCAGCTTTGCCCCTGATAGGATATAATACATCAACCGCTTTTGTAGTCTAGAACTGTGGGGGATTGGCGCATGGAGGAGAGCTACCCAAGGGTCTCTGACCACAGATCTACCACATACCTTGCTGAGAACTCTAAAGATTCTTGACCAAAATTCCCTAACTAGTGGGCAATCCCATCACACATGCCCATACAACCCCGGAGAGAGGCACCCCCGGAAGCAGTTCCCCTGGAACTCAGTGGAAAAGTGTTGCATTCTCTCTGGGACCATATACCATCTTGCCATTAGTTTTATCCTCCATTAAAGTCACAGACGGCGAGCAACCAAAGGAAGTGTTCCACATCCTCATCCAGCCATTTTTCTTGATCTATCTCCCTACCCAGTTCATGGTGCCAATTTTTGCTATAGCATTGGCATGTATCCGTACCCCTAGAGGCCAAGTTATGATATATTTCTGAGATTGCTCCTCTGTCTCTGGGATCCCTACATCAGCGCGTCTCAAAAAAAGTTAGTTTTTCAAACTCCTGCCAATTCCCCACCTTGGATCTCACAAAATGGCGAACTTGCAGAAAACGAAAAAGCTCATTAGATGGCAGGTGAAATTTATCCCTCATCTGTTGGAATGTACTGACCTCTGAAGATTGCAGATAATCTGAAACTCACCGTATGCCCGCCTCCTTCCATGTATTAAATCTATCAGGGTCCTCTGCCCCTGGGGGAAACATTGGATTGTTCCACAAGGAAAGGAGAGGGAGGTACAGGGAAACCAGTCCGCCCAAGTATTTAACATCATCCCACACTTGGAGCGAAACGTCTAACATGGGGTTTTGTAGTAACCATCTAAATTTAGGCGTAATCCACAAAAGGTTATTCACTGAAATTGGCGCGCATATATCTGATTCAATCTGCACCCAGCTTGGCACATCTGAAATGTAATGGAGGGCAAGTAGTTGTGCAACCTGAGCTGCTTGGTAATACTTTGCAAAATTTGGCACCCCCAGCCCATCCTCCTTCCTAGACCTAAGCATGACCCCCTTGGAGATCCTAGGCCTCCTACCACCCCAGACAAAGGACATGACCTTGCTTTGTAATGCTTTTAGCTGTTGTAGGGGGACTCTAGTTGGGAGGACATACAGAAACTTAGGCAACAATGACATTTTAACTACCACAATCCTCCCCAGCCATGACACATTGTAGTCTCTCCATTGCTCTAACAACCTATAGAGTTTCTGAAAGAGGGGTGTGTAATTTGCTGAAGCCAGAGAGTCATACGAGACAGTTAAATATATCCCAAGGTATTTGATTTTTTTTTCCTCCCAACTAAAATCAAATGATGTCTTAATTAGAGTCCAGGACTTCCTAGGTTTCGTGATATTCATCTCTTTGGATTTTGCCGTGTTCACCTGAAGCCCAGATACAGTCACATACTTACCCATAATTTGGAGTAGATTAGAGAGAGAAAGCATTGGGTTTGTAATGAATAAAAGGACATCATCCACAAACAGACACAATTTGTGGTGCTTACCCGCTACTTCCAAACCCGATATGTTCTCTGAATTTCTTGGGCCAGAGGTTCCACAAAGCAGACATCCCTGCCTTGTCCCTCTAGAAAGTTTAAAGGGTTCAAACTTATACCCACTATACTTTACATACGCTAAAGGGGACGAGAAGAGAGTCTTTAAGACATTGATAAATACTGGTCTGAACCCCCATCTCCCCAAAAGGAAAAACAGATACTCCCAGGAGACCGAATCAAATGCTTTCTAAATGCCTAGGGACAATAGCATAGCTGGAATCTGTCACTCTCTTGCTATATGGGACAACTGTACAGTCCTTCTAATATTGTCCCCTGCCTGTCGCCCCGGTATAAAGCCCACCTGGTCGTTATTTATCACTTTTGGTAAGAATCCCAAGAGCCTGTCTGCTAGCACCTTAGCTAGGATTTTGATATCCAAATGAATTAGGGAAATGGGTCTAAAGTTAGACAAAAGAGAGAATCGTCTGTACCTGGTTTTGGGATCATACTGATAGAAGCCCTGAGTGACTCTCCTGTAAAAGTACCCCCATTTCTGATATTATTAAACATTGCAGTCAGCTTAGGAGTTAACACTTCACTAAACTTTATAATAACAGGCTGAGAAGCCATCTGGACCCGGTCTCTTATTAAGTTTCAAGTCCTTCACTATCTGTTGAACTTCCCGTTGCTGAATTTCGTCATCTAAAATTTCTTTCAGATTTTCGGGTATGCTGGGTAGTTTGATTTCTCTAAAAAATCTCTCCAATGTCTCCAAGCTCGGAGGTGAAGGATTAGAGTACAAATTCTGCAACTGTTATTTGAGCAATTTTACTACCTTAGTTGGATTACTTGTGTCAACACCTCTCTCATCCTTTAATCTAATCGGGCAGTAACTTTGCGGTGGAGCTTTTAATTTCTTAGCTAATAGTGAGCTTGGTTTATTCGCTTTACAAAAATATTTATGCTTCAACCAACACAAAGCTTTCTCTGCTCTTCCTGCTAGCACCAGATTCAACTCCTGTGATGTTCTATGAAGTTTGGCCCACAATTCTGATGTCATACTCCGCTTAGCTGCCTCCGAAACCTGAAGATATTTTTTCTTTTTCTACTACTTTCTAATACTTTTTCTAGCCTGTCAATATACTTGTTCCTATCTCTTTTCTTCCTAGCTGCCACCGGGGAGGCCGATTCAGTAATAGCGCCAGGTAGCGACAGATGAGCGACTGTAGCGTGATTTTCTCAGCACCAGCCAGTATTCGCTGTGCTTGGCCGGCGTTAGCTTGATGACAGCGACTCAGTCGGTGTGCGGTAATGTTGAATACGGGCTTAGGGGTCGCTGTTTCACAGGTTCAGCGTTGTATGTGAGCGCCTGACAACGAATGGCCAGAGCGAACGGCTAGCTGCATATTCATTAACAAATCACGCTCCGAATATGCTGGGGCTGTCCATTCCTTGTTTAAACCCCAGAGCGCTGGCGGCGATGGGTGTAAAAGAGTTTTTAACCCCTAAACAACCATATTTTTTGATTGTAAAATTATACATGTTTTTTGAATCATTTTGTAATATGAATACATTAATATCAGACCTGTAATATCAATTCTGCACAAATTTTTTTTTTTTTTTTTTATCTTAAAAAAAAAACATAACATTGCAGAAGTGGTCTCAGAATTTTTGACATTAAAAAAAAATAAAAAAATAAATAATATCAATTAATTATGATTAATTAAAGATTGCTCCTTGAAATGCATTGGACAATGCCAGGGAGCGACAGGTCATACCTGGCGCTGTGATGGAATTTGCAGCGGTGCTGTTCGTTCCAGGCGGCTTCATGATGAATCCCGCGCTTGCTGCCGCTCTCGCCAGCGCTAGCCTCATTTAGCTTGATAAATGCGTCATTGTGACCGCCGCCCGGCGTACTTGAGTCGGTAGCCGCCGATAGCTGGCGCTACCTGGCGCTCACCATTCGCTACCTGGCGCTAGCCCTTGATAAATAAGGCCCTAAATCAGCTTCTCTCTAATCATAGCTTCATGCGCCTCACAACATAATGTTGCCGATACCTCAGGGGTTTCATTCACTGCAAAGTAATCAAGCAACGCTTCCTTAAGAGTGCTAACAATTGCGTCATCTGATAACAGGGTCTTATTAAGAGACCAGGAATATTCTGATAGTCTGATGATTAGGGAGCCCAGTTTTAGCAGCAAGTCATCATGATCAGACCATTAAATGGGAATAATTTTAGCTGATCTCATAAGTGCTAAAGATATCTGCGGTAGGAAGATATGATCAATTCTCGTATAAACTTTATGTGGATGGGAATGTGTGAAATTTTGCATTTCCGGGTGTGCCTCTCCCCAGCAGTCTGCCAGCCAACATCTATCCAACAACTTTTTAAAAGATCTAGCGCTCGTCGTCATATGGGGTGTTAGTAGTGAACCAGACTGGGACTGTCTGTCTATATGGGGGTTTAAAACCATATTCCAATCCCCACAGATTATGGTAGTGCATTGTGTTACTGCCACCACTTAATCAAAAATCTTCATAAAAAAAAACAGAAAAATTAACCTGGTTGACATTTGGAGGGTAATAACCAGCTACTCTTACGTCCACATCCTGCAGGGAACCAACTAAAATCAGAAATCTCCCTTCCGGATCACTAATTTCTTTTTTGCAATGGAATTGGGAGCCCCTCCTAAACCCTATTAGGGTGCCCTCTTGTTGGTGTCGGCACATGCTGAGAAAATATGGGGATATGAGGTGTCAAAGAATTTGGGCTTGGAGCTGTTCAAGAAATGCATCTCCTGGAGACACAGTATATCCGGATGCACCCTTGTACATTGAGTAAGAATACAGTAGCCATTGTTTAACTTGTAACTTGATATTAAAATAAAAGAGAAAAGGAGTGGGGAGAAGAATAAAGAATAGAGAGAGAAAAAAATAAATAAATAAGGAGGAGAGGGGAGGGGAAGGAGGAATGAAAAAGAGCTGGAGCGAAAGGAGAGGAAGAAAAGAAACCAAGAATTTAGTAATGCAATGAAATAACTTTTAGATTGGGAGAAAAGTTCCCTCAGACTCTATAAGTACTGGTGGGATTCTTCTGAGAGCTAATAAAACAGAAAATAGTAAAATGAAATGATATATGTCTATCCGTCAGACTTAGGGCCTTATTTATCAAGGGCTAGCGCCAGCTAGCGAATGGTGAGCGCCAGGTAGCGCGAGCTATCGGCGGCTACCGACTCAAGTACGCCCGGCGGCGCTCACAATGACGCATTTATCAAGCTAAATGAGGCTAGCGCCGGCGAGAGCGACAGCAAGCGCGGGATTCATCATGAAGCCACCTGGAACGAACAGCACCGCTGCAAATTCCATCACAGCGCCAGGTATGACCTGTCGCTCCCTGGCGTTGTCCAATGCATTTCAATGGAGCAATCTTTAATTAATCATAATTAATTGATATTATTTATTTATTTTTTTTTTTAATGTCAAAAATTCTGAGACCACTTCTGCAATGTTATGTTTTTTTTTTAAGTTAAAAAAAAAAAAAAAAAAAAAAAATTGTGCAGAATTGATATTACAGGTCTGATATTAATGTATTCATATTACAAAATGATTCCAAAAACATGTATAATTTTACAATCAAAAAATATGGTTGTTTAGGGGTTAAAAACTCTTTTACACCCATCGCCGTCAGCGCTCTGGGGTTTAAACAAGGAATGGACAGCGCCAGCAAATTCGGAGCGTGATTTGTTAATGAATATGCAGCTAGCCGTTCGCTCTGGCCATTCGTTGTCAGGCGCTCACATACAACGCTGAACTTGTGAAACAGTGACCCCTAAGCCCGTATTCAACATTACCGCACACCGTCTGAGTTGCTGTCATCAAGCTAACGCCGGCCAAGCACAGCGAATACTGGCTGGCGCTGAGAAAATCACGCTACAGTCTCTCATCTGTCGCTACCTGGCGCTATTACTGAATCGGCCTCTAAGTCTCCCAAATAGATATGAGTGCAGCATGTGAATGCCGCCGAGCAGAGGGTCTTGACACCTAAACACTAACTAACTTAAACACAGATGAGGCCTGAAATAGAGAGCCACAAAATTGCGTTGCCACTCCCCTTCTCAGGACCCCTCCTCAAGCTTAGTAGGTAGAGCACTATTATCTTTCCGCAGGTGATTAATTTCGGCAGAATGAGATTTCTGAGTGGATATAACATCTCCTAATTTCCTCTCCAAGCTCCTTGTCACTTTCTAAATTTCCTTAGTAAGATGATCAGTAATAGTCTTGGTATTGGCAGAAAGTGCACTCTGAAGTATATTGACAAATGTATCTACCAGGTCAGGGCCTCTTGCATGCTGGTTCACATTACTCCGCGAGAGCAGCTCCCCTGCCCCCCCGGCCAAAAATGCCTCACCTTCCACCACCTCAAGCATTTCAGTCTCACTGAAACTGGCGGCCATTTTAAACTCCAGGCTATGCTGAGGTGCTGAGTAGGGATGAGCGAATCGATCCGGACGAACCCGGATTCATTCAGAATTTCATGGAAAATTCGATTCTGAACGAATCAGAATTTCCCCACGATTCGATCAAAGTTTTCCTTTAAACTCCATTTATTTCAATTACAGGCATTCTAAAATGGTGGATGAACATGTCCAGACATACCCCCTGGGGCAGGGTATAATGGGTAAGTCACATGCAGCCTATCAGCAGCCAGGAAGCCCGGTGACGTCACCGTGCTATATAAAGCGGCGGCCATCTTGCTTGTGCGCATTTCAGCCTTGCATTGCGGCCAGAGCACAGCTAGTTAGAGACAGTCAAGGACAGAGAGTTAGAGATAGGTAGGGAGAGACCGACAGAGAGGCAGAAAGAGAGGTAGACAGAGCCAGGGAAAGATAGTGAAAGATAGGGAAAAACCGGAACCATCCAGGCAGGGACAGCATTGAAGTGACAGGGACATTTTTTTTTTTGTTTTCATTAGCCAGATCATTTTTCAATTCAATTTAAGTTCTTTGTGCTGTAAATCTGCCTTGCCACTGTGCATCCCATCTATGCAGTGGCATATTTAACCCTATCTGTTACAAACAAGCATGTCTCATAATACATAACTGGATTAGTTTAAATATTTTTTGGTCTGCCTTAAACAAAAAAAACACCAGGCCGAAGGGCATCCCAAACCTGCATTAGGCAGCCTATCTGTTATACTAAATACGCTTGTTCATCCTTCCTCAGCTTAATCTGAACTTTGCATTTTGATTTGGTTTTTGGTCTGCCTTTAACAAAAAAAACACCAGGCCGCAGGGCATCCCAAACCTGCATTAGGCAGCCTATCTGTTATACTAAATATGCTTGTTAATCCTTCCTCAGATTAATCAAAGTATTTCATTTTGAATTGGTTTTTGGTCTGCCATTAACAAAAAAAACACCAGGCCGCAGGGCATCCCAAACCTGCATTAGGCAGCCTATCTGTTATACTAAATATGCTTGTTCATCCTTCCTCAGCTGAATCTGAGCATTGCATTTTGAATTGGTGTTTGTCCTGCAGTCAAAACACCAGCCCACATGGGCATCCCAAACCTGCACATGTCACCCTATCTGTTATACTAAATAAGCTTCTACAGGCTCTTTTTTTTATTTATTTATTTATTTTTTTATATAGAGCTGTAATAGATTATATAGTGAGGTAAATTCGCCATTTTGCACCATTATATAGAGAAGGCTACTGTGTAAATCTGAGGAGCAATAGTTTATACAGTATTGTGAGGTAAATTTGCTGTTTTGCACCATTATATATATCAACCTAAATCCCTGTGTAAATCTGAGGAGCAATAGTTTATATTGTGAGGTAAATTTGCCATTTTGCAGCATTATATAGAGCAGCCACTGTGTAAATCTGAGGGGCAATAGCTTATACTGTGAGATAAATTTGCCATTTTGCAGCATTATATAGAGCAGCCCAGTTGCCATCTAATTCAACTACTTGCCGGGCGGGACAGCTTTTCCAGGACAAACCCTGCTAGTTGCGGCCCCAAGTCAAGTTTGGCTTCCCAGAAGTCCAGCGGATCCTCAAGGTGTGTTGGCATGGTCATGTCAAGGTATGACATGACCTGCTGGTTCAGGTCCTGCTCCAGGTCTTCCTGCTGCTCATGAGTAGCCTCACTATGCGGGTGTAGAAAGCTACTCATTAGCGACTGAAGACTGAGGCTGCTGCTGATGGAGCTGCTGCTGCTGCCACCCCCCGGCATCCATGGCAGTGGAAGGTGAGCGCAGAGGTCCCCTCGAGTCAGACCTGCGAGAGTATGGACCATGGCGCAGATAGACATCGCCCAACTGACTACGTAGGATGTCTCTGTAGTAGGTCAGTTTGTCCTCCCTCTCAGTGGCTGTAAAAAATTCCCCCATTTTGTGCCGGAAGCGAGGGTCCAATAAGGTGGTGAGCCAGAAGTCATCCCGCTGACAAATGGAGACAATTCTGTGGTCACCACGCAAGCATGTGAGCATGCATCGTGCCATTTGTGCAAGTGACTCGGATGGACTACCTGTCTCCATCTCCACTGCAAACTGCCACGGTGTGTCTGGGTCCTCTGTCTCGCCTTCCTCACAACCCTCTAGCTCCTGTGGCTGCTCCTGCTCCTCCTCTCCTGTCAGATGACTAGATAAAATGGCCATTTTGTCAAACCTAAACTGTGCTTTGCTGTGCCCCACCCCCTCCTCCTCCTCCACTTCAGCCCCCACAGGCTTCATGTGGCTGTGAAATGTATGTACCATGTCCCCAGTGCCCTGACCAGCCATGTTTTCCAACATGTGTTGTAGTACATGAAGCAGTGGAATCTCATCGTTCATCTCATAGTCCTGGCGACTGACAAATAAAGTGGCTTCCTCAAAGGGCCTGAGCAAATGGCAGGTGTCACGTATGAGCTGTTTACATTGAAGTTACACAGGGGAGTCCCCCTATCCGTTTGGATCATCAAGAAATCCGTGATGGCTTTTCTCTGTTCCTATAGTCGATCCTGCATATGGAGGGTGGAATTCCAACGGGTGGAAACATCGCAAATCAGACTTTGTTGGGGGATATCGTTCTTACACTGAAGCTCAAGAAGGGTTTGCTTGGCGGTGTAGGGGTGCCTGAAGTGCATGCAAAGTTTCCTTCGCATTGTTAGGATGTCTTTCAGATGGGGGGAAAACTTCAGAAAACGCTTGACAACCAGATTGAACCCGTGTGCCATGGCAGGACGCATGGCTCAGGCTTCCTTGTCGCAGTGCAGACAAGATGTTCTTCCCAGTGTCAGTCACCATGGGTCCCATTTGCAGTTTTCGTGGAGTAAGCCATGATTTCATGTATTGAGTTCTTATTTTTAGCAGTTCCTCCCATGTGTGGCTCTGTGGCTCAAGGCAAACCATGTGAAGAACAGCGTGAAACCGCCGTGTCCTGCATACATGGTAGGCTGGAAGGGCACTGGGGGAAAAAAAACAAAAATTTAAAAAAAAAGAAAAAAGAAATATTTGTACATTTGTACAAAAATTAACAAAATAATAAAAGGCAATGGATAAAAATATATATAAAATATATATATATATATATATATATATATATATATATATATATATTTTTTTTTTTTTTTTTTTCTAAAAAATACAAAATATAAAAAAAAATCACAAAATTAACCAAAAAAAAGTTGATACATTTTATATGTTACTGTTATTATGTTATATGTTATTGTTTCTCTGTTATATGTTATTATATGTTATTATAAATATGTTCAAATAAGATAAATGTTAACTATTAATTATATATTAATAATATGTAATTGACAATTTGCCACTTTTCTCTGTGACACCATTGCTAAGTGCACTGGCACAAAGGCCTAGGAGCGTGGAGGCCACAGCGGAGGGACCTGTCCAAGTTGATTTTGTGGTTGTGCAGGAACCACAATCACCCAGTGGTCCTAAAAGGACATTTATTGTCGCTTTTCATAGTTAAAGCTCCAGACGTAGGCACTGCTGTGCACTTTGGTACACACTGACAGGCTAAAGTACTGCCCTCCTTCTGTTCAACAAAATTGTACAGGCCTGGTACTGCCTTCTTTGCAACGAAATGACAGCATGGGACTCTCCACCTCGGCTCGGCACAAGCCATCAGTTCTCTGAAAGGTCCACCAACTCAAAAGGGAGGGACTGCAGCACCAGTAACTTATAGAGAAGCACATTTAGCTTCTTCACGTTGGATGAGTGGGCACATACTGTTGTCTCTTGGACATGGCTTGGCCAGTGGATTGCTGGCGGAATGACTGACTCGGATTAAGAGGAGGAGGGGCATCTGGAGCGACAGAGGATAGGTATGACACACATGAGGTGGTGGAGCCTTGGCTGGCTGGAACAGAGAGCGGTGTGCCACTGGGTAATGCAGCAGGCTGGACCACCACTTTGGAGCCAACTCTCCCAGGCCACTTTATGGTGATGCTGCAAATGTTGACGCAGGGCTGTGGGTCCAACATTGGGACCATGGCCACACTTCACCTTCTGCCTACACATCTTTCACATAGCCATGTTAACCTCATGCGGATGCTTGATGAAAAACTGCAACATGGGCTTGTAGCTGATTTGTCCTACCAACAGTCCGCACTAATTCATTGATGCTGCTGCCGCCGCCACCACCAGCTCCAGGGACCCTCTTTCATTACCTCCTGGGAAGAAAGCCTGCCACGCGAGTGCCTTCATACTTTCCCCTTCTGCCACCATGCTGGCCGCTAAATCTGTCACTCTCCATCACTCCAAGCCTTTAAAAGTGCCCTCAAAACTCACTGATGTCCTCCTCAGGTTCCTCAACAGTGTCTGCTTAAGGAGCCAAAACGCTTGCAACACCTCCTCCCACGACACTCTCCTTATCACTACTTGCCCGCCTAGTGGAAGAAGCGGCGAGTGTCTCCTCCACTTCTTGGCTGGGCAGTAGCTGCTGATTTTTCTGATTATCAGATCATCCTCACTGAATAGTGGAGCTGAACCCAAAGCCTAACATACAACAGTCAGTTGACTGGGGTGTCAGATGTCACTTGTGATGCAGTGGATGATCGTGTTAACCAATGGATGACGGCAGATGGGTTGCTGTTCAAGACACGACCCCTAGCTTATCCCAGAAGATCAGGCCTCTCACTGAGACTCCTGCTTCCACTCACCCCTATTCTGCAGAGACATCTGCTTGATGAAATGAGGCCTTATATGTTATTATGTTACTAATATGTTACTATGGCCCTTATTTATCAAGGGCTAGCACCAGGTAGCGACTGGTGAGCGAACGGTAATGACGGTCACCGCCACGAGAACGCCGGCTCCCCTACGCAATCACACATTTATCAAGCCGATCCTGCTTAGCGAACGACAGAGCGCCAGATAGCGAATCATTTATCATTATTCCAGCCTCACCACACAGCGCCAGCGAGCGAACTTGAACAGCGACAGGTATGACCTGTCCCTCCCTGGCGCTCTCCAATGCATTTCAATGGAGCAATCTTTAAATATTCATAATTAATTGATATTAATTTTTTTTTTTTTTTTTTCGTGAATGGCAAAAATTTTGTGAACACTTCGGCAATGTTAGTTATTTTTTAAAAGGAAAAAAATAAAAAATTTACAGAATTGAAATTACAGGTCTGATATTACTGTATTCATATAACAAAATGTAAAGAAAAACTTGTTTAATTTTTTAATCAAAAAATATGGTTGTTTGTGGGTTAAAAACTACTTTTAACACATCACCGCCAACGCTCTGGGGTTTAAACAAGCATTTCACAGCGCAAGACATTTTTGAGCGTGATTTGTTAATGAATATGCTGGGAGGCGTTCGCTCTGGCCATTCGCTATCAGGCGCACCCATACAACGCTGAACCTGTGAAACAGCGACTCCTAACCCCGTATTCAACATTAACGCACACCGACTGAGTCGCTGTCAACAAGCAAACAACGGCCAAGCACAGCGAATACTAGCGGGCGCTGTGAAAATCACGCTACAGTCGCTCATCTGTCGCTACCTGGCGCTATTACTGAATCGGCCTCCCCGTTACTAATATGTTAACAATCTGTCACTCTCCATGTTTTTTTTGAGAGACTGGCCTGCGTGGAAATGAATCGGGCATGGATCAGCCAAGATTTCCACCCACCAATGCCTGATGCATTAGAGTAGATTGATGATGGGGCCAGACCAACGCTAAAGAAATATGTATCGTGCAAAACAGATTTAAGGCGCTGCTCTCCAATTACAGACATTCCTCCACATCAGACCACAAGTAATTATTGAGAAAATGCTTTTACTTTCTTTTTATTATTATTCTTCGGATAAGATAAATGTGCCGAAAATCTGTATATGTTCACTTCATGCTGCTGCCTATCAGCAGCCAGCAAGCCCGGTGACGTCACAGCGCTATTTAAGGCGGCGGCCATCTTGCTTTTGCGCATTTGTCTATTGCACTCGTGAGAGCCAGGACTCAGGAGGACACTGCAGACTGTATTCAGGGAGAGATAGGTAGAGAGTTAGGGACAGCCAGTAGACAGCCAGTAGACAGGCGGGAGACAGGCAGAAAGTCAGGGAGAAGCAGGGAAAGGTAGGAAAAAAACGGAAGCAGTGACAGGGACTTTTTTTTGTTTTCATGCAGCCTGAGTGTTACTGCCTGGGTCACTGGCTTTGTTAGCTGTTTCACCCTGGTTAACCACTGTTGCTTTGCATAGTACTACTGCTCCTAGGTGCACTGCTGTTGTGGCATCCCATTCTGTGACTACACCAGCCTCTATTTCCTATAACCCTTTGCACTTATTCTAAAAGTAATTTGGCCTGATAAAGACACTTTTGCTGTGCATAGTACTACTGCTCCCAGGTGCACTGCTGTTGGGGCATCCCATTCTGTGACTACACCAGCCTCTATTTACTATAACCCTTTGCACTTATTCTAAAAGTAATTTGGCCTGATAAAGACACTTTTGCTGTGCATAGTACTACTGCTCCCAGGTGCAGTCCTGTTGGGGCATCCCATTCTGTTACTACACCAGCCTCTATTTCCTATAACCCTTTGCACTTATTCTAAAAGTAATTTGGCCTGATAAAGACACTTTTGCTTTGCATAGTACTACTGCTCCCAGGTGCACTGCTGTTGTGGCATCCCATTCTGTGACTACACCAGCCTCTATTTCCTATAACCCTTTGCACTTATTCTAAAAGTAATTTGGCCTGATAAAGACACTTTTGCTGTGCATAGTACTACTGCTCTCAGGTGCACTCCTGTTGGGGCATCCCATTCTGTGACTACACCAGCCTCTATTTCCTATAACCCTTTGCACTTATTCTAAAAGTAATTACGCCTGATAAAGACACTTTTGCTGTGCATAGTACTACTGCTTCCAGGTGCTCTGCTGTTGGGGCATCCCATTCTGTGACTACACCAGCCTCTATTTACTATAACCCTTTGCACTTATTCTAAAAGTAATTTGGCCTGATAAAGACACTTTTGCTGTGCATAGTACTACTGCTCCCAGGTGCTCTGCTGTTGGGGCATCCCATTCTGTAACATACCATACCCCTCTTTATTTACACTAAGCAGCTCTCTTACTTACACTAAGCAGGCCTGTTGGAGGCTGAGTGTTACTGCTCACTTTTGGTGTGCATTATATTCTGTTTCATATAGACCCACCGCTGCCTGGGGGTTCTTAAAATATCACCTACTACCATGCCAGTTAGACTATGTCGGGCAGACAAGTGCCTGGAAGTGAAAAGAGGAGTGGCAGAGGCCAATATTCCGCAGGCAGAGGTCGCAGCAGACTGGGGGCCAGTAGCAGCAGGAGTCACGCTGAGAGACCTAATCTACCAGTATCTGCTAGCGGTCGGGTCTCCACCAGTAACGCATCTGCCGTGGTAGATTGGTTGATGCGCTTATCAACAACCACATCATCTCGACTTATGTCTGAGAGCCCCAGTCTAGGGTCGGTCGGTTCCTCAGACACAACCCTGAGTTGGCATGCCCCGCGAGCAGTCCCTGTACTCCCTTTGACTCTGTCCTACGCCGTTCCCTCCCCCAGCGACGTATCCCATGCTTTGGGTTCAGCTCCACTTTTTAATGAGGAGGACGATCATCTGGAGGACAGCCAGCAGCTACTGCCCAGCCAAGAAATGGAGGTGGCTTCTTTAGCTAGGCAGACAAATAGTGATGTGGACAGTGTCGTGGGTGCTGCGAGCGTTCCAGTTCCTGCGCCAAACACTGTTGACGAATTCACAAATATCAGTGACGTACAGCCACAACTCGGTGATAATGATGATGACGATGAAGCCGATCGCACTTGGGAGCCGGGTGATGAAGGGGCTTCATCGTCATCATCAGGAAAAGAGGGGCGCAGGTTGCCCCGGAGTCAGCAGCTCAGGCAGCAAGGTGTTAGCAGCATGGTTGGCAGGCCGCATGGGGGCACAATTGTAAAGCCTGGAGCCAAACGGGGCCGGGGCCGGGGTAGAGCACCTGCTGTGCGGCAGGCTACCTTATCGGGAGGTAGTGGGGCAGGGGTTCCTGGAGTTGGCGAAAATAGCAGCGAATCAGTGAGGCCTGTTGGTGAGAAAAGTAGCTACTCGGCAGTGTGGCAGTTTTTCCTGAAGCATCCGCAGGAGGGTAACATGGCCACATGCAAGATATGTAGGCAGAAGGTGAAGCGTGGCCAGGGTCCAAATGTTGGCACCACGGCCCTGCGTCAACATATGCAGCGTCACCATAAAGCGGCCTTGGAGAACCTAGGCTC
This sequence comes from Gastrophryne carolinensis, assembly GCA_027917425.1. NCBI lineage: Eukaryota > Metazoa > Chordata > Amphibia > Anura > Microhylidae > Gastrophryne > Gastrophryne carolinensis. The sequence goes on from CM051234.1 coordinate 9,055,865, forward strand.
CAGAGAGGTGGGCCAGACTGCTTCTTCACCGAGTGGCATGCCGCTCCCAATTTCTGCCAGCCAAGGCTCCAGCACCTCAGCCGAAGGCAGCTGTGCGTCATACCCATCCTCTGTCGCTCCTGCTCCTCCTCCTCCAAGTCATGCATCCCGCCAGCAATCCATCAGCGAAGCCATGTCCAAGAGACAGCAGTATGCGCCCACTCATCCTACGGCGCAGAAGCTGAATGTGCTCCTGTCCAAGTTGCTGGTGCTGCAGTCGCTCCCTTTTCAGGTGGTGGACTCTGCACCTTTCAGAGAACTGATGGCTTGTGCCGAGCCGAGGTGGAGAGTCCCAAGCCGTCATTTCTTTGCCAAGAAGGCAGTACCAGCGCTGCACACTTTTGTTGAACAGAAGGTGGGCCAGTCCTTGAGCCTGTCGGTGTGTAGCAAAGTGCATGGCAGCACCGACGTCTGGAGCTGTAACTACGGTCAGGGACAGTACATGTCGTTTACGGCCCACTGGGTGAATGTGGTCCCTTTGCAGCAGCAGCAGCAACTTGGACAGGTCACGCCGCTTCGGCCTCCGCGTTCCCTTCTCGTTGGGCCTGTGACACTGTGCGACTCGGCCTCCTCATCCTCCGCCATCTCCTCACTCTCCACTGTAGGCTCAAGTCTCAGTGCCCCTCCAGTCTACCATGTGTGCAGGGCACGGAGGTGTCGCGCAGTGCTTCACATGGTTTGTCTTGGTGAACGGAGTCACACAGGGTAGGAACTGCTTAAATTTATTCATCAGGAAATCCAAACATGGCTTACTCCAAGAAAACTTAAAATGGGAATCATGGTTACCGACAATGGGAAGAACATTTTGTCTGCGCTGCGCCAAGGAAGCCTGACCCATGCCCCCTGCATGGCTCACGTCTTCAATCTGGTTGTCAAGCGGTTTCTGAAGTCTTCCCCCCATCTGCAAGACATCCTAACAACTTCAAGGAAACTTTGCATGCACTTCAGCCACTCATACACCGCCAAACACACCCTTCTTGAGCTACAGCGTCAGAACGGTATCCCCCAACATAGTCTGATTTGCGATGTTTCCACCTGTTGGAATTCCACCCTTCACATGTTGGACCGATTATATAAACAGAGAAAAGCCATCACGGATTTCCTGATGATCCAAGCAGATAGGGGGACTCCCCTGTGTAACTTCAATGTCAACCAGTGGCAGCTCATACGTGACACCTGCCGTTTGCTCAGGCCCTTTGAGGAAGCCACTTTATTTGTCAGTCGGCAGCATTACGGGATGAACGACGTGATTCCACTGCTTCATGTACTACAGCACATGTTGGAAACCATGGCTGGTCAGGGCACTGGAGACATGGCGTTTACATCTTATGGCCACATGAACCCCGTTGGAGCTGAACTGGAGGAGGAGGAGGAAGAGGAAGAGGAGTTGCCCAGAAAAAGACAGTTTAGGCTTGGCGAAATGGCTGGTTTATCTAGTCAGCGGACAGGAGAGGAGGATCAGGAGAAGCCAGAGGAGCTAGAGGTTTTTGAGGAAGGCGATACAGAGGACCCAGGCACACCGTGGCAGTATGCAGTGGACATGGAGACAGGTAGTCCATCCAAGTCACTTGCACAAATGGCAGGAAGCATGCTCACGTGCTTGCGTAGTGACCCCAGAATTGTTTCCATCTGTCGGCGGAATGACTTCTGGCTGTACACCTCGCTTCCGGCACAAAATGGGGGCATTTTTTAAACCCACCGAGAGGGAGGACAAGCTGAACTACTACAAAGACATTCTACGTAGGCAGTAAAGTAATGTTTGGGCTCCTGCTGCTGCTGCTGCTACTCCAGGGTGTGATTCATCCAATTTTTGGGCTCCTGAAGCCAACCCCAGTGTTTCTTTAAAGTAATGTTTAGGCTCCTGCTGCTGCTGCTGCCAACTCCAGGGTGTGATTCATCCAATCTTTGGGCTCCTGCTGCCATCTCCAGTGTCTCTTTAAAGTAATGTTTGGGCTCCTGCTGCTGCTGCTGCTAACTCCAGGGTGTGATTCATCCAATTTTTGGGCCTGAAGCCAACCCCAGTGTCTCTTTAAAGTAATATTTGGGCTCCTGCTGCTGCTGCTGCCAACTCCAGGATGTGATTCATCCAATTTTTGGGCTCCTGAAGCCAACCCCAGTGTCTCTTGAAAGTAATGTTTGGGCTCCTGCTGCTGCTGCCAACTCCAGGGTGTGATTCATCCAATTTTTGGGCTCCTGAAGCCAACCCCAGTGTCTCTTTAAAGTAATATTTGGGCTCCTGTTGCTGCTGCCAACTCCAGGGTGTGATTCATCCAATTTTTGGGCTCCTGAAGCCAACCCCAGTGTCTCTTTAAAGTAATATTTGGGCTCCTGCTGCTGCCAACTCCAGGGTGTGATTCATCCAATCTTTGGGCTCCTGAAGCCAACTCCAGTGTCTCTTTAAAGTAATGTTTGGGCTCCTGCTGCTGCCAACTCCAGGGTGTGATTCATCCAATTTTTGGGCTCCTGCTGCCAACCCCAGTGTCTCTTTAAAGTAATGTTTGGGCTCCTGCTGCTGCTGCTGCTGCTGACAACTCCAGGGTGTCATTCATCCAATCTTTGGGCTCCTGCTGCCAACTCCAGTGTCTCTTTAAAGTCATGTTTGGGCTCCTGCTGCTGCTGCTGCTGCCAACTCCAGGGTGTGATTCATCCAATTTTTGGGCTCCTGAAGCCAACTCCAGTGTCTCTTTAAAGTAATGTTTGGGCTCCTGCTGCTGCTGCTGCCAACTCCAGGGTGTGATTCATCCAATTTTTGGGCTCCTGAAGCCAACCCCAGGGTCTCTTTAAAGTAATGTTTGGGCTCCTGCTGCTGCTGCTGCTGCCAACTCCAGGGTGTGATTCATCCAATTTTTGGGCTCCTGAAGCCAACCCCAGTGTCTCTTTAAAGTAATGTTTGGGCTCCTGCTGCTGCTGCTGCCAACTCCAGGGTGTGATTCATCCAATCTTTGGGCTCCTGAAGCTAACTCCAGTGTCTCTTTAAAGTAATGTTTGGGCTGCTGCTGCTGCCAACTCCAGGGTGTGATTCATCCAATCTTTGGGCTCCTGAAGCCAACCCCAGTGTCTCTTTAAAGTAATGTTTGTGCTCCTGCTGCTGCTGCTGCTGCCAACTCCAGGGTGTCATTCATCTAATCTTTGGGCTCCTGCTGCCAACTCCAGTGTCTCTTTAAAGTCATGTTTGGGCTCCTGCTGCTGCCAACTCCAGTGTGTGATTCATCCAATTTTTGGGCTCCTGAAGCCAACTCCAGTGTCTCTTTAAAGTAATGTTTGGGCTCCTGCTGCTGCTGCTGCTGCTGCCAACTCCAAGGTGTGATTCATCCAATTTTTGGGCTCCTGAAGCCAACCCCAGTGTCTCTTTAAAGTAATGTTTTGGCTCCTGCTGCTGCTGCTGCCAACTCCAGGGTGTGATTCATCCAATTTTTGGGCTCCTGAAGCCAACCCCAGTGTCTCTTTAAAGTAATGTTTGGGCTCCTGCTGCTGCTGCTGCCAACTCCAGGGTGTGATTCATCCAATTTTTGGGCTCCTGAAGCCAACTCCAATGTCTCTTTAAAGTAATGTTTGGGCTCCTGCTGCTGCTGCTGCCAACTCCAGGGTGTGATTCATCCAATGTTTGAACTCCTGAAGCCAACCCCAGTGTCTCTTTAAAGTAATGTTTGGGCTCCTGCTGCTGCTGCTGCTGCTGCCAACTCCAGGGTGTGATTCATCCATTCTTTGGGCTTCTGCTGCCAACTCCAGTGTCTCTTTAAAGTAATGTTTGGGCTCCTGCTGCTGCTGCTGCCAACTCCAGGGTGTGATTCATCCAATTTTTGGGCTCCTGAAGCCAACCCCAGTGTCTCTTTAAAGTAATATTTGGGCTTCTGCTGCTGCTGCTGCTGCCAACTCCAGGGTGTGATTCATCCAATCTTTGGGCTCCTGCTGCCAACTCCAGTGTCTCTTTAAAGTAATGTTTGGGCTCCTGCTGCTGCCAACTCCAAGGTGTGATTCATCCAATTTTTGGGCTCCTGAAGCCAACCCCAGTGTCTCTTTAAAGTAATGTTTTGGCTCCTGCTGCTGCTGCTGCCAACTCCAGGGTGTGATTCATCCAATTTTTGGGCTCCTGAAGCCAACCCCAGTGTCTCTTTAAAGTAATGTTTGGGCTACTGCTGCTGCTGCTGCCAACTCCAGGGTGTGATTCATCCAATTTTTGGGCTCCTGAAGCCAACTCCAATGTCTCTTTAAAGTAATGTTTGGGCTCCTGCTGCTGCTGCTGCCAACTCCAGGGTGTGATTCATCCAATGTTTGAACTCCTGAAGCCAACCCCAGTGTCTCTTTAAAGTAATGTTTGGGCTCCTGCTGCTGCTGCTGCTGCTGCCAACTCCAGGGTGTGATTCATCCATTCTTTGGGCTTCTGCTGCCAACTCCAGTGTCTCTTTAAAGTAATGTTTGGGCTCCTGCTGCTGCTGCTGCCAACTCCAGGGTGTGATTCATCCAATTTTTGGGCTCCTGAAGCCAACCCCAGTGTCTCTTTAAAGTAATATTTGGGCTTCTGCTGCTGCTGCCAACTCCAGGGTGTGATTCATCCAATCTTTGGGCTCCTGCTGCCAACTCCAGTGTCTCTTTAAAGTAATGTTTGGGCTCCTGCTGCTGCCAACTCTAGGGTGTGATTCATCCAATTTTTGGGCTCCTGATTGCGTAGTGACCCCAGAATTGTTTCCATCTGTCGGCGGAATGACTTCTGGCTGTACACCTCGCTTCCGGCACAAAATGGGGGCATTTTTTAAACCCACCGAGAGGGAGGACAAACTGAACTACTACAAAGACATTCTACGTAGGCAGTAAAGTAAAGTTTGGGCTCCTGCTGCTGCTGCTGCTACTCCAGGGTGTGATTCATCCAATGTTTGGGCTCCTAAAGCCAACCCCAGTGTTTCTTTAAAGTAATGTTTAGGCTCCTGCTGCTGCTGCTGCTGCCAACTCCAGGGTGTGATTCATCCAATCTTTGGGCTCCTGCTGCCATCTCCAGTGTCTCTTTAAAGTAATGTTTGGGCTCCTGCTGCTGCTGCTGCTAACTCCAGGGTGTGATTCATCCAATTTTTGGGCCTGAAGCCAACCCCAGTGTCTCTTTAAAGTAATATTTGGGCTCCTGCTGCTGCTGCTGCCAACTCCAGGATGTGATTCATCCAATTTTTGGGCTCCTGAAGCCAACCCCAGTGTCTTTTTAAAGTAATGTTTGGGCTCCTGCTGCTGCTGCTGCCAACTCCAGGGTGTGATTCATCCAATTTTTGGGCTCCTGTAGCCAACCCCAGTGTCTCTTTAAAGTAATATTTGGGCTCCTGCGGCTGCTGCCAACTCCAGGGTGTGATTCATCCAATTTTTGGGCTCCTGAAGCCAACCCCAGTGTCTCTTTAAAGTAATATTTGGGCTCCTGCTGCTGCCAACTCCAGGGTGTGATTCATCCAATCTTTGGGCTCCTGAAGCCAACTCCAGTGTCTCTTTAAAGTAATGTTTGGGCTCCTGCTGCTGCCAACTCCAGGGTGTGATTCATCCAATTTTTGGGCTCCTGCTGCCAACCCCAGTGTCTCTTTAAAGTAATGTTTGGGCTCCTGCTGCTGCTGCTGCTGACAACTCCAGGGTGTCATTCATCCAATCTTTGGGCTCCTGCTGCCAACTCCAGTGTCTCTTTAAAGTCATGTTTGGGCTCCTGCTGCTGCTGCTGCCAACTCCAGGGTGTGATTCATCCAATTTTTGGGCTCCTGAAGCCAACTCCAGTGTCTCTTTAAAGTAATGTTTGGGCTCCTGCTGCTGCTGCTGCCAACTCCAGGGTGTGATTCATCCAATTTTTGGGCTCCTGAATCCAACCCCAGGGTCTCTTTAAAGTAATGTTTGGGCTCCTGCTGCTGCTGCTGCCAACTCCAGGGTGTGATTCATCCAATTTTTGGGCTCCTGAAGCCAACCCCAGTGTCTTTTTAAAGTAATGTTTGGGCTCCTGCTGCTGCTGCTGCCAACTCCAGGGTGTGAATTATCCAATCTTTGGGCTCCTGAAGCTAACTCCAGTGTCTCTTTAAAGTACTGTTTGGGCTGCTGCTGCTGCCAACTCCAGGGTGTGATTCATCCAATTTTTGGGCTCCTGAAGCCAACTCCAGTGTCTCTTTAAAGTAATGTTTGGGCTCCTGCTGCTGCTGCTGCTGCCAACTCCAAGGTGTGATTCATCCAATTTTTGGGCTCCTGAAGCCAACCCCAGTGTCTCTTTAAAGTAATGTTTTGGCTCCTGCTGCTGCTGCTGCCAACTCCAGGGTGTGATTCATCCAATTTTTGGGCTCCTGAAGCCAACCCCAGTGTCTCTTTAAAGTAATGTTTGGGATCCTGCTGCTGCTGCTGCCAACTCCAGGGTGTGATTCATCCAATTTTTGGGCTCCTGAAGCCAACCCCAGTGTCTCTTTAAAGTAATGTTTTGGCTCCTGCTGCTGCTGCTGCCAACTCCAGGGTGTGATTCATCCAATTTTTGGGCTCCTGAAGCCAACTCCAATGTCTCTTTAAAGTAATGTGTGGGCTCCTGCTGCTGCTGCTGCCAACTCCAGGGTGTGATTCATCCAATTTTTGGGCTCCTGAAGCCAACCCCAGTGTCTCTTTAAAGTAATATTTGGGCTTCTGCTGCTGCTGCTGCTGCTGCCAACTCCAGGGTGTGATTCATCCAATCTTTGGGCTTCTGCTGCCAACTCCAGTGTCTCTTTAAAGTAATGTTTGAGCTCCTGCTGCTGCCAACTCTAGGGTGTGATTCATCCAATTTTTGGGCTCCTGAAGCCAACTCCAGTGTATCTTCAAAGTAATGTTTGGTCTCCTGCTGCTGCTGCCAACTCCAGGGTGAGATTTATCCAATTTTTGGGCTCCTGAAGCCAACCCCAGTGTCTCTTTAAAGTAATGTTTGGGCTCCTGCTGCTGCTGCTGCTGCCAACTCCAGGGTGTGATTCATCCAATGTTTGGACTCCTGAAGCCAACCCCAGTTTCTCTTTAAAGTAATGTTTGGGCTCCTGCTGCTGCTGCTGCCAACTCCAGGGTGCGATTCATCCATTCTTTGGGCTTCTGCTGCCAACTCCATTGTCTCTTTAAAGTAATGTTTGGGCTCCTGCTGCTGCTGCTGCCAACTCCAGGGTGTGATTCATCCAATTTTTGGGCTCCTGAAGCCAACTCCGATGTCTCTTTTAAGTAATGTTTAGGCTACTGCTGCTGCTGCTGCTGCTGCTGCCAACTCCAGGGTGTGATTCATCCAATGTTTGGACTCCTGAAGCCAACCCCAGTTTCTCTTTAAAGTAATGTTTGGGCTCCTGCTGCTGCCAACTCCAGGGTGTGATTCATCCATTCTTTGGGCTTCTGCTGCCAACTCCATTGTCTCTTTAAAGTAATGTTTGGGCTCCTGCTGCTGCCAACTCCAGGGTGTGATTCATCCAATTTTTGGGCTCCTGAAGCCAACCCCAGTGTCTTTTTAAAGTACTGTTTGGGCTCCTGCTGCTGCTGCTTGCAACTGCAGGGTGTGATTCATCCAATCTTTGGGCTCCTGCAGCCAACTCCAGTGTCTCTTTCAAGCTATGTTTGGGCTCCTTCTGCTGCTGCTTGAAACTCCAGGGTGTGTCAGTCAATTTTTTGGCTCCTGCTGCTTCCAACTCCAGTGTCTCTTTCAGCCAATGTTTGGGCTCCTGCTGCTGCTTGCAAGTCCAGGGTGTGATTCATCCAATTTTCGGGCTCCTGCTGCTGCCAACTCCAGTGTCTCTATAAAGCAATGTTTGAGCTCCTGCTGCTGCTGCTGCTGCCAACTCCAGAGTGTCATTCATCCAATCTTTGGGCTCCTGCTGCCAACTCCAGTGTCTCTTTAAAGTCATGTTTGGGCTCCTGCCGCTGCTGCTGCCAACTCCAGGGTGTGAATCATCCAATTTTTGGGCTCTGAAGCCAACCCCAGTGTCTCTTTAAAGTAATGTTTGGGCTCCTGCTGCTGCTGCTGCCAACTCCAGGGTGTGATTCATCCAATCTTTGGGCTCCTGAAGCCAACTCCAGTGTCTCTTTAAAGTAATGTTTGGGCTCCTGCTGCTGCCAACTCCAGGGTGTGATTCATCCAATTTTTGGGCTCCTGAAGCCAACCCCAGTGTCTCTTTAAAGTAATGTTTGTGCTCCTGCTGCTGCTGCCAACTCCAGGGTGTCATTCATCCAATCTTTGGGCTCCTGCTGCCAACTCCAGTGTCTCTTTAAAGTCATGTTTGGGCTCCTGCTGCTGCTGCCAACTCCAGGGTGTGATTCATCCAATTTTTGGGCTCCTGAAGCCAACTCCAGTGTATCTTCAAAGTAATGTTTGGGCTCCTGCTGCTGCTGCCAACTCCAGGGTGTGATTCGTCCAATTTTTGGGCTCCTGAAGCCAACCCCAGTGTCTCTTTAAAGTAATGTTTGGGCTCCTGCTGCTGCTGCTGCTGCCAACTCCAGGGTGTGATTCATCCAATTTTTGGGCTCCTGAAGCCAACTCCAGTGTATATTCAAAGTAATGTTTGGGCTCCTGCTGCTGCTGCCAACTCCAGGGTGTGATTCATCCAATTTTTGGGCTGCTGAAGCCAACCCCAGTGTCTCTTTAAAGTAATGTTTGGGCTCCTGCTGCTGCTGCTGCTGCTTCCAACTCCAGGGTGTGATTCATCCAATTTTTGGGCTCCTGAAGCCAACCCCAGTGTCTCTTTAAAGTAATGTTTGGGCTCCTGCTGCTGCCAACTCCAGGGTGTGATCCATCCAATTTTTGGGCTCCTGAAGCCAACTCCAATGTCTCTTTAAAGTAATGTTTGGGCTCCTGCTGCTGCTGCCAACTCCAGGGTGTGATTCATCCAATTTTTGTTCTCCTGAAGCCAACCCCAGTGTCTCTTTAAAGTAATGTTTGGGCTCCTGCTGCTGCTGCTGCTGCCAACTCTGGGCTGTGATTCATCCAATTTTTGAGCTCCTGAAGCCAACCCCAGTGTCTCTTTAAAGTAATATTTGGGCTCCTGCTGCTGCTGCCAACTCCAGGGTGTGATTCATCCAATTTTTGGGCTCCTGAAGCCAACCCCAGTGTCTTTTTAAAGTACCGTTTGGGCTCCTGCTGCTGCTGCTGCCAACTCCAGGGTGTGATTCATCCAATTTTGGGCTCTTGCTGCCAAATCCAGTGTCTCTTTAAAGTAATATTTTGCTCCTGATGCTGCTGCTTGCAACTGCAGGGTGTGATTCATCCAATCTTTGGGCTACTGCAGCCAACTCCAGTGTCTCTTTCAAGCTATGTTTGGGCTCCTGCTGCTGCTGCTTGAAACTCCAGGGTGTGTCAGTCAATTTTTGGGCTCCTGCTGCTGCCAACTCCAGTGTCTCTTTCAGCCAATGTTTGGGCTCCTGCTGCTGCTTGCAAGTCCAGGGTGTAATTCATCCAATTTTCGGGCTCCTGCTGCTGCCAACTCCAGTGTCTCTTTAAAGCAATGTTTGTGCTCCTGCTGTTGCTGCTGCTGCCAACTCCAGGGTGTCATTCATCCAATCTTTGGGCTCCTGCTGCCATCTCCAGTGTATCTTTAAAGTCATGTTTGGGCTCCTGCTGCTGCAGCTGCCAACTCCAGGGTGTGATTCATCCAATGTTTGGACTCCTGAAGCCAACCCCAGTGTCTCTTTAAAGTAATGTTTGGGCTCCTGCTGCTGCTGCTGCTGCTGCTGCCAACTCCAGGGTGTGATTTATCCATTCTTTGGGCTTCTGCTGCCAACTCCAGTGTCTCTTTAAAGTAATGTTTGGGCTCCTGCTGCTGCTGCTGCCAACTCCCGGGTGTGATTCATCCAATTTTTGGGCTCCTGAAGCAAACCCCAGTGTCTCTTTAAAGTAGTATTTGGGCTCCTGCTGCTGCTGCCAACTCCAGGGTGTGATTCATCCAATTATTGGGCTCCTGAAGCCAACCCCAGTGTCTTTTTAAAGTACTGTTTGGGCTCCTGCTGCTGCTGCTGCCAACTCCAGGGTGTAATTCATCCAATTTTGGGCTCTTGCTGCCAAATCCAGTGTCTCTTTAAAGTAATATTTGGGCTTCTGCTGCTGCTGCTTGCAACTGCAGGGTGTGATTCATCCAATCTTTGGGCTCCTGCAGCCAACTCCAGTGTCTCTATCAAGCTATGTTTGGGCTCCTGCTGCGGCTGGTGCTGCTTGAAACTCCAGGGTGTGATTCATCCAATTTTCGGGCTCCTGCTGCTGCCAACTCCAGTGTCTCTTTAAAGCAATGTTTGTGCTCCTGCTGCTGCTGCCAACTCCAGGGTGTCATTCATCCAATCTTTGGGCTCCTGCTGCCATCTCCAGTGTCTCTTTAAAGTCATGTTTGGGCTCCTGCTGCTGCCATCTCCAGGGTGTGATTCATCCAATTTTTGGGCTCCTGAAGCCAAACCCAGTGTCTGTTTAAAGTAATATTTGGGCTCCTGCTGCTGCTGCTGCCAACTCCAGGGTGTGATTCATCCAATTTTTGGGCTCCTGAAGCCAACCCCAGTGTCTCTTTAAAGTAATGTTTGGGCTCCTGCTTCTTCTGCTGCTGCCAACTCCAGGGTGTGATTCATCCAATTTTTGGGCTGCTGAAGCCAACCCCAGTGTCTCTTTAAAGTAATGTTTGGGCTCCTGCTGCTGCTGCTGCTTCCAACTCCAGGGTGTGATTCATCCAATTTTTGGGCTCCTGAAGCCAACCCCAGTGTCTCTTTAAAGTAATGTTTGGGCTCCTGCTGCTGCCAACTCCAGGGTGTGATCCATCCAATTTTTGGGCTCCTGAAGCCAACTCCAATGTCTCTTTAAAGTAATGTTTGGGCTCCTGCTGCTGCTGCCAACTCCAGGGTGTGATTCATCCAATGTTTGGACTCCTGAAGCCAACCCCAGTGTCTCTTTAAAGTAATGTTTTGGCTCCTGCTGCTGCTGCTGCCAACTCTAGGGTGTGATTCATCCAATTTTTGGGCTCCTGAAGCCAACCCCAGTGTCTCTTTAAAGTACCGTTTGGGCTCCTGCTGCTGCTGCCAACTCCAGGGTGTGATTCATCCAATTTTGGGCTCTTGCTGCCAAATCCAGTGTCTCTTTAAAGTAATATTTTGCTCCTGATGCTGCTGCTTGCAACTGCAGGGTGTGATTCATCCAATCTTTGGGCTACTGCAGCCAACTCCAGTGTCTCTTTCAAGCTATGTTTGGGCTCCTGCTGCTGCTGCTGCTGCTGCTTGAAACTCCAGGGTGTGTCAGTCAATTTTTGGGCTCCTGCTGCTGCCAACTCCAGTGTCTCTTTCAGCCAATTTTTGGGCTCCTGCTGCTGCTTGCAAGTTCAGGGTGTAATTCATCCAATTTTCCGGCTCCTGCTGCTGCCAACTCCAGTGTCTCTTTAAAGCAATGTTTGTGCTCCTGCTGCTGCTGCTGCCAACTCCAGGGTGTGATTCATCCAATGTTTGGACTCCTGAAGCCAACCCCAGTGTCTCTTTAAAGTAACGTTTGGGCTCCTGCTGCTGCTGCTGCTGCTGCTGCCAACTCCAGGGTGTGATTTATCCATTCTTTGGGCTTCTGCTGCCAACTCCAGTGTCTCTTTAAAGTAGTATTTGGGCTCCTGCTGCTGCTGCTGCCAACTCCAGGGTGTGATTCATCCAATTTTTGGGCTCCTGAAGCCAACCCCAGTGTCTTTTTAAAGTACTGTTTGGGCTCCTGCTGCTGCTGCTGCCAACTCCAGGGTGTAATTCATCCAATTTTGGGCTCTTGCTGCCAAATCCAGTGTCTCTTTAAAGTAATATTTGGGCTTCTGCTGCTGCTGCTTGCAACTGCAGGGTGTGATTCATCCAATCTTTGGGCTCCTGCAGCCAACTCCAGTGTCTCTATCAAGCTATGTTTGGGCTCCTGCTGCTGCTGCTGCTTGAAACTCCAGGGTGTGTCAGTCAATTTTTGGGCTCCTGCTGCTGCCAACTCCAGTGTCCCTTTCAGCCAATGTTTGGGCTCCTGCTGCTGCTTGCAAGTCCAGGGTGTGATTCATCCAATTTTCGGGCTCCTGCTGCTGCCAACTCCAGTGTCTCTTTAAAGCAATGTTTGTGCTCCTGCTGCTGCTGCTGCTGCCAACTCCAGGGTGTCATTCATCCAATCTTTGTGCTCCTGCTGCCATCTCCAGTGTCTCTTTAAAGTCATGTTTGGGCTCCTGCTGCTGCCATCTCCAGGGTGTGATTCATCCAATTTTTGGGCTCCTGAAGCCAAACCCAGTGTCTGTTTAAAGTAATATTTGGGCTCCTGCTGCTGCTGCTGCCAACTCCAGGGTGTGATTCATCCAATTTTTGGGCTCCTGAAGCCAATCCCAGTTTCTCTTTAAAGTAATGTTTGGGCTCCTGCTTCTTCTGCTGCTGCCAACTCCAGGGTGTGATTCATCCAATTTTTGGGCTCCCGGAGCCAACCCCAGTGTCTCTTTAATGTAATATTTGGGCTCCTGCTGCTGCTGCCAACTCCAGGGTGTGGTTCATCCAATTTTTGGGCTCCTGCTGCCAACCACAGTGTCTCTTTAAAGTAATGTTTGGGCTCCTGCTGCTGCTGCTGCCAACTCCAGGCTGTGATTCATCCAATATTTGGGCTCCTGCTGCCAACTCCAGTGTCTCTTTAAAGTAATGTTTGGGCTCCTGCTGCTGCCAACTCCAGGGTGTGATTCATCCAATTTTTGGGCTCCTGAAGCCAACTCCAGTGTATCTTTAAAATAATGTTTGGGCTCCTGCTGCTGCTGCCAACTCCAGGGTGTGATTCATCCAATTTTTGGGCTCCTGAAGCCAACCCCAGTGTCTCTTTAAAGTAATGTTTGGGCTCCTGCTGCTGCTGTCAACTCCAGGGTGTGATTCATCCAATTTTTGGGCTGCTGAAGCCAACCCCAGTGTCTCTTTAAAGTAATGTTTGGGCTCCTGCTGCTGCTGCTGCTTCTGCTGCCAACTCCAGGGTGTGATTCATCCAATCTTTGGGCTCCTGCTGCCAACCCCAGTGTTTCTTTAAAGTAATGTTTGGGCTCCTGCTGCTGCTGCTGCCAACTCCAGGGTGTGATTCATCCAATTTTTGGGCTCCTGAAGCCAACCCCAGTGTCTCTTTAAAGTAATGTTTGGGCTCCTGCTGCTGCTGCTGCCAACTCCAGGGTGTGATTCATCCAATTTTTGGGCTCCTGAAGCCAACCCCAGTGTCTCTTTAAAGTAATGTTTGGGCTCCTGCTGCTGTCAACTCCAGGGTGTGATTCGTCCAATTTTTGGGCTCCTGCTGCCAACCCCAGTGTCTCTTTAAAGTAATGTTTGGGCTCCTGCTGCTGCTGCCAACTCCAGGGTGTGATTCATCCAATCTTTGGGCTCCTGCTGCCAACCCCAGTGTCTCTTTAAAGTAATATTTGGGCTCCTGCTGCTGCTGCTGCAAACTTCAGGGTGTGAATCATCCAATTTCTGGGCTCCTGAAGCAAACTCCAGTGTATCTTTAAAGTAATGTTTGGGCTCCTGCTGCTGCTGCTGCCAACTCCAGGGTGTGATTCATCCAATTTTCGGGCTCCTGAAGCCAACTCCAGTGTATCTTTAAAGTAATGTTTGGGCTCCTGCTGCTGCTGCCAACTCCAGGGTGTGATTCATCCAATCTTTGGGCTCCTGCTGCCAACTCCAGTGTCTCTTTAAAGTAATGTTTGGGCTCCTGCTGCTGCCAACTCCAGGGTGTGATTCATCCAATTATTGGGCTCCTGAAGCAAACTCCAATGTCTCTTTAAAGTAATGGGTGGGTTCCTGCTGCTGCTGCTGCTGCCAACTCCAGGGTGTGATTCATCCAATTTTTGGGCTCCTGAAGCCAACCCCAGTGTCTCTTTAAAGTAATGTTTGGGCTCCTGCTGCTGCTGCCAACTCCAGGGTGTGATTCATCCAATCGTTGGGCTCCTGCTGCCAACTCCAGTGACTCTTTAATGTAATGTTTGGGCTCCTGCTGCTGCTGCTGTCAACTCCAGGGTGTGATTCATCCAATTTTTGGGCTGCTGAAGCCAACCCCAGTGTTTCTTTTAAGTAATGTTTGGGCTCCTGCTGCTGCTGCTGCTGCTGCTGCCAACTCCAGGGTGTGATTCATCCAATCTTAGGGCTCCTGCTGCCAACCCCAGTGTCTCTTTAAAGTAATGTTTGGGCTCCTGTTGCTGCTGCTGCCAACTCCAGGGTGTGATTCATCCAATTTTTGGGCTCCTGAAGCCAACCCCAGTGTCTCTTTAAAGTAATGTTTGGGCTCCTGCTGCTGCTGCTGCTGCTGCTGCCAACTCCAGGGTGTGATTCATCCATTTCTTGGGCTCCTGAAGCCAACCCCAGTGTCTCTTTAAAGTAATATTTGGGCTCCTGCTGCTGCCAACTCCAGGGTGTGATTCATCCATTTTTTGGGCTCCTGAAGCCAACTCCAGTGTATCTTTAAAGTAATGCTTGGGCTCCTGCTGCTGCTGCCAACTCCAGGGTGTGATTCATCCAATTTTTGGGCTCCTGAAGCCAACCCCAGTGTCGCTTTAAAGTAATGTTTGGGCTCCTGCTGCTGCCAACTCCAGGGTGTGATTCATCCAATTTTTGGGCTCCTGAAGCCAACCCCAGTGTCTCTTTAAAGTAATGTTTGTGCTCCTGCTGCTGCTGCTGCCAACTCCAGGGTGTGATTCATCCAATTTTTGGGCTCCTGAAGCCAACTCCAGTGTCTCTTTAAAGTAATGTTTGGGATCCTGCTGCTGCTGCCAACTCCAGGGTGTGATTCATCCAATTATTGGGCTCCTGAAGCAAACTCCAATGTCTCTTTAAAGTAATGGGTGGGTTCCTGCTGCTGCTGCTTCTGCTGCCAACTCCAGGGTGTGATTCATCCAATTTTTGGGCTCCTGAAGCCAACTCCAGTGTCTCTTTAAAGTAATGTTTGGGATCCTGCTGCTGCTGCCAACTCCAGGGTGTGATTCATCCAATTATTGGGCTCCTGAAGCAAACTCCGATGTCTCTTTAAAGTAATAGGTGGGTTCCTGCTGCTGCTGCTGCTGCCAACTCCAGGGTGTGATTCATCCAATTTTTGGGCTCCTGAAGCCAACCCCAGTGTCTCTTTAAAGTAATGTTTGGGCTCCTGCTGCTGCTGCCAACTCCAGGGTGTGATTCATCCAATCGTTGGGCTCCTGCTGCCAACTCCAGTGTCTCTTTAAAGTAATGTTTGGGCTCCTGCTGCTGCTGCTGCTGCCAACTCCAGGGTGTGGTTCATCCAATTTTTGGGCTCCTGAAGCCAACCCCAGTGTCTCTTTAAAGTAATGTTTGGGCTCCTGCTGCTGCTGCTGCCAACTCCAGGGTGTGATTCATCCAATTTTTGGGCTCCTGAAGCCAACTCCAATGTCTCTTTAAAGTCATGTTTGGGCTCCTGCTGCTGCTGCTGCTGCCAACTCCAGGGTGTGATTCATCCAATTTTTGGACTCCTGAAGCCAACCCCAGGTTCTCTTTAAAGTAATGTTTGGGCTCCTGCTGCTGCTGCTGCCAACTCCAGGGTGTGATTCATCCAATTTTTGGGCTCCTGAAGCCAACTCCAATGTCTCTTTAAATTAATATTTGGGCTCCTGCTGCTGCTGCTGCTGCTGCCAACTCCAGGGTGTGATTCATCCAATTTTTGGGCTCCTGAAGCCAACCCCAGTGTCTTTTTAAAGTAATGTTTGGGCTCCTGCTGCTGCCTCTGCCAACTCCAGGGTGTGATTCATCCAATTTTTGGGCTCCTGAAGCCAACCCCAGTGTCTCTTTAAAGTAATGTTTGGGCTCCTGCTTCTTCTGCTGCTGCCAACTCCAGGGTGTGATTCATCCAATTTTTGGGCTCCCGGAGCCAACCCCGGTGTCTCTTTAAAGTAATATTTGGGCTCCTGCTGCTGCTGCCAACTCCAGGGTGTGATTCATCCAATTTTTGGGCTGCTGAAGCCAACCCCAGTGTCTCTTTAAAGTAATGTTTGGGCTCCTGCTGCTGCTGCTGCTTCCAACTCCAGGGTGTGATTCATCCAATTTTTGGGCTCCTGAAGCCAACCCCAGTGTCTCTTTAAAGTAATGTTTGGGCTCCTGCTGCTGCCAACTCCAGGGTGTGATCCATCCAATTTTTGGGCTCCTGAAGCCAACTCCAATGTCTCTTTAAAGTAATGTTTGGGCTCCTGCTGCTGCTGCCAACTCCAGGGTGTGATTCATCCAATGTTTGGACTCCTGAAGCCAACCCCAGTGTCTCTTTAAAGTAATGTTTTGGCTCCTGCTGCTGCTGCTGCCAACTCTAGGGTGTGATTCATCCAATTTTTGGGCTCCTGAAGCCAACCCCAGTGTCTCTTTAAAGTACCGTTTGGGCTCCTGCTGCTGCTGCCAACTCCAGGGTGTGATTCATCCAATTTTGGGCTCTTGCTGCCAAATCCAGTGTCTCTTTAAAGTAATATTTTGCTCCTGATGCTGCTGCTTGCAACTGCAGGGTGTGATTCATCCAATCTTTGGGCTACTGCAGCCAACTCCAGTGTCTCTTTCAAGCTATGTTTGGGCTCCTGCTGCTGCTGCTGCTGCTGCTTGAAACTCCAGGGTGTGTCAGTCAATTTTTGGGCTCCTGCTGCTGCCAACTCCAGTGTCTCTTTCAGCCAATTTTTGGGCTCCTGCTGCTGCTTGCAAGTTCAGGGTGTAATTCATCCAATTTTCCGGCTCCTGCTGCTGCCAACTCCAGTGTCTCTTTAAAGCAATGTTTGTGCTCCTGCTGCTGCTGCTGCCAACTCCAGGGTGTGATTCATCCAATGTTTGGACTCCTGAAGCCAACCCCAGTGTCTCTTTAAAGTAACGTTTGGGCTCCTGCTGCTGCTGCTGCTGCTGCTGCCAACTCCAGGGTGTGATTTATCCATTCTTTGGGCTTCTGCTGCCAACTCCAGTGTCTCTTTAAAGTAGTATTTGGGCTCCTGCTGCTGCTGCTGCCAACCCCAGGGTGTGATTCATCCAATTTTTGGGCTCCTGAAGCCAACCCCAGTGTCTTTTTAAAGTACTGTTTGGGCTCCTGCTGCTGCTGCTGCCAACTCCAGGGTGTAATTCATCCAATTTTGGGCTCTTGCTGCCAAATCCAGTGTCTCTTTAAAGTAATATTTGGGCTTCTGCTGCTGCTGCTTGCAACTGCAGGGTGTGATTCATCCAATCTTTGGGCTCCTGCAGCCAACTCCAGTGTCTCTATCAAGCTATGTTTGGGCTCCTGCTGCTGCTGCTGCTTGAAACTCCAGGGTGTGTCAGTCAATTTTTGGGCTCCTGCTGCTGCCAACTCCAGTGTCCCTTTCAGCCAATGTTTGGGCTCCTGCTGCTGCTTGCAAGTCCAGGGTGTGATTCATCCAATTTTCGGGCTCCTGCTGCTGCCAACTCCAGTGTCTCTTTAAAGCAATGTTTGTGCTCCTGCTGCTGCTGCTGCTGCCAACTCCAGGGTGTCATTCATCCAATCTTTGTGCTCCTGCTGCCATCTCCAGTGTCTCTTTAAAGTCATGTTTGGGCTCCTGCTGCTGCCATCTCCAGGGTGTGATTCATCCAATTTTTGGGCTCCTGAAGCCAAACCCAGTGTCTGTTTAAAGTAATATTTGGGCTCCTGCTGCTGCTGCTGCCAACTCCAGGGTGTGATTCATCCAATTTTTGGGCTCCTGAAGCCAATCCCAGTTTCTCTTTAAAGTAATGTTTGGGCTCCTGCTTCTTCTGCTGCTGCCAACTCCAGGGTGTGATTCATCCAATTTTTGGGCTCCCGGAGCCAACCCCAGTGTCTCTTTAATGTAATATTTGGGCTCCTGCTGCTGCTGCCAACTCCAGGGTGTGGTTCATCCAATTTTTGGGCTCCTGCTGCCAACCACAGTGTCTCTTTAAAGTAATGTTTGGGCTCCTGCTGCTGCTGCTGCCAACTCCAGGCTGTGATTCATCCAATATTTGGGCTCCTGCTGCCAACTCCAGTGTCTCTTTAAAGTAATGTTTGGGCTCCTGCTGCTGCCAACTCCAGGGTGTGATTCATCCAATTTTTGGGCTCCTGAAGCCAACTCCAGTGTATCTTTAAAATAATGTTTGGGCTCCTGCTGCTGCTGCCAACTCCAGGGTGTGATTCATCCAATTTTTGGGCTGCTGAAGCCAACCCCAGTGTCTCTTTAAAGTAATGTTTGGGCTCCTGCTGCTGCTGCTGCTTCTGCTGCCAACTCCAGGGTGTGATTCATCCAATCTTTGGGCTCCTGCTGCCAACCCCAGTGTTTCTTTAAAGTAATGTTTGGGCTCCTGCTGCTGCTGCTGCCAACTCCAGGGTGTGATTCATCCAATTTTTGGGCTCCTGAAGCCAACCCCAGTGTCTCTTTAAAGTAATGTTTGGGCTCCTGCTGCTGCTGCTGCCAACTCCAGGGTGTGATTCATCCAATTTTTGGGCTCCTGAAGCCAACCCCAGTGTCTCTTTAAAGTAATGTTTGGGCTCCTGCTGCTGTCAACTCCAGGGTGTGATTCGTCCAATTTTTGGGCTCCTGCTGCCAACCCCAGTGTCTCTTTAAAGTAATGTTTGGGCTCCTGCTGCTGCTGCCAACTCCAGGGTGTGATTCATCCAATCTTTGGGCTCCTGCTGCCAACCCCAGTGTCTCTTTAAAGTAATATTTGGGCTCCTGCTGCTGCTGCTGCAAACTTCAGGGTGTGAATCATCCAATTTCTGGGCTCCTGAAGCAAACTCCAGTGTATCTTTAAAGTAATGTTTGGGCTCCTGCTGCTGCTGCTGCCAACTCCAGGGTGTGATTCATCCAATTTTCGGGCTCCTGAAGCCAACTCCAGTGTATCTTTAAAGTAATGTTTGGGCTCCTGCTGCTGCTGCCAACTCCAGGGTGTGATTCATCCAATATTTGGGCTCCTGCTGCCAACTCCAGTGTCTCTTTAAAGTAATGTTTGGGCTCCTGCTGCTGCCAACTCCAGGGTGTGATTCATCCAATTATTGGGCTCCTGAAGCAAACTCCAATGTCTCTTTAAAGTAATGGGTGGGTTCCTGCTGCTGCTGCTGCTGCCAACTCCAGGGTGTGATTCATCCAATTTTTGGGCTCCTGAAGCCAACCCCAGTGTCTCTTTAAAGTAATGTTTGGGCTCCTGCTGCTGCTGCCAACTCCAGGGTGTGATTCATCCAATCGTTGGGCTCCTGCTGCCAACTCCAGTGACTCTTTAATGTAATGTTTGGGCTCCTGCTGCTGCTGCTGTCAACTCCAGGGTGTGATTCATCCAATTTTTGGGCTGCTGAAGCCAACCCCAGTGTTTCTTTTAAGTAATGTTTGGGCTCCTGCTGCTGCTGCTGCTGCTGCTGCCAACTCCAGGGTGTGATTCATCCAATCTTAGGGCTCCTGCTGCCAACCCCAGTGTCTCTTTAAAGTAATGTTTGGGCTCCTGTTGCTGCTGCTGCCAACTCCAGGGTGTGATTCATCCAATTTTTGGGCTCCTGAAGCCAACCCCAGTGTCTCTTTAAAGTAATGTTTGGGCTCCTGCTGCTGCTGCTGCTGCTGCTGCCAACTCCAGGGTGTGATTCATCCATTTCTTGGGCTCCTGAAGCCAACCCCAGTGTCTCTTTAAAGTAATATTTGGGCTCCTGCTGCTGCCAACTCCAGGGTGTGATTCATCCATTTTTTGGGCTCCTGAAGCCAACTCCAGTGTATCTTTAAAGTAATGCTTGGGCTCCTGCTGCTGCTGCCAACTCCAGGGTGTGATTCATCCAATTTTTGGGCTCCTGAAGCCAACCCCAGTGTCGCTTTAAAGTAATGTTTGGGCTCCTGCTGCTGCCAACTCCAGGGTGTGATTCATCCAATTTTTGGGCTCCTGAAGCCAACCCCAGTGTCTCTTTAAAGTAATGTTTGTGCTCCTGCTGCTGCTGCTGCCAACTCCAGGGTGTGATTCATCCAATTTTTGGGCTCCTGAAGCCAACTCCAGTGTCTCTTTAAAGTAATGTTTGGGATCCTGCTGCTGCTGCCAACTCCAGGGTGTGATTCATCCAATTATTGGGCTCCTGAAGCAAACTCCAATGTCTCTTTAAAGTAATGGGTGGGTTCCTGCTGCTGCTGCTTCTGCTGCCAACTCCAGGGTGTGATTCATCCAATTTTTGGGCTCCTGAAGCCAACTCCAGTGTCTCTTTAAAGTAATGTTTGGGATCCTGCTGCTGCTGCCAACTCCAGGGTGTGATTCATCCAATTATTGGGCTCCTGAAGCAAACTCCGATGTCTCTTTAAAGTAATAGGTGGGTTCCTGCTGCTGCTGCTGCTGCCAACTCCAGGGTGTGATTCATCCAATTTTTGGGCTCCTGAAGCCAACCCCAGTGTCTCTTTAAAGTAATGTTTGGGCTCCTGCTGCTGCTGCCAACTCCAGGGTGTGATTCATCCAATCGTTGGGCTCCTGCTGCCAACTCCAGTGTCTCTTTAAAGTAATGTTTGGGCTCCTGCTGCTGCTGCTGCTGCCAACTCCAGGGTGTGGTTCATCCAATTTTTGGGCTCCTGAAGCCAACCCCAGTGTCTCTTTAAAGTAATGTTTGGGCTCCTGCTGCTGCTGCTGCCATCTCCAGGGTGTGATTCATCCAATTTTTGGGCTCCTGAAGCCAACTCCAATGTCTCTTTAAAGTCATGTTTGGGCTCCTGCTGCTGCTGCTGCCAACTCCAGGGTGTGATTCATCCAATTTTTGGACTCCTGAAGCCAACCCCAGGTTCTCTTTAAAGTAATGTTTGGGCTCCTGCTGCTGCCAACTCCAGGGTGTGATTCATCCAATTTTTGGGCTCCTGAAGCCAACTCCAATGTCTCTTTAAATTAATATTTGGGCTCCTGCTGCTGCTGCTTCTGCTGCCAACTCCAGGGTGTGATTCATCCAATTTTTGGGCTCCTGAAGCCAACCCCAGTGTCTTTTTAAAGTAATGTTTGGGCTCCTGCTGCTGCCTCTGCCAACTCCAGGGTGTGATTCATCCAATTTTTGGGCTCCTGAAGCCAACCCCAGTGTCTCTTTAAAGTAATGTTTGGGCTCCTGCTGCTGCTGCTGCTGCTGCCGACTCCAGGGTGTGATTCATCCATTTTTTTGGCTCCTGAAGCCAACCCCAGTGTCTCTTTAAAGTAATATTTGGGCTCCTGCTGCTGCCAACTCCAGGGTGTGATTCATCCATTTTTTGGGCTCCTGAAGCCAACCCCAGTGTCTCTTTAAAGTACTGTTTGGGCTCCTGCTGCTGCTGCTGCCAACTCCAGGGTGTGATTCATCCAATCTTGGGCTCTTACTGCCAAATCCAGTGTCTCTTTTAAGTAATGTTTGGGCTCCTGCTGCTGCTGCTGCCAACTCCAGGGTGTGATTCATCCAATTTTAGGGCTCCTGAAGCCAACCCCAGTGTCTCTTTAAAGTAATGTTTGGGCTCCTGCTGCTGCTGCTGCCAACTCCAGGGTGTGATTCATCCAATTTTTGGGCTCCTGAAGCCAACTCCAATGTCTCTTTAAATTAATATTTGGGCTCCTGCTGCTGCTGCTGCTGCTGCCAACTCCAGGGTGTGATTCATCCAATTTTTGGGCTCCTGAAGCCAACCCCAGTGTCTTTTTAAAGTAATGTTTGGGCTCCTGCTGCTGCCTCTGCCAACTCCAGGGTGTGATTCATCCAATTTTTGGGCTCCTGAAGCCATCCCCAGTGTCTCTTTAAAGTAATGTTTGGGCTCCTGCTGCTGCTGCTGCTGCCGACTCCAGGGTGTGATTCATCCATTTTTTTGGCTCCTGAAGCCAACCCCAGTGTCTCTTTAAAGTAATATTTGGGCTCCTGCTGCTGCCAACTCCAGGGTGTGATTCATCCAATTTTTGGGCTCCTGAAGCCAACTCCAGTGTATCTTTAAAGTAATGTTTGGGCTCCTGCTGCTGCTGCCAACTCCAGGGTGTGATTCATCCAATTTTTGGGCTCCTGAAGCCAACCCCAGTGTCTCTTTAAAGTAATGTTTGTGCTCCTGCTGCTGCTGCTGCTGCCAACTCCAGGGTGTCATTCATCCAATCTTTGGGCTTCTGCTGCCAACTCCAGTGTCTCTTTAAAGTAATGTTTGGGCTCCTGCTGCTGCCAACTCCAGGGTGTGATTCATCCAATTATTGGGCTCCTGAAGCAAACTCCAATGTCTCTTTAAAGTAATGGGTGGGTTCCTGCTGCTGCTGCTGCTGCCAACTCCAGGGTGTGATTCATCCAATTTTTGGGCTCCTGAAGCCAACCCCAGTGTCTCTTTAAAGTAATGTTTGGGCTCCTGCTGCTGCTGCCAACTCCAGGGTGTGATTCATCCAATCGTTGGGCTCCTGCTGCCAACTCCAGTGACTCTTTAAAGTAATGTTTGGGCTCCTGCTGCTGCTGCTGTCAACTCCAGGGTGTGATTCATCCAATTTTTGGGCTGCTGAAGCCAACCCCAGTGTTTCTTTAAAGTAATGTTTGGGCTCCTGCTGCTGCTGCTGCCAACTCCAGGGTGTGAATCATCCAATCTTAGGGCTCCTGCTGCCAACCCCAGTGTCTCTTTAAAGTAATGTTTGGGCTCCTGCTGCTGCTGCTGCCAACTCCAGGGTGTGATTCATCCAATTTTTGGGCTCCTGAAGCCAACCCCAGTGTCTCTTTAAAGTAATGTTTGGGCTCCTGCTGCTGCTGCTGCTGCTGCTGCCAACTCCAGGGTGTGATTCATCCATTTTTTGGGCTCCTGAAGCCAACCCCAGTGTCTCTTTAAAGTAATATTTGGGCTCCTGCTGCTGCCAACTCCAGGGTGTGATTCATCCAATTTTTGGGCTCCTGAAGCCAACTCCAGTGTATCTTTAAAGTAATGCTTGGGCTCCTGCTGCTGCTGCCAACTCCAGGGTGTGATTCATCCAATTTTTGGGCTCCTGAAGCCAACCCCAGTGTCGCTTTAAAGTAATGTTTGGGCTCCTGCTGCTGCCAACTCCAGGGTGTGATTCATCCAATTTTTGGGCTCCTGAAGCCAACCCCAGTGTCTCTTTAAAGTAATTTTTGTGCTCCTGCTGCTGCTGCTGCCAACTCCAGGGTGTGATTCATCCAATTTTTGGGCTCCTGAAGCCAACTCCAGTGTCTCTTTAAAGTAATGTTTGGGATCCTGCTGCTGCTGCCAACTCCAGGGTGTGATTCATCCAATTATTGGGCTCCTGAAGCAAACTCCAATGTCTCTTTAAAGTAATGGGTGGGTTCCTGCTGCTGCTGCTGCTGCTGCCAACTCCAGGGTGTGATTCATCCAATTTTTGGGCTCCTGAAGCCAACTCCAGTGTCTCTTTAAAGTAATGTTTGGGATCCTGCTGCTGCTGCCAACTCCAGGGTGTGATTCATCCAATTATTGGGCTCCTGAAGCAAACTCCAATGTCTCTTTAAAGTAATAGGTGGGTTCCTGCTGCTGCTGCTGCTGCCAACTCCAGGGTGTGATTCATCCAATTTTTGGGCTCCTGAAGCCAACCCCAGTGTCTCTTTAAAGTAATGTTTGGGCTCCTGCTGCTGCTGCCAACTCCAGGGTGTGATTCATCCAATCGTTGGGCTCCTGCTGCCAACTCCAGTGTCTCTTTAAAGTAATGTTTGGGCTCCTGCTGCTGCTGCTGCCAACTCCAGTGTGTGATTCATCCAATTTTTGGGCTCCTGAAGCCAACCCCAGTGTCTCTTTAAAGTAATGTTTGGGCTCCTGCTGCTGCTGCTGCCAACTCCAGGGTGTGATTCATCCAATTTTTGGGCTCCTGAAGCCAACTCCAATGTCTCTTTAAAGTAATGTTTGGGCTCCTGCTGCTGCTGCTGCTGCCAACTCCAGGGTGTGATTCATCCAATTTTTGGACTCCTGAAGCCAACCCCAGGTTCTCTTTAAAGTAATGTTTGGTCTCCTGTTGCTGCTGCTGTTGCCAACTCCAGGGTGTGATTCATCCATTCTTTGGGATCCTGCAGCCAACTCCAGTGTCTCTTTAAAGTAATATTTGGGCTCCTAATGCTGCTGCTGCTGCCAACTCCAGGGTGTGATTCATCCATTTTTTGGGCTCCTGAAGCCAACCCCAGTGTCTCTTTAAAGTAATGTTTGGGCTCCTGCTGCTGCTGCTGCTGCTGCCGACTCCAGGGTGTGATTCATCCATTTTTTGGGCTCCTGAAGCCAACCCCAGTGTCTCTTTAAAGTAATATTTGGGCTCCTGCTGCTGCCAACTCCAGGGTGTGATTCATCCAATTTTTGGGCTCCTGAAGCCAACTCCAGTGTATCTTTAAAGTAATGTTTGGGCTCCTGCTGCTGCTGCCAACTCCAGGGTGTGATTCATCCAATTTTTGGGCCCCTGAAGCCAACCCCAGTGTCTCTTTAAAGTAATGTTTGTGCTCCTGCTGCTGCTGCTGCTGCCAACTCCAGGGTGTCATTCATCCAATCTTTGGGCTCCTGCTGCCAACTCCAGTGTCTCTTTAAAGTAATGTTTGGGCTCCTGCTGCTGCCAACTCCAGGGTGTGATTCATCCAATTTTTGGGCTCCTGAAGCCAACCCCAGTGTCTCTTTAAAGTAATGTTTGTGCTCCTGCTGCTGCTGCTGCCAACTCCAGGGTGTGATTCATCCAATTTTTGGGCTCCTGAAGCCAACTCCAGTGTCTCTTTAAAGTAATGTTTGGGATCCTGCTGCTGCTGCCAACTCCAGGGTGTGATTCATCCAATTATTGGGCTCCTGAAGCAAACTCCAATGTCTCTTTAAAGTAATGGGTGGGTTCCTGCTGCTGCTGCTTCTGCTGCCAACTCCAGGGTGTGATTCATCCAATTTTTGGGCTCCTGAAGCCAACTCCAGTGTCTCTTTAAAGTAATGTTTGGGATCCTGCTGCTGCTGCCAACTCCAGGGTGTGATTCATCCAATTATTGGGCTCCTGAAGCAAACTCCGATGTCTCTTTAAAGTAATAGGTGGGTTCCTGCTGCTGCTGCTGCTGCCAACTCCAGGGTGTGATTCATCCAATTTTTGGGCTCCTGAAGCCAACCCCAGTGTCTCTTTAAAGTAATGTTTGGGCTCCTGCTGCTGCTGCCAACTCCAGGGTGTGATTCATCCAATCGTTGGGCTCCTGCTGCCAACTCCAGTGTCTCTTTAAAGTAATGTTTGGGCTCCTGCTGCTGCTGCTGCTGCCAACTCCAGGGTGTGGTTCATCCAATTTTTGGGCTCCTGAAGCCAACCCCAGTGTCTCTTTAAAGTAATGTTTGGGCTCCTGCTGCTGCTGCTGCCAACTCCAGGGTGTGATTCATCCAATTTTTGGGCTCCTGAAGCCAACTCCAATGTCTCTTTAAAGTCATGTTTGGGCTCCTGCTGCTGCTGCTGCTGCCAACTCCAGGGTGTGATTCATCCAATTTTTGGACTCCTGAAGCCAACCCCAGGTTCTCTTTAAAGTAATGTTTGGGCTCCTGCTGCTGCTGCTGCCAACTCCAGGGTGTGATTCATCCAATTTTTGGGCTCCTGAAGCCAACTCCAATGTCTCTTTAAATTAATATTTGGGCTCCTGCTGCTGCTGCTGCTGCTGCCAACTCCAGGGTGTGATTCATCCAATTTTTGGGCTCCTGAAGCCAACCCCAGTGTCTTTTTAAAGTAATGTTTGGGCTCCTGCTGCTGCCTCTGCCAACTCCAGGGTGTGATTCATCCAATTTTTGGGCTCCTGAAGCCAACCCCAGTGTCTCTTTAAAGTAATGTTTGGGCTCCTGCTGCTGCTGCTGCTGCTGCCGACTCCAGGGTGTGATTCATCCATTTTTTTGGCTCCTGAAGCCAACCCCAGTGTCTCTTTAAAGTAATATTTGGGCTCCTGCTGCTGCCAACTCCAGGGTGTGATTCATCCATTTTTTGGGCTCCTGAAGCCAACCCCAGTGTCTCTTTAAAGTACTGTTTGGGCTCCTGCTGCTGCTGCTGCCAACTCCAGGGTGTGATTCATCCAATCTTGGGCTCTTACTGCCAAATCCAGTGTCTCTTTTAAGTAATGTT
Organism: Gastrophryne carolinensis; assembly: GCA_027917425.1. Taxonomy (NCBI): domain Eukaryota; kingdom Metazoa; phylum Chordata; class Amphibia; order Anura; family Microhylidae; genus Gastrophryne; species Gastrophryne carolinensis. Next base: position 9,081,794 of record CM051234.1, read on the forward strand.
TGGGCTCCTGCTGCTGCTGCTGCCAACTCCAGGGTGTGATTCATCCAATTTTAGGGCTCCTGAAGCCAACCCCAGTGTCTCTTTAAAGTAATGTTTGGGCTCCTGCTGCTGCTGCTGCCAACTCCAGGGTGTGATTCATCCAATTTTTGGGCTCCTGAAGCCAACTCCAATGTCTCTTTAAATTAATATTTGGGCTCCTGCTGCTGCTGCTGCTGCTGCCAACTCCAGGGTGTGATTCATCCAATTTTTGGGCTCCTGAAGCCAACCCCAGTGTCTTTTTAAAGTAATGTTTGGGCTCCTGCTGCTGCCTCTGCCAACTCCAGGGTGTGATTCATCCAATTTTTGGGCTCCTGAAGCCATCCCCAGTGTCTCTTTAAAGTAATGTTTGGGCTCCTGCTGCTGCTGCTGCTGCCGACTCCAGGGTGTGATTCATCCATTTTTTTGGCTCCTGAAGCCAACCCCAGTGTCTCTTTAAAGTAATATTTGGGCTCCTGCTGCTGCCAACTCCAGGGTGTGATTCATCCAATTTTTGGGCTCCTGAAGCCAACTCCAGTGTATCTTTAAAGTAATGTTTGGGCTCCTGCTGCTGCTGCCAACTCCAGGGTGTGATTCATCCAATTTTTGGGCTCCTGAAGCCAACCCCAGTGTCTCTTTAAAGTAATGTTTGTGCTCCTGCTGCTGCTGCTGCTGCCAACTCCAGGGTGTCATTCATCCAATCTTTGGGCTTCTGCTGCCAACTCCAGTGTCTCTTTAAAGTAATGTTTGGGCTCCTGCTGCTGCCAACTCCAGGGTGTGATTCATCCAATTATTGGGCTCCTGAAGCAAACTCCAATGTCTCTTTAAAGTAATGGGTGGGTTCCTGCTGCTGCTGCTGCTGCCAACTCCAGGGTGTGATTCATCCAATTTTTGGGCTCCTGAAGCCAACCCCAGTGTCTCTTTAAAGTAATGTTTGGGCTCCTGCTGCTGCTGCCAACTCCAGGGTGTGATTCATCCAATCGTTGGGCTCCTGCTGCCAACTCCAGTGACTCTTTAAAGTAATGTTTGGGCTCCTGCTGCTGCTGCTGTCAACTCCAGGGTGTGATTCATCCAATTTTTGGGCTGCTGAAGCCAACCCCAGTGTTTCTTTAAAGTAATGTTTGGGCTCCTGCTGCTGCTGCTGCCAACTCCAGGGTGTGAATCATCCAATCTTAGGGCTCCTGCTGCCAACCCCAGTGTCTCTTTAAAGTAATGTTTGGGCTCCTGCTGCTGCTGCTGCCAACTCCAGGGTGTGATTCATCCAATTTTTGGGCTCCTGAAGCCAACCCCAGTGTCTCTTTAAAGTAATGTTTGGGCTCCTGCTGCTGCTGCTGCTGCTGCTGCCAACTCCAGGGTGTGATTCATCCATTTTTTGGGCTCCTGAAGCCAACCCCAGTGTCTCTTTAAAGTAATATTTGGGCTCCTGCTGCTGCCAACTCCAGGGTGTGATTCATCCAATTTTTGGGCTCCTGAAGCCAACTCCAGTGTATCTTTAAAGTAATGCTTGGGCTCCTGCTGCTGCTGCCAACTCCAGGGTGTGATTCATCCAATTTTTGGGCTCCTGAAGCCAACCCCAGTGTCGCTTTAAAGTAATGTTTGGGCTCCTGCTGCTGCCAACTCCAGGGTGTGATTCATCCAATTTTTGGGCTCCTGAAGCCAACCCCAGTGTCTCTTTAAAGTAATTTTTGTGCTCCTGCTGCTGCTGCTGCCAACTCCAGGGTGTGATTCATCCAATTTTTGGGCTCCTGAAGCCAACTCCAGTGTCTCTTTAAAGTAATGTTTGGGATCCTGCTGCTGCTGCCAACTCCAGGGTGTGATTCATCCAATTATTGGGCTCCTGAAGCAAACTCCAATGTCTCTTTAAAGTAATGGGTGGGTTCCTGCTGCTGCTGCTGCTGCTGCCAACTCCAGGGTGTGATTCATCCAATTTTTGGGCTCCTGAAGCCAACTCCAGTGTCTCTTTAAAGTAATGTTTGGGATCCTGCTGCTGCTGCCAACTCCAGGGTGTGATTCATCCAATTATTGGGCTCCTGAAGCAAACTCCAATGTCTCTTTAAAGTAATAGGTGGGTTCCTGCTGCTGCTGCTGCTGCCAACTCCAGGGTGTGATTCATCCAATTTTTGGGCTCCTGAAGCCAACCCCAGTGTCTCTTTAAAGTAATGTTTGGGCTCCTGCTGCTGCTGCCAACTCCAGGGTGTGATTCATCCAATCGTTGGGCTCCTGCTGCCAACTCCAGTGTCTCTTTAAAGTAATGTTTGGGCTCCTGCTGCTGCTGCTGCCAACTCCAGTGTGTGATTCATCCAATTTTTGGGCTCCTGAAGCCAACCCCAGTGTCTCTTTAAAGTAATGTTTGGGCTCCTGCTGCTGCTGCTGCCAACTCCAGGGTGTGATTCATCCAATTTTTGGGCTCCTGAAGCCAACTCCAATGTCTCTTTAAAGTAATGTTTGGGCTCCTGCTGCTGCTGCTGCTGCCAACTCCAGGGTGTGATTCATCCAATTTTTGGACTCCTGAAGCCAACCCCAGGTTCTCTTTAAAGTAATGTTTGGTCTCCTGTTGCTGCTGCTGTTGCCAACTCCAGGGTGTGATTCATCCATTCTTTGGGATCCTGCAGCCAACTCCAGTGTCTCTTTAAAGTAATATTTGGGCTCCTAATGCTGCTGCTGCTGCCAACTCCAGGGTGTGATTCATCCATTTTTTGGGCTCCTGAAGCCAACCCCAGTGTCTCTTTAAAGTAATGTTTGGGCTCCTGCTGCTGCTGCTGCTGCCGACTCCAGGGTGTGATTCATCCATTTTTTGGGCTCCTGAAGCCAACCCCAGTGTCTCTTTAAAGTAATATTTGGGCTCCTGCTGCTGCCAACTCCAGGGTGTGATTCATCCAATTTTTGGGCTCCTGAAGCCAACTCCAGTGTATCTTTAAAGTAATGTTTGGGCTCCTGCTGCTGCTGCCAACTCCAGGGTGTGATTCATCCAATTTTTGGGCCCCTGAAGCCAACCCCAGTGTCTCTTTAAAGTAATGTTTGTGCTCCTGCTGCTGCTGCTGCTGCCAACTCCAGGGTGTCATTCATCCAATCTTTGGGCTCCTGCTGCCAACTCCAGTGTCTCTTTAAAGTAATGTTTGGGCTCCTGCTGCTGCCAACTCCAGGGTGTGATTCATCCAATTATTGGGCTCCTGAAGCAAACTCCAATGTCTCTTTAAAGTAATGGGTGGGTTCCTGCTGCTGCTGCTGCTGCCAACTCCAGGGTGTGATTCATCCAATTTTTGGGCTCCTGAAGCCAACCCCAGTGTCTCTTTAAAGTAATGTTTGGGCTCCTGCTGCTGCTGCCAACTCCAGGGTGTGATTCATCCAATCGTTGGGCTCCTGCTGCCAACTCCAGTGACTCTTTAAAGTAATGTTTGGGCTCCTGCTGCTGCTGCTGTCAACTCCAGGGTGTGATTCATCCAATTTTTGGGCTGCTGAAGCCAACCCCAGTGTTTCTTTAAAGTAATGTTTGGGCTCCTGCTGCTGCTGCTGCCAACTCCAGGGTGTGAATCATCCAATCTTAGGGCTCCTGCTGCCAACCCCAGTGTCTCTTTAAAGTAATGTTTGGGCTCCTGCTGCTGCTGCTGCCAACTCCAGGGTGTGATTCATCCAATTTTTGGGCTCCTGAAGCCAACCCCAGTGTCTCTTTAAAGTAATGTTTGGGCTCCTGCTGCTGCTGCTGCTGCTGCTGCCAACTCCAGGGTGTGATTCATCCATTTTTTGGGCTCCTGAAGCCAACCCCAGTGTCTCTTTAAAGTAATATTTGGGCTCCTGCTGCTGCCAACTCCAGGGTGTGATTCATCCAATTTTTGGGCTCCTGAAGCCAACTCCAGTGTATCTTTAAAGTAATGCTTGGGCTCCTGCTGCTGCTGCCAACTCCAGGGTGTGATTCATCCAATTTTTGGGCTCCTGAAGCCAACCCCAGTGTCGCTTTAAAGTAATGTTTGGGCTCCTGCTGCTGCCAACTCCAGGGTGTGATTCATCCAATTTTTGGGCTCCTGAAGCCAACCCCAGTGTCTCTTTAAAGTAATTTTTGTGCTCCTGCTGCTGCTGCTGCCAACTCCAGGGTGTGATTCATCCAATTTTTGGGCTCCTGAAGCCAACTCCAGTGTCTCTTTAAAGTAATGTTTGGGATCCTGCTGCTGCTGCCAACTCCAGGGTGTGATTCATCCAATTATTGGGCTCCTGAAGCAAACTCCAATGTCTCTTTAAAGTAATGGGTGGGTTCCTGCTGCTGCTGCTGCTGCTGCCAACTCCAGGGTGTGATTCATCCAATTTTTGGGCTCCTGAAGCCAACTCCAGTGTCTCTTTAAAGTAATGTTTGGGATCCTGCTGCTGCTGCCAACTCCAGGGTGTGATTCATCCAATTATTGGGCTCCTGAAGCAAACTCCAATGTCTCTTTAAAGTAATAGGTGGGTTCCTGCTGCTGCTGCTGCTGCCAACTCCAGGGTGTGATTCATCCAATTTTTGGGCTCCTGAAGCCAACCCCAGTGTCTCTTTAAAGTAATGTTTGGGCTCCTGCTGCTGCTGCCAACTCCAGGGTGTGATTCATCCAATCGTTGGGCTCCTGCTGCCAACTCCAGTGTCTCTTTAAAGTAATGTTTGGGCTCCTGCTGCTGCTGCTGCCAACTCCAGGGTGTGATTCATCCAATTTTTGGGCTCCTGAAGCCAACCCCAGTGTCTCTTTAAAGTAATGTTTGGGCTCCTGCTGCTGCTGCTGCCAACTCCAGGGTGTGATTCATCCAATTTTTGGGCTCCTGAAGCCAACTCCAATGTCTCTTTAAAGTAATGTTTGGGCTCCTGCTGCTGCTGCTGCTGCCAACTCCAGGGTGTGATTCATCCAATTTTTGGACTCCTGAAGCCAACCCCAGGTTCTCTTTAAAGTAATGTTTGGTCTCCTGTTGCTGCTGCTGTTGCCAACTCCAGGGTGTGATTCATCCATTCTTTGGGATCCTGCAGCCAACTCCAGTGTCTCTTTAAAGTAATATTTGGGCTCCTGCTGCTGCTGCTGCTGCCAACTCCAGGGTGTGATTCATCCATTTTTTGGGCTCCTGAAGCCAACCCCAGGGTCTCTTTAAAGTAATGTTTGGGCTCCTGCTGCTGCCAACTCCAGGGTGTGATTCATCCAATCTTGGGCTCTTGCTGCCAAATCCAGTGTCTCTTTTAAGTAATGTTTGGGCTCCTGGTGCTGCTGCTGCCAACTCCAGGGTGTGATTCATCCAATTTTAGGGCTCCTGAAGCCAACCCCAGTGTCTCTTTAAAGTAATGTTTGGGCTCCTGCTGCTGCTGCTGCCAACTCCAGGGTGTGATTCATCCAATTTTTGGGCTCCTGAAGCCAACTCCAATGTCTCTTTAAAGTAATGTTTGGGCTCCTTCTGCTGCTGCTGCTGCCAACTCCAGGGTGTGATTCATCCAATTTTTGGACTCCTGAAGCCAACCCCAGGTTCTCTTTAAAGTAATGTTTGGGCTCCTGCTGCTGCTGCTGCCAACTCCAGGGTGTGATTCATCCATTCTTTGGGCTCCTGCTGCCAACTCCAGTGTCTCTTTAAAGTAATATTTGGGCTCCTGCTGCTGCTGCCAACTCCAGGGTGTGATTCATCCAATTTTAGGGCTCCTGAAGCCAACCCCAGTGTCTCTTTAAAGTAATGTTTGGGCTCCTGCTGCTGCTGCTGCCAACTCCAGGGTGTGATTCATCCAATTTTTGGGCTCCTGAAGCCAACTCCAATGTCTCTTTAAAGTAATGTTTGGGCTCCTTCTGCTGCTGCTGCTGCCAACTCCAGGGTGTGATTCATCCAATTTTTGGACTCCTGAAGCCAACCCCAGGTTCTCTTTAAAGTAATGTTTGGGCTCCTGCTGCTGCTGCTGCCAACTCCAGGGTGTGATTCATCCATTCTTTGGGCTCCTGCTGCCAACTCCAGTGTCTCTTTAAAGTAATATTTGGGCTCCTGCTGCTGCTGCCAACTCCAGGGTGTGATTCATTCATTTTTTGGGCTCCTGAAGCCAACCCCAGTGTCTCTTTAAAGTACTGTTTGGGCTCCTGCTGCTGCTGCTGCCAACTCCAGGGTGTGATTCATCCAATCTTGGGCTCTTGCTGCCAAATCCAGTGTCTCTTTAAAGTAATATTTGGGCTCCTGCTGCTGCTGCTGCCAACTCCAGGGTGTGATTCATCCAATTTTTGGGCTCCTGAAGCCAACCCCAGTGTCTCTTTAAAGTAATGTTTGGGCTCCTGCTGCTGCTGCCAACTCCAGGGTGTGATTCATCCAATCTTTGGGCTCCTTCAGCCAACTCCAGTGTCTCTATAAAGTAATGTTTGGGCTCCTGCTGCTGCTGCCAACTCCAGGGTGTGATTCATCCAATTTTTGGGCTCCTGAAGCCAACCCCAGTGTCTCTTTAAAGTAATGTTTGGGCTCCTGCTGCTGCTGCTGTTGCCAACTCCAGCGTGTGATTCATCCATTCTTTGGGCTGCTGAAGCCAACCCCAGTGTCTCTTTAAAGTAATGTTTGGGCTCCTGCTGCTGCTGCTGCCAACTCCAGGGTGTGATTCATCCAATTTTTGGGCTCCTGAAGCCAACCCCAGTGTCTCTTTAAAGTAATGTTTGGGCTCCTGCTGCTGCTGCCAACTCCAGGGTGTGATTCATCCAATCTTTGGGCTCCTGAAGCCAACTCCAGTGTCTCTTTAAAGTAATATTTGGGCTCCTGCTGCTGCTGCTGTCAACTCCAGGGTGTGATTCATCCAATTTTTGGGCTCCTGAAGCCAACCCCAGTGTCTCTTTAAAGTAATGTTTGGGCTCCTGCTGCTGCTGCTTCCAACTCCAGGGTGTGATTCATCCAATTTTTGGGCTCCTGAAGCCAACTCCAATGTCTCTTTAAAGTAATGTTTGGGCTCCTGTTGCTGCTGCCAACTCCAGGGTGTGATTCATCCAATTTTTGGGCTGCTGAAGCCAACCCCAGTGTCTCTTTAAAGTAATGTTTGGGCTCCTGCTGCTGCTGCTTCCAACTCCAGGGTGTGATTCATCCAATTTTTGGGCTCCTGAAGCCAACTCCAATGTCTCTTTAAAGTAATGTTTGGGCTCCTGCTGCTGCTGCCAACTCCAGGGTGTGATTTATCCAATGTTTGGACTCCTGAAGCCAACCCCAGTGTCTCTTTAAAGTAATGTTTGGGCTCCTGCTGCTGCTGCCAACTCTAGGGTGTGATTCATCCAATTTTTGGGCTCCTGAAGCCAACCCCAGTGTCTCTTTAAAGTAATATTTGGGCTCCTGCTGCTGCTGCCAACTCCAGGGTGTGATTCATCCAATTTTTGGGCTCCTGAAGCCAACCCCAGTGTCTTTTTAAAGTACCGTTTGGGCTCCTGCTGCTGCTGCTACTGTTGCCAACTCCAGGGTGTGATTCATCCAATTTTGGGCTCTTGCTGCCAAATCCAGTGTCTCTTTAAAGTAATATTTTGCTCCTGATGCTGCTGCTTGCAACTGCAGGGTGTGATTCATCCAATCTTTTGGCTCCTGAAGCCAACTCCAGTGTCTCTTTCAAGCTATGTTTGGGCTCCTGCTGCTGCTTGAAACTCCAGGGTGTGTCAGTCAATTTTTGGGCTCCTGCTGCTGCCAACTCCAGTGTCTCTTTCAGCCAATGTTTGGGCTCCTGCTGCTGCTTGCAAGTCCAGGGTGTGATTCATCCAATTGTCGGGCTCCTGCTGCCATCTCCAGTGTCTCTTTAAAGCAATGTTTGTGCTCCTGCTGCTGCTGCTGCCAACTCCAGGGTGTGATTCATCCAATGTTTGGACTCCTGAAGCCAACCCCAGTGTCTCTTTAAAGTAATGTTTGGGCTCCTGCTGCTGCTGCTGCTGCTGCCAACTCCAGGGTGTGATTTATCCATTCTTTGGGCTTCTGCTGCCAACTCCAGTGTCTCTTTAAAGCAATGTTTGTGCTCCTGCTGCTGCTGCTGCCAACTCCAGGGTGTGATTCATCCAATGTTTGGACTCCTGAAGCCAACCCCAGTGTCTCTTTAAAGTAATGTTTGGGCTCCTGCTGCTGCTGCTGCTGCCAACTCCAGGGTGTGATTTATCCATTCTTTGGGCTTCTGCTGCCAACTCCAGTGTCTCTTTAAAGTAATGTTTGGGCTCCTGCTGCTGCTGCTGCCAACTCCAGGGTGTGATTCATCCAATTTTTGGGCTCCTGAAGCCAACCCCAGTGTCTCTTTTAAGTAGTATTTGGGCTCCTGCTGCTGCTGCCAACTCCAGGGTGTGATTCATCCAATTCTTGGGCTCCTGAAGCCAACCCCAGTGTCTTTTTAAAGTACTGTTTGGGCTCATGCTGCTGCTGCTGCCAACTCCAGGGTGTAATTCATCCAATTTTGGGCTCTTGCTGCCAAATCCAGTGTCTCTTTAAAGTAATATTTGGGCTTCTGCTGCTGCTGCTTGCAACTGCAGGGTGTGATTCATCCAATCTTTGGGCTCCTGCAGCCAACTCCAGTGTCTCTATCAAGCTATGTTTGGGCTCCTGCTGCTGCTGCTGCTTGAAACTCCAGGGTGTGTCAGTCAATTTTTGGGCTCCTGCTGCTGCCAACTCCAGTGTCCCTTTCAGCCAATGTTTGGGCTCCTGCTGCTGCTTGCAAGTCCAGGGTGTGATTCATCCAATTTTCGGGCTCCTGCTGCTGCCAACTCCAGTGTCTCTTTAAAGCAATATTTGTGCTCCTGCTGCTGCTGCTGCTGCCAACTCCAGGGTGTAATTCATCCAATATTTGGGCTCCTGCTGCCAACTCCAGTGTCTCTTTAAAGTCATGTTAGGGCTCCTGCTGCTGCCATCTCCAGGGTGTGATTCATCCAATTTTTGGGCTCCTGAAGCCAAACCCAGTGTCTGTTTAAAGTAATATTTGGGCTCCTGCTGCTGCTGCTGCCAACTCCAGGGTGTGATCCATCCAATTTCTGTGCTCCTGAAGCCAACCCCAGTGTCTCTTTAAAGTAATGTTTGGGCTCCTGCTGCTGCTGCCAACTCCAGGGTGTGATTCATCCAATTTTTGGGCTCCTGAAGCCAAACCCAGTGTCTGTTTAAAGTAATATTTGGGCTCCTGCTGCTGCTGCTGCCAACTCCAGGGTGTGATTCATCCAATTTTTGGGCTCCCGGAGCCAACCCCAGTGTCTCTTTAAAGTAATATTTGGGCTCCTGCTGCTGCTGCCAACTCCAGGGTGTGATTCATCCAATTTTTGGGCTCCTGAAGCCAACCCCAGTGTCTCTTTAAAGTAATGTTTGGGCTCCTGCTGCTGCTGCTGCCAACTCCAGGGTGTGATTCATCCAATTTTTGGGCTCCTGCTGCCAACCACAGTGTCTCTTTAAAGTAATGTTTGGGCTCCTGCTGCTGCTGCTGCCAACTCCAGGCTGTGATTCATCCAATCTTTGGGCTCCTGCTGCCAACTCCAGTGTCTCTTTAAAGTAATGTTTGGGCTCCTGCTGCTACCAACTCCAGGGTGTGATTCATCCAATTTTTGGGCTCCTGAAGCCAACTCCAGTGTATTTTTAAAGTAATGTTTGGGCTCCTGCTGCTGCTGCCAACTCCAGGGTGTGATTCATCCAATCTTTGGGCTCCTGAAGCCAACTCCAGTGTCTCTTTAAAGTAATGTTTGGGCTTCTGCTGCTGCCAAATCCAGGGTGTGATTCGTCCAATTTTTGGGCTCCTGCTGCCAACCCCAGTGTCTCTTTAAAGTAATGTTTGGGCTCCTGCTGCTGCTGCTGCTGCAAACTCCAGGGTGTGAAGTATCCAATTTCTGGGCTCCTGAAGCCAACTCCAGTGTCTCTTTAAAGTAATGTTTGGGCTCCTGCTGCTGCTGCTGCTGTCAACTCCAGGGTGTGATTCATCCAATTTTTGGGCTGCTGAAGCCAACCCCAGTGTCTCTTTAAAGTAATATTTGGGCTCCTGCTGCTGCTGCTGCTGCCAACTCCAGGGTGTGATTCATCCAATCTTTGGGCTCCTGCTGCCAACCCCAGTGTTTCTTTAAAGTAATGTTTGGGCTCCTGCTGCTGCTGCTGCCAACTCCAGGGTGTGATTCATCCATTTTTTGGGCTCCTGGAGCCAACCCCAGTGTCTCTTTAAAGTAATATTTGGGCTCCTGCTGCTGCCAACTCCAGGGTGTGATTCATCTAATTTTTGGGCTCCTGAAGCCAACTCCAGTGTATCTTTAAAGTAATGTTTGGGCTCCTGCTGCTGCTGCCAACTCCAGGGTGTGATTCATCCAATTTTTGGGCTCCTGAAGCCAACCCCAGTGTCTCTTTAAAGTAATGTTTGTGCTCCTGCTGCTGCTGCTGCCAACTCCAGGGTGTCATTCATCCAATCTTTGGGCTCCTGCTGCCAACTCCAGTGTCTCTTTAAAGTAATGTTTGGGCTCCTGCTGCTGCTGCCAACTCCAGGGTGTGATTCATCCAATTATTGGGCTCCTGAAGCAAACTCCAATGTCTCTTTAAAGTAATGGGTGGGTTACTACTGCTGCTTCTGCTGCCAACTCCAGGGTGTGATTCATCCAATTGTTGGGCTCCTGAAGCCAACCCCAGTGTCTCTTTAAAGTAATGTTTGGGCTCCTGCTGCTGCTGCCAACTCCAGGGTGTGATTCATCCAATCGTTGGGCTCCTGCTGCCAACTCCAGTGTCTCTTTAAAGTCATGTTTGGGCTCCTGCTGCTGCCGTCTCCAGGGTGTGATTCATCCAATTTTTGGGCTCCTGAAGCCAAACCCAGTGTCTGTTTAAAGTAATATTTGGGCTCCTGCTGCTGCTGCTGCCAACTCCAGGGTGTGATTCATCCAATCTTTGGGCTCCTGAAGCCAACCCCAGTGTCTCTTTAAAGTAATGTTTGGGCTCCTGCTGCTGCTGCTGCCAACTCCAGGGTGTAATTTATCCAATTTTGGGCTCTTGCTGCCAAATCCAGTGTCTCTTTAAAGTAATATTTGGGCTTCTGCTGCTGCTGCTTGCAACTGCAGGGTGTGATTCATCCAATCTTTGGGCTCCTGCAGCCAACTCCAGTGTCTCTATCAAGCTATGTTTGGGCTCCTGCTGCTGCTGCTGCTTGAAACTCCAGGGTGTGTCAGTCAATTTTTGGGCTCCTGCTGCTGCCAACTCCAGTGTCCCTTTCAGCCAATGTTTGGGCTCCTGCTGCTGCTTGCAAGTCCAGGGTGTGATTCATCCAATTTTCGGGCTCCTGCTGCTGCCAACTCCAGTGTCTCTTTAAAGCAATGTTTGTGCTCCTGCTGCTGCTGCTGCTGCCAACTCCAGGGTGTCATTCATCCAATCTTTGGGCTCCTACTGCCAACTCCAGTGTCTCTTTAAAGTCATGTTTGGGCTCCTGCTGCTGCCATCTCCAGGGTGTGATTCATCCAATTTTTGGGCTCCTGAAGCCAAACCCAGTGTCTGTTTAAAGTAATATTTGGGCTCCTGCTGCTGCCAACTCCAGGGTGTGATTCATCCAATTTTTGGGCTCCTGCTGCCAACCACAGTGTCTCTTTAAAGTAATGTTTGGGCTCCTGCTGCTGCCAACTCCAGGCTGTGATTCATCCAATCTTTGGGCTCCTGCTGCCAACTTCAGTGTCTCTTTAAATTAATGTTTGGGCTCCTGCTGCTGCCAACTCCAGGGTGTGATTCATCCAATTTTTGGGCTCCTGAAGCCAACTCCAGTGTATCTTTAAAGTAATGTTTGGGCTCCTGCTGCTGCTGCCAACTCCAGGGTGTGATTCATCCAATTTTTGGGCTCCTGAAGCCAACCCCAGTGTCTCTTTAAAGTAATATTTGGGCTTCTGCTGCTGCTGCTGCCAAATCCAGGGTGTGATTCATCCAATCTTTGGGCTCCTGAAGCCAACACCAGTGTCTCTTTAAAGTAATGTTTGGGCTCCTGCTGCTGCCAACTCCAGGGTGTGATTCGTCCAATTTGTGGGCTCCTGCTGCCAACCCCAGTGTCTCTTTAAAGTAATGTTTGGGCTCCTGCTGCTGCTGCTGCAAACTCCAGGGTGTGAAGTATCCAATTTCTGGGCTCCTGAAGCCAACTCCAGTGTCTCTTTAAAGTAATGTTTGGGCTCCTGCTGCTGCTGCTGCTGTCAACTCCAGGGTGTGATTCATCCAATTTTTGGGCTGCTGAAGCCAACCCCAGTGTCTCTTTAAAGTAATGTTTGGGCTCCTGCTGCTGCTGCTGCTGCTGCCAACTCCAGGGTGTGATTCATCCAATCTTTGGGCTCCTGCTGCCAACCCCAGTGTTTCTTTAAAGTAATGTTTGGGCTCCTGCTGCTGCTGCTGCCAACTCCAGGGTGTGATTCATTCAATTTTTGGGCTCCTGAAGCCAACCCCAGTGTCTCTTTAAAGTAATGCTTGGGCTCCTGCTGCTGCTGCTGCACACTCCAGGGTGTGATTCATCCAATTTTTCGGCTCCTGAAGCCAACCCCAGTGTCTCTTTAAAGTAATGTTTGGGCTCCTGCTGCTGCTGCTGCTGCCAACTCCAGGTTGTGATTCATCCATTTTTTGGGCTCCTGAAGCCAACCCCAGTGTCTCTTTAAAGTAATATTTGGGCTCCTGCTGCTGCCAACTCCAGGGTGTGATTCATCCAATTTTTGGGCTCCTGAAGCCAACTCCAGTGTATCTTTAAAGTAATGTTTGGGCTCCTGCTGCTGCTGCCAATTCCAGGGTGTGATTCATCCAATTTTTGGGCTCCTGAAGCCAACCCCAGTGTCTCTTTAAAGTAATGTTTGGGCTCCTGCTGCTGCTGCTGCCAACTCCAGGGTGTGATTCATCCAATTTTTGGGCTCCTGAAGCCAACCCCAGTGTCTCTTTAAAGTAATGTTTGTGCTCCTACTGCTGCTGCTGCTGCCAACTCCAGGGTGTCATTCATCCAATCTTTGGGCTCCTGCTGCCAACTCCAGTGTCTCTTTAAAGTAATGTTTGGGCTCCTGCTGCTGCTGCCAACTCCAGGGTGTGATTCATCCAAATATTGGGCTCCTGAAGCAAACTCCAATGTCTCTTTAAAGTAATGGGTGGGTTCCTGCTGCTGCTGCTGCTGCCAACTCCAGGGTGTGATTCATCCAATTTTTGGGCTCCTGAAGCCAACCCCAGTGTCTCTTTAAAGTAATGTTTGGGCTCCTGCTGCTGCTGCCAACTCCAGGGTGTGATTCATCCAATCGTTGGGCTCCTGCTGCCAACTCCAGTGTCTCTTTAAAGTAATGTTTGGGCTCCTGCTGCTGCTGCCAACTCCAGGGTGTGATTCATCCAATTTTTGGGCTCCTGAAGCCAACTCCAGTGTATCTTTAAAGTAATGTTTGGGCTCCTGCTGCTGCTACTGCCAACTCCAGGGTGTGATTCATCCAATTTTTGGGCTCCTGAAGCCAACTCCAATGTCTCTTTAAAGTAATGTTTGGGCTCCTGCTGCTGCTGCTGCTGCTGCCAACTCCAGGGTGTGATTCATCCAATTTTTGGACTCCTGAATCTAACCCCAGGTTCTCTTTAAAGTAATGTTTGGGCTCCTGCTGCTGCTGCTGTTGCCAACTCCAGGGTGTGATTCATCCATTTTTTGGGCTCCTGAAGCCAACCCCAGTGTCTCTTTAAAGTACTGTTTGGGCTCCTGCTGCTGCTGCTGCCAACTCCAGGGTGTGATTCATCCAATCTTGGGCTCTTGCTGCCAAATCCAGTGTCTCTTTAAAGTAATGTTTGGGCTCCTGCTGCTGCCAACTCCAGGGTGTGATTCATCCAATTTTAGGGCTCCTGAAGCCAACCCCAGTGTCTCTTTAAAGTAATGTTTGGGCTCCTGCTGCTGCTGCTGCCAACTCCAGGGTGTGATTCATCCAATTTTTGGGCTCCTGAAGCCAACTCCAATGTCTCTTTAAAGTAATGTTTGGGCTCCTTCTGCTGCTGCTGCTGCCAACTCCAGGGTGTGATTCATCCAATTTTTGGACTCCTGAAGCCAACCCCAGGTTCTCTTTAAAGTAATGTTTGGGCTCCTGCTGCTGCTGCTGCTGCTGCTGCCAACTCCAGGGTGTGATTCATCCATTCTTTGGGCTCCTGCTGCCAACTCCAGTGTCTCTTTAAAGTAATATTTGGGCTCCTGCTGCTGCTGCTGCTGCTGCCAACTCCAGGGTGTGATTCATTAATTTTTTGGGCTCCTGAAGCCATCCCCAGTGTCTCTTTAAAGTACTGTTTGGGCTCCTGCTGCTGCTGCTGCCAACTCCAGGGTGTGATTCATCCAATCTTGGGCTCTTGCTGCCAAATCCAGTGTCTCTTTAAAGTAATATTTGGGCTCCTGCTGCTGCTGCTTGCAACTGCAGGGTGGAATTCATCCAATCTTTGGGCTCCTGCAGCCAACTCCAGTGTCTCTTTCAAGCTATGTTTGGGCTGGTGCTGCTGCTGCTGCTGCTGCTGCTTGAAACTCCAGGGTGTGTCAGTCAATTTTTGGGCTCCTGCTGCTGCCAACTCCAGTGTCTATTTCAGCCAATGTTTGGGCTCCTGCTGCTGCTTGCAAGTCCAGGGTGTGATTCATCCAATTTTTGGGCTCCTGCTGCTGCCAACTCCAGTGTCTCTTTAAAGCAATGTTTGGGCTCCTGCCCCTCATAGTGATGCCACTTCAATTCTCTGCAATTGTGCCGCTCTGCGATTCTATTAGCGATGCCTCTGATCTGCATGTGATATTTATTTACCGTATTATTTAACTAACCCAGCACACATCCTATGCATGTTACAGCAATGCAAAATGGTTTACAACCCTACTGAGGCTCTAGGAGGCTCAGAAATAGCCGTTTCTAATAGCGATTCGTCGCAAATAAATTCGGACTGAAACAAATGTTGTCGGAAAATTCGGCGAATCAGCCGAATCGAATTTTTCAAAAGTTCGCTCATCTCTATTTATAACCCTATTGAGGCTCTATTAGGCTTAGAAATAGCTATTTTTAATAGCAATTCATTGCAAATAAATTCGGGTTTTGTCGGAAAATTCGGCGAATCAGTCGAATCAAATTTTTCAAAAGTTCGCTCATCTCTAGTGCTGAGGTGTGCTGAGCTGTGCACCCCTTTAAGGCTTGAGAAGCTGGTGAATAGTCTGAGGCAATATTTCTCCTTGGGCCCCTTTATTACCACAGAAATACAGTCTTAGGAGCTCTTACTCTGTTCGGCGTGTGCAGAGCTAGTTTAGCTGGTGGCCATCTTGGATTCCTGTCAGCATTAAGCCGCCTTTTTTGCTTGGGGTTGATAGACTAACATGAGGGAGGGCCTCTCCAGAAGTCCCCTTACTCTCACCTCACTGCCTGGATGCTGTGGTGAGCACCGCTCGCTTCTATAACACCCCTTCCACTCGGTGGGCAAGGAGCCAAACTAGCAGGCTGCCATCAGCTTCACGTGCGCATGAAAAAAAAAGTTTTAATTAAATATTGTATAAAATACATTTACGTAAGTGTGTTCAATACATTTTCCTTGTGTCATTTCTCATTTTTATGCATACCTTACTTTATGGACATTTGTTGTTTGATTTTTTTTCATGTGTGCATTAAGTGGGTTATTACTAACAACTGGCAAGAGCATCATGTCAATAGCATCTTTACAAATACATTTATTTTGTTGAATTTGTCGAACTGCAAGTTGCACCAAGGGTAAAGAGGAGGAAATTAAGATAAAAATAATTTCTGAACCAAATGGAATGCTAAAATACCTATCTTCCTGAACCCTACAACAGGCTGTGTGCAGAACCCCCCTAGACAGCGCGAAGAACCTGCCCCCCGATCACCCCATAACAGGCAATGTGCATTATTCTCCCCAATACCCCATAACAGGCAGGGTGCAGAATTCCCCCTCATCCCCTCATAACAGGTTGTGTGCAGAATCCTCCCCCCAATAACTCTATAATAGGCAGTGTGCAGAATTCCCCTCCTCCAAACACCCCATAACAGGCAGTATGCAGATAATAGCGGACCACTGGGTGGGCTGGAAAAAGTTACACTTACAAACAGACTCTGTACCTGCCTACCCATGAGTCTTCTATTGCCCAGTGGACACACACACACATTGGCACATTCTTGCCACACCTCAACATTGCTGATCTTTCTCCTGCAACTCCGGTTCAGGGTGGCAGGTGGAAGTGTCTACAGCTATGTCCATTGTTTTAAATGGCCATGGGAAATGGCTGTGGGAAGCCCATGAAAGGTGCTGGAGCTCTTTTTTCTTAACATTTGCTCCATAAGACACACAAACATTTCCCTCCATTTTTGGGGTGGAAAAGAGCATCTTTTGGAGCAAAAAATATGGCATTTCACACTGCTATACATTATATATATATATATATATATATATATATATATATATATATATATATTTATATATAATCATTGTTACCCCCGAAATGTTTCCTGTAAATGAAGTATTTCGAACACTTGTTTTCTTATGCATATGTTTATTTCCTTTTTTTGTAGTGGAACAACATAAAACAATGAATTCACGCAAAACTGGGCTGGAAAACTTTACTACCACCCTCCATTTATTATTTGTTTGAACCCTTGGGAAAAAAAAGCTGAGTCAATTGCATCATATAACCATCAACTAGAGATGAGCGAACTTTTGAAAAATTCGATTCGACTGATTCGCCGAATTTTCCGACAAAAATCGTTTCGACCCGAATAAATTCGCGACGAATCGCTATTAAAAACGGCTATTTCTGAGCCTCCTACAGCCTCAATAGGGTTGTAAACCATTCAGCCTTGCTGTAACACGCACAGGATGCGTGCTGGGTTAGTTAAATAATACTTTGAAGAAATATCACATGCAGATCAGAGGCATCGCTAATAGAATCGCAGAGCGGCACAATTGCAGAGAGTTGAAGTGGCATCACTATGAGGGGCAGAAGGAGCCCAAATATACACTGGAGTTGGCCTCAGGAGCCCAAAAATTGGATGAATCACACCCTGGAGTTGGCAGAAGTTGGCAGCAGCAGCAGCAGCAGGAGCCCAAATATACACTGGAGTTGGCTTCAGGAGCCCAAAAATTGGATGAATCACACCCTGGAGTTGGCAGAAGTTGGCAGCAGCAGCAGCAGGAGCCCAAATATACACTGGAGTTGGCCTCAGGAGCCCAAAAATTGGATGAATCACACCCTGGAGTTGGCAGGAGTTGACAGTAGCAGCAGCAGGAGCCCAAATATACACTGGAGTTGGCCTCAGGAGCCCAAAAATTGGATGAATCACACCCTGGAGTTGGCAGAAGTTGGCAGCAGCAGCAGCAGGAGCCCAAATATACACTGGAGTTGGCCTCAGGAGCCCAAAAATTGGATGAATCACACCCTGGAGTTGGCAGGAGTTGACACCAGCAGCAGCAGGAGCCCAAATATACACTGGAGTTGGCTTCAGGAGCCCAAAAATTGGATGAATCACACCCTGGAGTTGGCAGAAGTTGGCAGCAGCAGCAGCAGGAGCCCAAATATACACTGGAGTTGGCCTCAGGAGCCCAAAAATTGGATGAATCACACCCTGGAGTTGGCAGAAGTTGGCAGCAGCAGCAGCAGGAGCCCAAATATACACTGGAGTTGGCTTCAGGAGCCCAAAAATTGGATGAATCACACCCTGGAGTTGGCAGGAGTTGACACCAGCAGCAGCAGGAGCCCAAATATACACTGGAGTTGGCTTCAGGAGCCCAAAAATTGGATGAATCACACCCTGGAGTTGGCAGAAGTTGGCAGCAGCAGCAGCAGGAGCCCAAATATACACTGGAGTTGGCCTCAGGAGCCCAAAAATTGGATGAATCACACCCTGGAGTTGGCAGGAGTTGACAGTAGCAGCAGCAGGAGCCCAAATATACACTGGAGTTGGCCTCAGGAGCCCAAAAATTGGATGAATCACACCCTGGAGTTGGCAGAAGTTGGCAGCAGCAGCAGCAGGAGCCCAAATATACACTGGAGTTGGCCTCAGGAGCCCAAAAATTGGATGAATCACACCCTGGAGTTGGCAGGAGTTGACACCAGCAGCAGCAGGAGCCCAAATATACACTGGAGTTGGCTTCAGGAGCCCAAAAATTGGATGAATCACACCCTGGAGTTGGCAGAAGTTGGCAGCAGCAGCAGCAGGAGCCCAAATATACACTGGAGTTGGCCTCAGGAGCCCAAAAATTGGATGAATCACACCCTGGAGTTGGCAGAAGTTGGCAGCAGCAGCAGCAGGAGCCCAAATATACACTGGAGTTGGCCTCAGGAGCCCAAAAATTGGATGAATCACACCCTGGAGTTGGCAGGAGTTGACAGTAGCAGCAGCAGGAGCCCAAATATACACTGGAGTTGGCCTCAGGAGCCCAAAAATTGGATGAATCACACCCTGGAGTTGGCAGAAGTTGGCAGCAGCAGCAGCAGGAGCCCAAATATACACTGGAGTTGGCCTCAGGAGCCCAAAAATTGGATGAATCACACCCTGGAGTTGGCAGAAGTTGGCAGCAGCAGCAGCAGGAGCCCAAATATACACTGGAGTTGGCCTCAGGAGCCCAAAAATTGGATGAATCACACCCTGGAGTTGGCAGGAGTTGACAGTAGCAGCAGCAGGAGCCCAAATATACACTGGAGTTGGCCTCAGGAGCCCAAACATTGGATGAATCACACCCTGGAGTTGGCAGAAGTTGGCAGCAGCAGCAGCAGGAGCCCAAATATACACTGGAGTTGGCCTCAGGAGCCCAAAAATTGGATGAATCACACCCTGGAGTTGGCAGGAGTTGACAGTAGCAGCAGCAGGAGCCCAAATATACACTGGAGTTGGCCTCAGGAGCCCAAAAATTGGATGAATCACACCCTGGAGTTGGCAGAAGTTGGCAGCAGCAGCAGCAGGAGCCCAAATATACACTGGAGTTGGCTTCAGGAGCCCAAAAATTGGATGAATCACACCCTGGAGTTGGCAGGAGTTGACACCAGCAGCAGCAGGAGCCCAAATATACACTGGAGTTGGCCTCAGGAGCCCAAACATTGGATGAATCACACCCTGGAGTTGGCAGAAGTTGGCAGCAGCAGCAGCAGGAGCCCAAATATACACTGGAGTTGGCCTCAGGAGCCCAAAAATTGGATGAATCACACCCTGGAGTTGGCAGGAGTTGACAGTAGCAGCAGCAGGAGCCCAAATATACACTGGAGTTGGCCTCAGGAGCCCAAAAATTGGATGAATCACACCCTGGAGTTGGCAGAAGTTGGCAGCAGCAGCAGCAGGAGCCCAAATATACACTGGAGTTGGCCTCAGGAGCCCAAAAATTGGATGAATCACACCCTGAAGTTGGCAGAAGTTGGCAGCAGCAGCAGCAGCAGGAGCCCAAATATACACTGGAGTTGGCCTCAGGAGCCCAAAAATTGGATGAATCACACCCTGGAGTTGGCAGGAGTTGGCAGCAGCAGCAGCAGGAGCCCAAAAAATGGCCTAAAGACATAAATATGTTTTGCACCATTTGGAAAGTGTAAAACGTGGCACCATGCTGAATCTAGTCGCATGCATCAGGCATTGGTGGGTGGAAATCCTGGCTGATCCATCCCTGATTCATTTTGACAAAGGTGAGTCTCTCCACATTTTTAGTTGACAGACGAGTTCTCCTCGCCGTAACTATGGCCCCCGCCGCACTAAACACCCGCTCAGATGGCACGCTACTTGCCGGGCAGGACAGCTTTTCCAGGGCAAACTCTGCTAGTTGCGGCCACAAATCAAGTTTGGCTGCCCAGAAGTCCAGCGGATCCTCAAGGTGTGTTGGCATGGTCATGTCAAAGTATGACATGACCTGCTGGTTCAGGTCCTGCTCCAGGTCTTCCTGCTGCTCATGAGTAGCCTCACTATGCGGGTGTAGAAAGCTACTCATTAGCGACTGAAGACTGAGGCTGCTGCTGCTGATGGAGCTTCTGCTGCTGCTGCTGCCAACCCCCCCAGCGGCCATGGCAGTGGAAGGTGAGCGCAGAGGTCCCCTCGAGTCAGACCTGCGAGAGTATGGACCATGGCGCAGATAGGCATCGGCCAACTGCCTACGTAGAATGTCTTTGTAGTAGTTGAGTTTGTCCTCCCTCTCGGTGGGTTTAAAAAATGCCCCCATTTTGTGCCGGAAGCGAGGGTCCAATAAGGTGGACAGCCAGAAGTCATCCCGCCGACAGATGGAAACAATTCTGGGGTCACTACGCAAGCATGTGAGCATGCTTCGTGCCATTTGCGCAAGTGACTCGGATGGACTACCTGTCTCCATCTCCACTGCATACTGCCACGGTGTGCCCGGGTCCTCTGTCTCTCCTTCCTCAAAAACCTCTAGCTCCTCTGGCTGCTCCTGCTCCTCCTCTCCTGTCCGCTGACTAGATAAACCAGCCATTTCGCCAAGCCTAAACTGTGTTTCGCTGGGCAACTCCTCCTCCTCCTCTTCCTCCTCCTCCTCCTCCAGTTCAGCTCCAACGGGGTTCATGTGGCCGTAAGATGTAAACGCCATGTCTCCAGTGCCCTGACCAGCCATGGTTTCCAACATGTGCTGTAGTACATGAAGCAGTGGAATCACGTCGTTCATCCCGTAATCCTGCCGACTGACAAATAAAGTGGCTTCCTCAAAGGGCCTGAGCAAACGGCAGGTGTCACGTATGAGCTGCCACTGGTTGACATTGAAGTTACACAGGGGAGTCCCCCTATCTGCTTGGATCATCAGGAAATCCGTGATGGCTTTTCTCTGTTCATATAATCGGTCCAACATGTGAAGGGTGGAATTCCAACGGGTGGAAACATCGCAAATCAGACTATGTTGGGGGATACCATTCTGACGCTGTAGCTCAAGAAGGGTGTGTTTGGCGGTGTAGGAGTGGCTGAAGTGCATGCAAAGTTTCCGTGAAGTTGTTAGGATGTCCTGCAGATGGGGGGAACACTTCAGAAACCGCTTGACAACCAGATTGAAGACGTGAGCCATGCAGGGGGCATGGGTCAGGCTTCCTTGGCGCAGCGCAGACAAAATGTTCTTCCCATTGTCGGTAACCATGATTCCCATTTTAAGTTTTCTCGGAGTAAGCCATGTTTGGATTTCCTGATGAATACATTTAAGCAGTTCCTCCCCTGTGTGACTCCGTTCGCCAAGACAAACCATGTGAAGCACTGCGTGACACCTCCGTGCCCTGCACACATGGTAGACTGGAGGGGCACTGAGACTTGAGCCTACAGTGGAGGGTGAGGAGATGGCGGAGGATGAGGAGGCCGAGTCGCACGGTGTCACAGGCCCAATGGGCAGAGAGCGCGGAGGCCGAAGCGGCGTGACCTGTCCAAGTTGCTGCTGCAAAGGGACCACATTCACCCAGTGGGCCGTAAACGACATGTACTGCCCCTGACCGTAGTTACAGCTCCAGATGTCGGCGCTGCCATGTATTTTGCTACACACCAACAGGCTCAAGGACTGGCCCACCTTCTGTTCAACAAAAGTGTGCAGCGCTGGTACTGCCTTCTTGGCAAAGAAATGACGGCTTGGGACTCTCCACCTCGGCTCGGCACAAGCCATCAGTTCTCTGAAAGGTGCAGATTCCACCACCTGAAAAGGGAGCGACTGCAGCACC
The DNA here is from genome assembly GCA_027917425.1 of Gastrophryne carolinensis. Classification (NCBI taxonomy): domain Eukaryota; kingdom Metazoa; phylum Chordata; class Amphibia; order Anura; family Microhylidae; genus Gastrophryne; species Gastrophryne carolinensis. The sequence goes on from CM051234.1 coordinate 9,103,338, forward strand.
AGCAACTTGGACAGGAGCACATTCAGCTTCTGCGCCGTAGGATGAGTGGGCGCATACTGCTGTCTCTTGGACATGGCTTCGCTGATGGATTGCTGGCGGGATGCATGACTTGGAGGAGGAGGAGCAGGAGCGACAGAGGATGGGTATGACGCACAGCTGCCTTCGGCTGAGGTGCTGGAGCCTTGGCTGGCAGAAATTGGGAGCTCACTTGGTGAGGAAGCAGACTGGACCACCCCTTGGGAGCCTCGGTTCTCCCAGGTCGTTTTATGGTGACGCATCATATGTTGACGCAGGGCCGTGGTGCCAACATTTGGACCCTGGCCACGCTTCACCTTTTGCCTACATATCTTGCATGTGGCCATGTTACCCTCCTGCGGATGCCTCAGGAAAAACTGCCACACTGCCGAGTAGCTACTTTTCCCACCCCCTGGCCTCACTGATTCACTGCTGCTGTTGCCAACTCCAGGAACCCCTGCTCCACTACCTCCCGATAAGGTAGATTGCCGCACAGCAGGTGCTCTACCCCGGCCCCGGCCCCGGCCGGCTCCAGCCTTTGGAATTGTGCCCCCATGCTGACTGCTACCACCTTGCTGCCTCAGCTGCTGACTCCGGGGCAACCTGCACCCCTCTTCTCCTGATGATGACGATGAAGCCCCTTCATCACCCGGCTCCCAAGTGCGATCGGCTTCATCGTCATCATCATCATCATCACCGAGTTGTGGCTGTACGTCACTGATGTTCGTGGATTCGTCAACAGTGTCTGGCGCAGGAGCTGGAACGCTCGCAGCACCCACGACACTGTCCACATCACTATTTGTCTGCCTAGCTAAAGAAGCCACCTCCATTTCTTGGCTGGGCAGTAGCTGCTGACTGTCCTCTATCTGATGGTCCTCCTCACTAAAGAGTGGAGCTGAACCCAAAGCATAGGATACGTCGCTGGGGGAGGGAACGGCGTAGGCCAGAGGCAATGGGAGGACAGGGACTGCTCTCGGGGCATGCCAACTCAGGGTTGTGTCAGAGGAACCTACCGACCCTAGACTGGGGGTCTCAGACGTAAGTTGTGATGATGTTGTTGATGAGCGCGTCAACCAATCTACCACGGCAGATGCGTTACTGGTGGAGACCCGACCGCTAGCAGATACTGGCAGATTAGGTCTCTCAGCGTGACTCCTGCTGCTACTGGCCCCCAGTCTGATGCGAGCTCTGCCTGCGGAATCTTGGCCTCTGCCACTCCTCTTTTCACTTCCAGGCACTTGTCTGCCCGACATAGTCTAACTGGCGTGGTAGTAGGTGATATTTAAAAAAACCCCGGGCAGCGGTGGGTCTATATGAAACAGAATATAATGCACACCAAAAGTGAGCAGTAACACTCAGCCTCCAACAGGCCTGCTTAGTGTAAATAAGAGAGCTGCTTAGTGTAAATAAAGAGGGGTATGCTATGTTACAGAATGGGATGCCTCAACAGAAGTGCACCTGGCAGGCAGCAGTAAGCCTATGCCCAGCAAAAGTGTCTTATAATATAAATATAATAAGAGCAAATGCTTATATGGTCTTAAACAGAGGCTGCTTTAGTCACAGAATGGGATGCCCTGGGCAGGAATGGACCTGGCAGGGTCCAGTAGTGCTTTGGCCAGCAAAAGTGTCTTTATCAGGCCTAATTTCAAATATGATAAGAGCAAATGCTTATATGGTCTTAAACAGAGGCTGCTGTAGTCACAGAATGGGATGCCCTGGGCAGGAATGGACCTGGCAGGGTCCAGTAGTGCTTTGGCCAGCAAAAGTGTCTTTATCAGGCCTAATTTCAAATATGATAAGAGCAAATGCTTATATGGTCTTAAACAGAGGCTGCTGTAGTCACAGAATGGGATGCCCCGGGCAGGAATGGACCTGGCAGGGTCCAGTAGTGCTTTGGCCAGCAAAAGTGTCTTTATCAGACCTAATTTCAAATATGATAAGAGCAAATGCTTATATGGTCTTAAACAGAGGCTGCTGTAGTCACAGAATGGGATGCCCCGGGCAGGAATGGACCTGGCAGGGTCCAGTAGTGCTTTGGCCAGCAAAAGTGTCTTTATCAGGCCTAATTTCAAATATGATAAGAGCAAATGCTTATATGGTCTTAAACAGAGGCTGCTGTAGTCACAGAATGGGATGCCCTGGGCAGGAATGGACCTGGCAGGGTCCAGTAGTGCTTTGGCCAGCAAAAGTGTCTTTATCAGGCCTAATTTCAAATATGATAAGAGCAAATGCTTATATGGTCTTAAACAGAGGCTGCTTTAGTCACAGAATGGGATGCCCTGGGCAGGAATGGACCTGGCAGGGTCCAGTAGTGCTTTGGCCAGCAAAAGTGTCTTTATCAGGCTAATTTCAAATATGATAGGAGCAAATGCTTATATGGTCTTAAACAGAGGCTGCTGTAGTCACAGAATGGGATGCCCCGGGCAGGAATGGACCTGGCAGGGTCCAGTAGTGCTTTGGCCAGCAAAAGTGTCTTTATCAGGCCTAATTTCAAATATGATAAGAGCAAATGCTTATATGGTCTTAAACAGAGGCTGCTTTAGTCACAGAATGGGATGCCCTGGGCAGGAATGGACCTGGCAGGGTCCAGTAGTGCTTTGGCCAGCAAAAGTGTCTTTATCAGGCTAATTTCAAATATGATAAGAGCAAATGCTTATATGGTCTTAAACAGAGGCTGCTGTAGTCACAGAATGGGATGCCCTGGGCAGGAATGGACCTGGCAGGGTCCAGTAGTGCTTTGGCCAGCAAAAGTGTCTTTATCAGGCCTAATTTCAAATATGATAAGAGCAAATGCTTATATGGTCTTAAACAGAGGCTGCTTTAGTCACAGAATGGGATGCCTCACAGCAGACTTAAGATCAGTTCAGTATATATGCACAGTTAGTTACTATAAGCAGCCTGAAAACGCTAACAAAGGCTGGATGAAAAAAAAAAAATCTCCCTGTCAGCCAGCTCCGTTTTTCCTACCTTTCCCTGGCTTTCTGTCTGTCTCCTGTCTGTCTCCTGCCTGTCTCCTGCCTGTCCCTGTCTGTCCCTGTCTCCAGCCTGTCTAACTGCCTCAGCTACACAGCGTTCTGTCTGTCTGTCACGAATGCAATAGAGAAATGAGGAAAAGCAAGATGGCCGCCGTTAAATACCGCTGTGTGACGTCACCGGGCTTGCTGGCTGCTGATAGGCTGCATGTGACTGCCCCAGCTTGCACTGGCGCGGGATACATGTCCAGACATGTCCCGTCCGCCATCTTAGAATGCCTGTAAATGTAAATGAATGGATGTTAAAGGAAAACTTCGAGTGATCGAATCGCGGGGAAATTCGGATTCGATCCGAATCGAATTTTTCCTGAAATTCGGATCGAATCCGGGTTCGTCCGGATCGATTCGCTCATCCCTACCATCAACCTTTTCATATACACTTGGAAAAAATTGGTTTAAGGTGCGCACTCAGTAATCAGAGAATAAAGTTTTACTCAAATAATTTGAAAGCAATTCATTTATTTTACATATAAAAATCACAAAAAACACATATGTAACAGTCAGAAAATTCACACATCTATTAAATCATCTCTATCATGATAATGTATACTCAGGGACGCGCTGGATATAATGGTAACAAAATGTTTAACCTGACTGGTAACAAAATGTATTCAGGCCAATATTAAAGTGCTTAGTGCTAAACAGGCATAGTATCAAAATAACAGCAATAAGATCAAAAACATGAAATTGTATTATAAAAGCATAATTACTGCACACACCTCAATGGCCTCTAATACCCTTATCAGATAATCTCAGCGCAGCCCTTCATATACATTTTATTTCAATGAGAAGCATAGCAGCATAACAGCATATAATGAATAACATTAGAATCCAACACAATTATCAAACCTCCATGTCTCTCAGCATCAACCGCGCACTCAGCAAAACGCATCTATTCCTCACACCTGACGGGCCGTTTCGAGCCTCCATGGCTCTTTGTCAAAGGTACGCTACTCTAACCACCATAACCCACGCTCTTTTAAACACCTGGTGCATCACGCCCCTAGCATCACGTGACTCCCGATGACGCGGTCACACCGCCGCATCATCATGAGCACGCAGCCCACCCAGCGTTGGTCCCAGCGTGCGTGTCTACCACACTGGAGCGCACGCCACTGACGTAGCCCGCTCCAGCCTGTCAGCACGCACGCGCACGGGGCCACAGCCGTCGGGCTCCATCTTTACAAAGTAACAGCTGCAATTATCAATATTCACAAAGCAAACAGCGCAAATGAAAGATGTATATTGCTAGGGAGAGCACATTCCTTAATCCTCAGCATTTGCACCATTTCTCGCATACCTATGCAGAAAAATAATAAAACAAAATATCAATATCACCAGATATTACGTTTGCCTATATAAATCTTCCACATCCATAACCCTCACGTCACACACTCACATGCTTTTGTGATTCTAACCTATCTGCTACCTTATGACAACCCCTCTACCCTACCTTCAAGTGGACCTAAACTCTACCAAATTCATAATACTTAACTCGCCTCATGTCTATTTAAACCATGATTATCTCATATGAATACATCTAAACCCATCAAAGATGATTATAGTTCTAAAGTTTAAAACTTAATGCCCATAATAGTAACAAAAGGGTCTGCACATTATTACAAAAGATATATTACATCACTATTGGAATGAAGAATACTCCAATTCTTCATTCATCCCCAAAGGGGCTAAAGCATTCAATTCATATATCCAAGTCATCTCTCTACGTGCCAATATCACCCCCTCTCTTGGATGGCTTAATCTGTTCAATAACCATGAACCTTAGCTGAGAGATGTTATGTCCCATCGATAAGAAATGTCTCGCTACCAGCGAGGTTCCATCTCCTCTCCTAATTGCACTCCTATGTTCTGATATCCGCATCCGAACCTCCCTTGTGGTCTGCCCCACATATACCATCCCACAGGGACATTTTAACAAAAATACCAGAACGCTAGAGGAACAGTTGACAAAGTCCCTAATCGAATATTTTTTCCCTGTCCGAGGGTGAAAAAAATTTTGTCCTTTTATGGCAAAACTGCATTGGGCACAGTGTCCACAATTGTACATCCCTTTTGGCTTAGGAAGATCAAAGATAGTCTGGTCTCCCTTCGGGTAATTGACCTCTGTATCTGCCCTAATCAGATGACTACGGATGTTCCTAGGACATTTATAAGTAATCAATGGGGGTGACGAAAACACTGCACCAAGTGTAGGATCACTCGACAGTACCATCCAGTGTTTCTGTATGATCCGCTTAATCTGATTACTCCGTACACTACAGGTCCTTCTCAAAAAATTAGCATATAGTGCTAAAGTTCATTATTTTCCATAATGAAATGATAAAAATTAAACTTTCATATATTTGAGATTCATTGCACACCAACTGAAATTTTTCAGGTCTTTTTTTTATTTAATACTGATGATTTTGCCATACAGCTCATGAAAACCCCAAAATCCTATCTCAAAAAATTAGCATATTTCATCCAACCAATAAAAGAAAAGTGTTTTTAATAAAAAAAAAGTCAACCTTCAAATAATTATGTTCAGTTATGCACTCAATACTTGGTCGGGAATCCTTTTGCAGAAATGACTGCTTCAATGCGGCGTGGCATGGAGGCAATCAGCCTGTGGCACTGCTGAGGTGTTATGGAGGCCCATGATGCTTCGATAGCGGCCTTAAGCTCATCCAGAGTGTTGGGTCTTGCATCTCTCAACTTTCTCTTCACAATATTCCACAGATTCTCTATGGGGTTCAGGTCAGGAGAGTTGGCAGGCCAATTGAGCACAGTAATACCATGGTCAGTAAACCATTTACCAGTGGTTTTGGCACTGTGAGCAGGTGCCAGGTCGTGCTGAAAAATGAAAACTTCATCTCCATAAAGCTTTTCAGCCGATGGAAGCATGAAGTGCTCCAAAATCTCCTGATAGCTAGCTGCATTGACCCTGCCCTTTATAAAACACAGTCGACCAACACCAGCAGCTGACATGGCACCCCAGACCATCACTGACTGTGGGGACTTGACACTGAACTTCAGGCATTTTGGAATTTCCTTCTCCCCAGTCTTCCTCCAGACTCTGGCACCTTGATTTCCGAATGACATGCAAAATTTGCTTTCATCAGAAAAAAGTACTTGGGACCACTGAGCAACAGTCCAGTGCTGCTTCTCTGTTGCCCAGGTCAGGCGCTTCTGCCGCTGTTTCTGGTTCAAAAGTGGCTTGACCTGAGGAATGCGGCACGGTGGCTCTGGATGTTTCTACTCCAGACTCAGTCCACTGCTTCTGCAGGTCCCCCAAGGTCTGGAATCGGTCCTTCTCCACAATCCTCCTCAGGGTCCGGTCACCTCTTCTCGTTGTGCAGCGTTTTCTGCCACATTTTTTCCTTCCCACAGACTTCCCATTGAGGTGCCTTGATACAGCACTCTGGGAACAGCCTATTTGTTCAGAAATGTCTTTCTGGGTCTTACCCTCTTGCTTGAGGGTGTCAATGATGGCCTTCTGGACAGCAGTCAGGTTGGCAGTCTTACCCATAATGGCAGTTTTGAGTAATGAACCAGGCTGGGCTTTTTTAAAAGCCTCAGGAATCTTTTGCAGGTGTTTAGAGTTAATTAGTTGATTCAGATGATTAGGTTAATAGCTTGTTTAGAGAACCTTTTCATGATATGCTAATTTTTTGAGATAGGATTTTGGGGTTTTCATGAGCTGTATGGCGAAATCATCAGTATTAAAACAAAAAAAGACCTGAAAATTTTCAGTTGGTGTGCAATGAATCTCAAATATATGAAAGTTTAATTTTTATCATTTCATTATGGAAAAAAAAATAACTTTAGCACTATATGCTAATTTTTTGAGAAGGACCTGTATGTGTCAACACTACAGGGATCCTTTCCATTTTGTTCTTAGGGTTATATTTCAACAATGTATCCCTTGGCACAGTAGATGCCCTAGATTTCGCCTCCTCCACTACCGTCTCAGGATAACCTCTTTTCCTAAAATCAATTGCCATTACCTCTGCACAAGCCTGAAACGTAGAGTCATCATCAATGATTCTTCTCAATCGCAAAAATTGCCCATATGGGGTACCCTTCTTTTGTCTAGGAGGGTGAAAACTATCGAAATGCAGATACGTGTTCCTGTCTGTTGGCTTTCTAAAAATATCTGTAGTAATCATCTTATCTTCAATGCCCACACTAACATCCAAAAAGTGGACCCGTTTCTCACTAAATTCTATTGTAAACGAGATGGATGGTAAGCATCCATCTAACGACTCACAAAATAACATGATTAGAGAAATATGGATGTGAATATACAAACCTCTTCTCGAATGATGCCATAAATAAATTGGCATATGTCGGGGCCACATTCGACCCCATGGCGGTCCCCTGTAATTGCTGGTATTACTCACCATGATAATAGAAGTAATTCTTCGTTAATACTATCCATAAGAGTTTCTCTAAAAATTCTTTCCACTGTTTATCAAAACTCACCACACTAATCCCCAAATCATGGGGAATGGATGTGTATAGACTGTTGACATCCATCGTGCACAACAGGCAATCTGATGGTAATTCACCTAAGTTGGAGATTTTATTTAAAAAGTTTCCAGTATCCAACAGATATGAAGGGGTACGCAGAACCTGAGGTTGTAACACCTTATCTAAAAATATTGCTAATGACTGAAACACCGACTCGGACCCAGCAACAATGGGACGACTAGGAGGCCGCGTCATATTCTTATGGATCTTCGGCAAAGTATAAAATAAAGGTGTTATGGGGTGTGATGTTATTAGAAAATCTTTCAATTTTTTGTCTATCAAAGAAGTTTCAAAAGCTTCCAAGATTATCTTATCTATCTCCTCCTTAATATCTGTTAATGGGTTCTTTCCTAATTTGCAATATACATTGGTGTCAGATAATTGGGAGAAGATCTCACTCTCATAGAAGGTTCTATCCATTATCACAGTGGCGCCCCCCTTATCCGCAGGTTTAATAACAATCGAGCTATCATTCTCTAAATGTTTTAACGATTCTTGTTCCTTTTTAGTCAAATTTCGCCTGCATCCATATTTACCTGGGACAGGGGGGCGCCACTTGATCCTGGATATATCCCTCTGAACCAATTTAACAAAGGTCTCAACTACATGCGACTGTTGTGGCGGTTGCCATTTGCTTTTAGATCTGCAACTGTTTAAATCCACATCTGATGGTAATCCACTCATCCGTCGTATTTCAGATACATTCTCCGGCTGTCCTTCTGTTTTGGAAAGATTGAAAAAAGCTTTAGTCCTTACCGTCCGAAATAGATTTTGCAATTCTATATCCAGCTCCAAAGGATTCCCAAAATGAGTGGGCACGAATCCCAACCCCTTATTGAGAAGCCGTTCTTCATCGCTAGAAATCTGTCTATTGGAAATATTGACAACTAGGTTATCCGTGCGTGCTGACAGGCTGGAGCGGGCTACGTCAGTGGCGTGCGCTCCAGTGTGGTAGACACGCACGCCGGGACCAACGCTGGGTGGGCTGCGTGCTCGTGATGATGCGGCGGTGTGACCGCGTCATCGGGAGTCACGTGATGCTAGGGGCGTGATGCACCAGGTGTTTAAAAGAGCGTGGGTTATGGTGGTTAGAGTAGCGTACCTTTGACAAAGAGCCATGGAGGCTCGAAACGGCCGTCAGGTGTGAGGAATAGATGCGTTTTGCTGAGTGCGCGGTTGATGCTGAGAGACATGGAGGTTTGATCATTGTGTTGGATTCTAATGTTATTCATTATATGCTGTTATGCTGCTATGCTTCTCATTGAAATACAATGTATATGAAGGGCTGCGCTGAGATTATCTGATAAGGGTATTAGAGGCCATTGAGGTGTGTGCAATAATTATGCTTTTATAATACAATTTCATGTTTTTGATCTTATTGCTGTTATTTTGATACTATGCCTGTTTAGCACTAAGCACTTTAATATTGGCCAGGATACATTTTGTTACCAGTCAGGTTAAACATTTTGTTACCATTATATCCAGCGCGTCCCTGAGGATACATTATCATGATAGAGATGATTTAATAGATGTGTGTATTTTTTGACTGTTACATATGTGTTTTTTTGATTTTTATATGTAAAATAAATGAATTGCTTTCAAATTATTTGAGTAAAACTTTATTCTCTGATTACTGAGTGCGCACCTTAAACCAATTTTTTCCAAATTAAATAAGTTTAATAGAACATATAAAAGAGGATTGAGGGGTTCACAATGTTTAGCTGAGTGTGCCTACTCACTGCACACTATCTCCAGACATACAAAAAGTATAAAAAAGCTTTTTTTTATGAACTCCCAGTATGCTTGAAGTATGTAAAAAGTGACAGATTTGAATAAGAGAGCCAATGATCTAACAAAAGAGTCTCAGGCAAAATTTACAAGAAATTCTGTACAAAAAGAGCACAATATGTCTATACAATGGCCAATAGGTGGCAGTAGACTATACACTAAAGGAGACACTGTGTAGCAGAGAATTACAAGCAGAGTATTCATATGTAAATCATCTAACACAGAGAGAATCTGACCATGTGCCTCAATAATATAAATCAGTCAATGATTGCATATAAATAATGGAGCATCTATGAGAGTAAAAAATCGAGACATCAGTAATGAGTCAAGCAGTAAAGCATTATAGCTGCTCTTTTGGTGTCATCCACTAGGTATACGGCTTTACTCATTTGCTACACTTTTAGACCCTCGGTATAAAGTAAATATGGGGGAATTTTTTTTACACGTTCCAAAAGGAAGGCAAAAATGGCTAATTACCAAGAGAAGACATGCAGCCAGTAAGCCATTGCTTTTAAATGGCCTCCACCTGTCGCAAGCATGGCTGACCGGGTGGTTTTAAAGGACAACCATTTGGTCTAAGATTCAGGAGAATCTTAAAGTGGCTGTTAACGGACACAAGACATTTGCTGATTGACATAGGTCCCTGGAGCCACCATTTCAGGTGGGTAATCTGGTCTGGGTGTCCACTCAACCTTCATCAAAATTTGGACCTAAAAATATCGGTTCGTTTCCGATAATACAAAAGTTGAGCAATGTTACCTTTAAAGCCCAGATTCCACCTTCCATGAGAATCTGTAATGCGTTCCATGAATCCCTACTGAAGTCTGCTGGTAATGTTCAGGTGTCATCCCCATCAACTGTCATTGTGGAAGTTGAACCCAATAAAAAATAAAATTCTCGAATCTTGCGTAACTGGATACAATATTTAATTGAATGGAAGGTATTTGGTCCTGTGGAGAGATGTTGGATGGCAGCCAAGGATGTTCATGCTAGAACCCTGATCAAGAAGTTTCATTTTGACAACCCTGGCAAGCCAAATAAGGGTCTGAAAGGCGCCCTCGTAGAGTCACAAAGTGCTTACGTTCACCCTGGTCCTGCAAGCCTCCGAGTGGCGCTGTGAGTCTCTGTCTCTGGCCGCATCCCCTGCTTCTCTGACCGTGCTAATTGGGCACAGCTGTCTTATATCCTCCGGTGGTGCTGCAGACAATGTGCCCACCAGAGGCTGGTTTAAAAACGCCTATAAGTCTTAATTTTACTAATGAGCAAAGGGCCCTAATTGTCAGCAGGGCGATCAGCCCTAAGGATGTTCAGGGGCCAATAAGCCCAAAGTATTCCAGCCAATCCCCATCAACCTAGCCCTATAAAGTTTGTCTCTGTCATTCAGTCATTGGCCATGATAGCGTGCTGCTGGGTTCTGTAGTGCTTGTAAAATCTTTTCACAGATATCATATATACATATGGTTACACAGAGCTCCCATTCGTCCACCGTGATGTTATCAAAACCACACGTGTTCACACACTGAGCGATCCACCACCAATCAAATTAGCCTCTTACCGGACAGCCGGCAAATACCGGCAAATTAATATGATCTCTCAAGAGGGTCTTGTTCTCCCTTGGATTAATTTTTAGTATCCAATAAATCTTCAAAAAGGTCAAATCTAAAGCAAAGGCTGATAGCCGAAGGACAATCCGTTCCTCACTCCAGAGTCAAACTTAAAGGTAGGAACTCCGCATTAACAAGCCAAAAGTGGCTCAAGATTGTTAAACCATGTGGGAAAAAAATAGGAAGATATATAGTGCAGATTGTCTAAAATAAATGCATTTTAATGGGTAAAATATTGCACTCACAAATCCATCAGTAAAAACAAGCACAGTTCAAGTACAGCTGCAATGTCAGATAGTGGCTCTCACCGCACAGACACCCGGGAGCGACATGCACTCAAACTTGGAAAAACCTGATTACTCCAACGCGTTTCACCCGCACGGGGCTTTAACTAGGGTAATCAGCTCCACAAACTCGCCATTTTTATGGCTATCTAATCTAATTACGTATGCCGCCGAAAGCGGCTGTGAACCCGGAAGTGATAGTGATGACAGGCAAGTCCTTCTTGCTATAAACTGCCTCAAAAGTGAGTGATAACCTGCATACATTGATTAAATTATTAATACATCTGTGAACCAAGTGTAGACAGAAAATATGAGTAACCCTACCCATATAACTAAATATACAAGGAGGAATACATACAGACAACCCGGATCTTAAGACGCTCGTAGAACCGGAAGTAAACCGCATATTGAAGTCAGCAGATGGAACGCACAAGTCACGTGCGCACCAAGCGAAGGTAACAGTCCCGCGCAGCCTGCATATAAGTCACGTGTCCAGCCTCCCTTTGAGGCATAGAAATCACGTCTGCGGACCGGAAATAGCAACCTGCGCTCCAAGCTTTGGAGCGCACAGCACGAACCCTTAGTACACCGGATATGACGACTTGCGTTTCAAACCTTGGAACGCACAATAAAGTCATAGTGCCGCGGTCAGCAAAATCATCCATTATAATCTAGAGACAGCGAACTCTGCACTCCAGCCAGTAAATCCCATACAGTCAAACACCTAGTTTGTGTCTAAATGTGCGCTAGTCAAACTCTCAATTTGACATTTACTATAAAACCTAAAGTGTGGCGATATTTATACATGATGTAAAATAAAAACAGAAAACAGCTTAAAATATGGTTAGATCCTCCACCAATTATACTAATAAAAAAAAGGTGTGAAACCACTAATCAGTGTCAGTAGTGTGTTACCTAACCAGAAAAAGTAATGTGTAACATACCTTGGCATATATGCAGGCTGCGCGGGACTGTTACCTTCGCTTGGTGCGCACGTGACTTGTGCGTTCCATCTGCTGACTTCAATATGCGGTTTACTTCCGGTTCTACGAGCGTCTTAAGATCCGGGTTGTCTGTATGTATTCCTCCTTGTATATTTAGTTATATGGGTAGGGTTACTCATATTTTCTGTCTACACTTGGTTCACAGATGTATTAATAATTTAATCAATGTATGCAGGTTATCACTCACTTTTGAGGCAGTTTATAGCAAGAAGGACTTGCCTGTCATCACTATCACTTCCGGGTTCACAGCCGCTTTCGGCGGCATACGTAATTAGATTAGATAGCCATAAAAATGGCGAGTTTGTGGAGCTGATTACCCTAGTTAAAGCCCCGTGCGGGTGAAACGCGTTGGAGTAATCAGGTTTTTCCAAGTTTGAGTGCATGTCGCTCCCGGGTGTCTGTGCGGTGAGAGCCACTATCTGACATTGCAGCTGTACTTGAACTGTGCTTGTTTTTACTGATGGATTTGTGAGTGCAATATTTTACCCATTAAAATGCATTTATTTTAGACAATCTGCACTATATATCTTCCTATTTTTTTCCCACATGGTTTAACAATCTTGAGCCACTTTTGGCTTGTTAATGCGGAGTTCCTACCTTTAAGTTTGACTCTGGAGTGAGGAACGGATTGTCCTTCGGCTATCAGCCTTTGCTTTAGATTTGACCTTTTTGAAGATTTATTGGATACTAAAAATTAATCCAAGGGAGAACAAGACCCTCTTGAGAGATCATATTAATTTGCCGGTATTTGCCGGCTGTCCGGTAAGAGGCTAATTTGATTGGTGGTGGATCGCTCAGTGTGTGAACACGTGTGGTTTTGATAACATCACGGTGGACGAATGGGAGCTCTGTGTAACCATATGTATATATGATATCTGTGAAATTTCTTGTGCAAGGACTGGAACCCTGCATCTCGCACGTTGAGCTCCACCTTTCTTAATAGATTGGACTATTTTACTGTATTTGTGAGCAGCGCGGTTTTATACGTTTTCTCCTTGTAAAATCTTACTGTGTACCATTGCTGACCTAGCTTGCCTGACTACTCCAATGGCCGCTGCCTGGACCAACGCCTGCCTGCCTGACCTCGAATACATCTATCTCACTCTCTGTACCATGAACCTTCTGACCACTTGGCTTGATCCTGCACTTGCTACTCCCTTTGGTGCCACATATCTTGAGAACTGTCCTTTAGTGTATGACCCCGGCTTGCCCAACATCACCCAGTCTAGTCCCTGGTTCAACTGCCTTTGCCTTTAAGTCCACATCCTTTGTGCTATATAACACCTGGGGGCAACTGTGTCCGGTGAGGTTCTTTCCTCTGCCTAAAACTTGGATGACAAGGTGCGGGGGCGTGGCTTGGCTGGGGAACGGAATGGCGGCGTGAGCTGAGAGCTCCCGGCGGAGCCCTTGATTAAGCGACTGTTCCTGCACCCCAGATAGAGCATGGGACGAATTAACAAACCCGGGGCGACAACTAAGACCCCCCGAGTCTCCCAAACTCCGAAAGCAAGCTCCAGGAAGCTGCCCGAGATGTTTAGCAGCCAGCGCCCGGACGAGGCCTACCCACGTGGGGCCAAGATGGCGGAGGCCCCATCGCCGGAGTCCTCTCCAGAGCGGGAGGATGATGCGGGATCGGACGTCGAGGACGGAAGGCTGGCGGCGCAGCTTAGCCAGCTCCCCACACGCAGCGAACTGGCGAAGTTTGCTGGGGAGATTAAAGCCTCGATCGCGGAGGCCATCGCGGGGCTCAAGGATGACATGCGACAGCTCTCTGGCCGGATTGAGAAGGTGGAGAAAGACGAAGCCAGTACCAGTAAGCGGTTGTCGGAGGTGAAAGAAGTGGTGCTGGCGCACAACAGGCACCTCATGCTAGCTCATAGGCACCTAGAAGATTTGGACAATCGCAATAGGAGGTGCAATATTAGGGTACGTGGGATACCTGAGGAGGTGGCACCGGACCAGACCCAGGAGGCCCTGAGGTCCCTCTTCAATTCTCTGCTGGAAAGGCCCCCCGAAACCTCTATTGAGTTCGTGAGAGCCCACAGAGCCCTTCGCCCCAGGAGCAGCGGAGAAGCCCCCCCCCCGAGACATCATATGCTGCCTCCAGAGTTTCCAATTAAAGGAGGAAATCCTTATGAAAGCCAGAAGCCGGGACTCTATTTTATTCAACAACAGTGAGGTGCAACTATACCAGGACCTGTCCGGCATCACATTGCAGCACAGAAGAGCATTGAGGCCTCTTACTGCTGTCCTTAGGGAAAGGGGCATCCCTTATCGATGGCGATTTCCATTTGCTCTATCGGCTACAAGTAGCGGCAGAACGGGAATCCTGAGAATGCCGGAGGACCTACCTGGGTTTTGTGAGGCACTGCGCCTCCCGATCTCCTTGCCCGACTGGTTTAGTGAATTCTCCATCCCGCAGCTGGTTCAACGAGCGGGGAGACGGAGGATGTCCGGAGACCTCCAGAGGAACGACCCAGAGGACTCACCCTCGCTTAGGGGGAGAGATAGAAGCCGTTCAAGAAACCGTAGATGAAGCGGGCAATGCCCAGTGGAGTCACCGTGATCCCAGTGGTTATGGCGCCTACGGACAGATAAGCTCATCCATTGATATTTACACATTCATACTGTTTGCACTGTTATGCTTAGTTTGAGAAGCGGTTGACTTTTTCTTGCACTATTTGTGGGTGGGGGGCTTTCGCTCGCCCCGTCCTGTGGCGAATCCCTATTCCATATTACTGGCGTGGGCGCTGCGGGAGGGGGTGAGGGGACAGCGCGTGGAGGCCCCGCGGTTGGAACGTCGGACATTGCGTACAGAGATCTTGCGCTACCTAATACACTTGCGCTTGTTGATCATCAGTACTGCGGGTTACACTCCACCCCTCTAGGAAATTACATATAGAAGGTTCATAGATATGTTAATGTTTATTGTGGTCTTTAGTGGTTGACTCCCCCCGGTTTTAGGGATGACGTCTACAGTTAGAGATATGATGTTCAGCGTGTGCTGGAAACTCATATGCAATAAGCTGTCATGCCCAGTTCTGATTGATTTGGAACGCTCCCCCGGGGGGGGGGGCCTCTATAACTGGCATGGGGGGCCCGCTCGCTGTATGGGTGGATGCACAGGAGGGGCGGGTTTGCTTTATACTAACCCACCTAGTGGGAAACACGCTGCTATAGGTATAGTTTAAAATAGAAGAGATTCTGCTGTATAATCGCTCTGTTTACCCCGCTGGGCTTGACCCTAGAAACAGTTTGTCTCCTGCGCTCCCGCTCGCCCCCTCCGGTGGCGGATCCCTATTCCATATCAGTGGCATGGGCGCTGCCGGCGGGGATGAGGTGATAAAGTTTAGTGACCCCTGGGCGAGGACGGTGGTCCCTGCTCGTGGAGGCCCAGCGCTGCCTGCTAGGCTTGAGCTTGCTGAGCTTCTGCGACGCGACCCCCTGCCTTCCCCCACGGCTCATGTAGGGAGCTTAAGCTCACGAATGTACTAAGATATTCGGAGGTTTTCCACTGTTGATTTTCACCTGTTTTCTGTTTAATGTTTAAGGTCTAATGGTTAATGTTTATTGCTCAAGATTAGATGCTTGATGTGGGTCATAGGCCCGGATGCACCGGATGTGGGATGTTCACTGACACCTGGACCGGGGGGCTTCGGGGGGGGGACCCCTCTTTGAGCAGTGGGCGAGGGTCCTGGCCAATGTGGATGTGCCCGTATAGGCGGGAGATGCCCACTACGGGCTGAATTGGTGTGCGGGGCGCATGCTGGGTTAGATGTGACCCATGGACGGCCGGGACGCCCGAGTACATGTACAATGGGGAGGGGAAGTAAGCCAAGGATACAGCCAGCTGAGATGGCGATGGAAGGCTATGTGGGGAGAGCAACCTTGCTGGGGTCGGGGGAAGGGGTCCCTAAGGGATCGGCCGCTCCCCGCTGTAGACCAATTTGGGCGCCCTGGGAAGCAGGAGGTTTTGGTAAGGAGCTGGTTTTCTCAGCCCTGGGTAAGAGGAAGATCCCTAAGATCTAAGACTGTCTTGCGGCTCTCCATGCTAGGTGGCGTTTCGCACTGAGGATTAGAGGGTATAACGTCACTCTAGTGGGCTCCGCCGGACCTCTTCGGGCCGTCTCACTCACTGTAGGATCCAGGGTATTTCTGAGTGTCGCTCTTTCGGCCTTCCACGGGTTCTTTCTTCCCCCCAAAAAGGGCCTCTGTTCGTCAGGGTGGAGCGGAAGAGACGAGAGGGGAGCTGGCCTCTCCTCCCTCTCTTGGACCTAAAAGTCTGTGCTTTGGGTCCTGGGGGTCAACCTGTGAGAGCTATTGGCTCTCAGTACAAAGTTGCCCCAGTTGTCTCCACCAATAGCTGGGTAATTACATTCCCTCGGCCCTCTTCGATCTGTGGTTGTACATAGTTTGGTTCTGGTCTCTTGTCAAGTAGTTGTCTGCCCCTCGTCTGTTTTTCCTTTAGTTTGTGCCCTAGTGTCTTTCCCATCCCTGGTGTTTTTCCCCTCTCCTCCGTCCTCTCTACCCCTGGAATCTAGTGATCTACTTGCCCTCTTGTTACTTTCCTTGGGCTTGGGGGGAGGTGGGTGGCACGGGAAGGGGGAGGGAAGTCTCTCTGTATAAGTCTAGGGCCCTCTGCTGAATATTGCATACTCTTTCACAATGGGGTCTCTCAAAGTAAATATTATCTCCATTAATGCTAAAGGTCTCAACTCTCCTCAAAAGAGACATGCGCTTTTCAGGGAGCTTAAGAAATATGACGCACATATTGCACTAATCCAAGAGACACACTTTCAAGCCCACAAGGCCCCGTATTTAGGCAATAAGACATACACAGCCTGCTACTCAGCCCTCTCCCAACATAATAAAGCAAAAGGGGTCTCGATCCTGGTTGATAGGAACTTAGACCTTAAGGTGATGGCAGTGGAAAAAGACAAGGAGGGTAGATTCATTTTTCTGAAAGGGAGGCTGCCTAACGGATTAATCATCACTGTGGCCAATGCATATGCTCCAAATAAGGACCAGCAGAGATTTTGTAGAACAATTTTGGGCAAACTGGGAGCTTTTCAGGAAGGGATGGTGGTGTTAGGGGGGGACTTGAATTGTGCCCTCAACCCCTTGGTCGATACATCAGATGCTAAGTCTGCCATGTCTTACAGGGCCCTGAAACAAATTAAGAAAGCCTTGCAAGATTTGACCCTGATAGATACCTGGCGCCTGTTGCATCCATCAGACAAAGATTTCACGTACTATTCGCCAATTTATATGAAATATTCTAGAATTGACTTTCTCTTCCTCTCGCAAAGGGACCTGGAAAGGGTTACCTCTGCCCAAATAGGCAACATATCTTTTTCTGATCATGCACCAGTCGTGCTCTCCCTTTCCCTGCCAGGGGGGGAGATGAGGGAATGGAACTGGAGACTGAACGAGAGCTTGCTGAAGGACCCCGGGGTCGTTGACAGAATCCGGCAACATCTGTCCTGGTACATCAGGGAAAACACTTCGGAGGAAGTAGACCCCCTAATAGCGTGGGAAGCCCATAAATGCACATTGAGGGGGTACCTGATCCAAGAGGGGGCGAGAGCCAAACGAGAGAGGGGGGCAAAAATGGACAAATTAGTCCAACAGATTGCAGATCTTGAGGCGAAACACAAACGCTCCCTCCTAGTCCAACAGTGGGAAGAACTGGAGGCTAAGAGACAAGAACTTAGAGATGTCTTGCTCAGGGAGACGGGCAGGTTTTTCACTAAACGTCATGGTTTGTACTATGAATATGGCAACAAAGCCGGCCGTATGCTGGCAAGAGCGTTGCGTCCTAAGACCGTCAAGTCCAGAATTGAGGGGATTAGAAATATTGAGGTAACCCTCTGCCAAAAAAATGGGGAGATAGCAGAACTATTCAAGAAGTTTTACTCTGCCTTATATAATCTTCCAACACACCAAGGGAGGGAGAGTTCAGAGAACCTTATGGGAAGATATCTAGTGGAATCAGAGATGCCTTCGCTAGCTAAGGAGGATACGGATCAGCTGGAAGCGCCGATAACTGTGGGGGAACTAGAAAAGGCCCTTAAGGAGACCAGGCCAGGGAGGGCCCCGGGTCCAGATGGATTTTCATCCCAATATTACAGAACCTTCTCTTCCCTCCTACTTCCGCTCATGGCGAGAGCCTTTGAGTCCACAGCGTCCTCGGGGTCCTTGCCAAGCTCTGCTCTGGAAGCCCAAATTGTTGTGATCCCAAAAGAGGGGAAAGACAGCACGGACTGCCGAAATTACAGGCCCATCTCCCTGTTAAATGTGGATGTCAAAATATTTGCCAAGGCCCTGGCAAAGAGGGTGGCTGCCTTCTTGCCGGACCTGATAGGTCAGGATCAAGTGGGCTTTGTACCTGGCAGAGAGGCACGGGATAATGTCATAAAGGCTTTGAACATTCAGTGGTGGGCAAAGGCTAAAAACATACACTCAATGATGCTTTCTACTGACGCCGAGAAGGCGTTTGATCGAGTGGACTGGAGATGGATAGGGAAGGTTCTAGATCACGTTGGGTTGGGGGTGGCAGCAAAAAACAGGATTATGGCGCTGTATTCTAACCCGGTGGCTAGGGTCAGAGCGAATAATTGCTCCTCATCTGCATTCTATATCCGCAATGGCACCAGACAGGGGTGTCCTCTCTCCCCGTTGATCTTTGCACTTTCTTTGGAGCCGTTTCTTAGGAGGGTCAACCTATGTGGGGGTATTAGTGGCATCCCGATTGGGGGGAGGGAGAGAAAGGTAGCAGCATATGCGGATGATATGCTGTTCTTTCTGCGCTCTCCGAGAGTATCTGTGCCCAACTTACTGAAAGAATTAGAGACCTTTGGGCGCCTTTCGAACTTGAAGATTAACTACAGCAAATCTAGCGCTATGAATATCTCCCTACCGGCACTGGAGGCTGAAGCGTTAAAGGGCACCTTCCCCTTTGGGTGGGAAAACAAAAGTCTCAGATATCTGGGAGTACAACTCCCTACCTCGCTCAGTGGACTGTTTCATCTTAATTTCGCCCCTATTGGAGCTAAAGTTAAGAGAGATCTAGAAGGGTGGAATCGACTACGGCTCTCGTGGTTTGGCCGCATGTCTGTCTTGAAAATGAATGTACTTCCACGGATCTTATACCTGCTACAGTGCATCCCAATTAAGTTACCAGAGTCCTTCTTTAGGGAACTGATGAAGTCTTTCAGGAGGTTCATCTGGGCTGGCAAGCCGCCTAGAATTAGGAGGAGCGTTCTGCTCCTACCCAAGGACAGAGGAGGGACGGGGATCCCTTGCATGAAAACGTATTACCGGGCGGTCCATGTGGGGAGAGTGGTGGACTGGCATGTGAACGGGGCTCAGAAAGACTGGGTGCGCATAGAGGGAGAGGCGGCTACGGGAGGAGGTATGGACATTTTGTCCACCCTTCGGTGGGAAGAGATTCCGGCGGTTGCTAAGGCCCACCCGTTAGTTGGAACCTCACTATCCATCCTGAGAGCTCTATGCCGAGGTAAACGAGCCTTGGCCGTACTACCTGGTTATCTGTCACCGATTGTGGAAAATCCGTCGTTCCCCCCAGGCAGGGATTTGTCCATTCTGAAGGATTGTGGGGGACCCAAGCCTCTGAGGGTGTACCACTTGCAGGTGGGGGGGGCGCTGCGAGATAGACATAACCTGCAACAATTACTGGAGAGGGAGATCTCTGTCTTCACATACATCCAAATTAGGCACTTCTTCTACTCTAAGGAGGTGAAGGAGGGATTGGGAAGAGATGTGTCGGGATTTGAGTTGGCGTGTCTGGGCAAAGGGCCTGCTGCGCATCTTCTGTCCTGGGCCTACAACCTTTTACAACGCGACGGGAGAGATGAAACCAAACCCTGGGAGAGGAAATGGGAAGCAGACATAGGTAGATCCTTATCAGAAGCTGAATGGAACGATATATACAGGAATGCCCATAAAGGGCTGATTAGCAGCTCCATGCAGGAAACCAACTATAAGCTTATCACGCGCTGGTATCGGACTCCTGAGGTGCTACACGCTTACTTTCCATCAGTTCCTGACGTTTGTTGGAGATGTGGGCAGAGGGGCGCCCCGCTGATACACATATGGTGGACCTGTCCTGGGGTGCTGGGCTTTTGGGACAGAGTGAAAGATCTCAGCGCTATGGTCCTAGGAGAGCCCCTGGATTGGAGGGTTGAGACGGTTCTCTTGGGGTGGTCCTCGGATGGTAAAGGGGTGGCGGGAGGAGCCCCGCTAGGTCGTCACCTACTAAACGCGGCTAGGGTTCTTGTCCCGAGGCTTTGGAGATCCCAGAGATCACCCACAATCAGGGAATGGTTCACACAGATGAATCATGTTGAGGTTATGGAAGAAATCTGCTATGCTAAACAGGACAGAATGGATGCTTATCTCAAGATCTGGACCCCATGGGTTATGTTCAAGGACTCGGCCTCTTACAAACAAATTTGGGATGCGTGACCCAGCCCCGTCAGGTCTTTGATTGGACAAAGATGGGGCCTCTGGCTTTCGACCCCCTTTTGTTCCCTCCACTGGTTCTATGGAGACCCTCGCTCTGTATCTTTAATATGGTGGCTGACACTGATCTGGTTTTCTTCCCAAACAGTACTGCTCTGCCCTATTTACCTGCATTGCTTGATGAGCTCTCCTAGAGGTAGTTCCGATTGCCATCCCTCTCTCCCCTCCTTTTCCCCGCCCCTCTGTTTCCCTCCTGCCCTTTTATGCCTCTTTTGCTATTCCTTTCCCAATGTATCCCGGAATGTCTGATTTGTTTGTCTTTGTATTAGTTATGTGTTGGTCTATGTCTCTTATATATGTACTCTCAACCCGGCTTGAATGGGGGAGGTGAAGGGCCTATCATAGAGATCGGTGCATCGTTGCCGTCCAATCTCCCCGGAAGACTAGCCCTAGGGAAGGACTGACAGAGCGATGATGAGGTAGGCTACCTGGGTCCTCTTGAGACCTACTAACTGATACATATGTGTTCCTACAGAGGTGCAGCCTTCCCGGCAGATATGAATAGGATTATCTCAATGCACTTATGGGGGGATTGCCGGCTGATGAGGGAGGGCCCGGATACTTCCCTCTCCTTGGGGGGGGGGCCACGGGGATGTATAATACTTTATGTCCATTGCTCTGTATATTATTGAATATCATTCTGTTTGACTCTCTGTGGAAAAGCTGACAATGTGTTGTAGTACCCCTTATGGCTCGCTTGTTATGAGCATGTATGTATGTTCTTGTTTTTCTTGTATGAAAATCAATAAAACAAGTATGAAGAAAAAAAACTTGGATGACTATATACAGCTGGCCATTTAGGCATCTTAGAGAACAACATTTGGAGCAGTCTTTCTATGGGCTCCTTCTCACTCCCACAAGCCAAAGAGGAGTCCATGTAACTTTGCATGACCCGGCTCTCCCAGGCTGAAACGCCAATAAAAATTAATTGCGGGCTACTCCGGTTCAGAGAGCCTAGAATTTCTAGTCCTAGATTGTCCTGATACCAAAATAGTCTTGGGGTTCCCTTGGTTGAAAGCCCACAATCCCATCATAAATTGGGAGACTGAAATGGAGCTCATTCTATCTTGGTCACTGTTTTCATACAGCCTTTAAAATGACCAACGTCTCTTTAGATGGGTTGCCGCTGCCATATGCTGATTGGGTGGACGTGTTCTCCGAAAGGTCAGCTGATTTGCTTTCTCCTCACAGGGCCCATTCTGAGGAGTTAGCAATGAAGGAGTATATTTAGGGGAACTTTAAAAGGGCTTTATTCGTCCCTCCACCTCGCCAGCTGGGGAGGGCTTCTTTTTTGTTGAAAAGAAGGATGGGAGTGTCACCCTTGTATAGATTACAGACCGAGGTCTGAACAAAATCAGAGTAAAAAAATGATACCCCTTGCCTCTTATTAAGGACCTCTTCAACCAGGTGATCGGTGCCGAGATACGAAGTTAGACTTGAGAGGGGGCTTATAAACAACTTTTAATGTAAAAGACGGGCACTACGAATATCTAGTTATGCTCTTTGGTTTATGCAATGCCCCTGCAGTCTTCCAAGATTTTGAAAATGATAGAAAATGGATGATGTCCATCTGTGGTGATCTATTTAGATGATATTCTAATTTTCTCTCGGGCAGAAACATGTTGGAACATGTGGAAAAACAGCTCGCCTAACTGTCCAAGTGTAAGGGTACTTCCTGGTGAGGCGTATCCAGTGTCCTGTGAACAGGGGCTTGTCTATAGGCAGAAGTAGCAGTGTAGATTGAGGGTTGCAGACTCACCTAAAGGTGGGTGTTCCATGGGGCTTGACAAATGGAGATTAAAGAATATGGCAAATGGCAAATGGCAAAAACATATTCAAATCTGAATCAACTAATTGAGAAGAATGCTTTTTAATAACTATTTTTTAAATGAAAAAGTACAGTACATTAAATCTAATAAAGAAAATCACACTATGAGATTATAAATTCCAAATAACTTCAAAGTGCACTATAGTTCCTCTGATGGTGTCCCTGCTGTGGTGTTGTGCTCTGATCACAGGAACTAAGATTTAAAAAGTCCTAAAACAACAGCACTGGTCCAATTTGGTCACTATGAGATTGGTTTCCTTACTTTCCTGCAATGTAAAGTCTGGTGTTCAGCTCTGGTTTTATGGCAAAAATGTATAATTTAGGGAAGAATATACAACCCAACAATCCAGCACAAGATGTCAGTATAGCGAATATCTCCACAGCCACCATGTATTTCCCTCTGGTGCTCAGATAGGCCGGGATCATGGCAATCCAGACACTGCAGAACACCAGCATGCTGAACGTGATGTACTTGGCCTCATTAAAACTGGCCGGTAATGTCCTCACCATGAAAGCCAGAACAAAACTCACAGCGGCCAGAAACCCCAAATAACCCAACATCGTGTAGAAGCCAATAACTGACCCTTCATTACACTGGATAAGGATCTTTTCATGATAAGAGGACAGGTCATACTCTTGATAGGGATGAGACACTGACAACCATATAACACAAATCAAGACTTGAACCGAAGTACAACATAATTAGCCAGTTTTGTGCCAACCCATTTGTTCCAGTAGCTGCCGGGTTTGGTGGTTTTGAAGGCAATGCAGACGATGATAGTTTTGGCCAGAACACAGGAGACAGAGATAGTGAAGAAGATCCCAAATGACACTTGTCTCAGCATGCAGGTTATATGTACAGGACGACCGAGGAACAAGAAGACACAGAGGAAGCTCAGCAAGATGGAGGTCAGGAGAATGATGCTCACAGTCCAGTTATTGGCTTTAACTACTGGAGTGTCCCAGAATGAAATAGTCAAAACATCTCCTTCGAATGTCAGGTACTCTATGATCTTGGGTCGACACGTTTCTTTCCTCTCATCTGGCCAGTCTTCATCAGGACATCTCTGGCAAATGTTACTATCTTTGAGACAATAATAATCAGAAATACAAGTATTAGTTTTTTTTTTTTATATTTGCATGTCATAATTAGACATTTCTTTTCTTCTTGTCTTTCTTTTATTTTTCCCAAATTTTTATGCCTATGCATCAAATACAGCTCAACATCCTTGGCCCCCATAAAACATTATCAGCAACTTGCTCAACTTGTTAGAGATGTTTTGTAGATCACTGGTTGAACGGTACCTTTTGTAGGTTCCGTATAGATAGCGTTGTTAAAAATTGCCTACATTCTGCCTTTCTCCATCTGAAGCAGGCACCAAAAAATAAATGCCATATATGTTTATGGGAGAAATGCAAACATTCATTGCCTCTTTTAAGTATACTTTGAAAAAGTGTGTGTATGTGTAATTTTTGCATATTTTTGGTCCATTTTCGAGCTTTTGGTGAGTTATTTTATTCATATTGGGGTTTGCATAAGTGCATTGGCATTTTGTACGCGTATCTAATTTGCTTCATATATTTTTCTCGTGATGCAAATAATATGTGATTAGTAGTGACTTGTGCATGATTCAGAGCCTTTACTAGGCCACCAAGAGAGGCCAATAAAAAGGGATATTTCACGCTCCATTTACGGGCTCTATTTCCTGGCAAGCGTGTATTGTCATGGTGTGGGGAAAGCGTAATGGATCCCTCCGAGCATTATTTGCCTGATGCAGAGCCTCCCCGTTTAGCTATCCCATACGTTTTCCCATTGGTTTTGTGCTGTGATCGGGTCATGAAAGGGTGCTACATTGCTTTTTGTGTGCGTTTATGCACTGAGGTGTTTCGGCATGGGCCATTACTATTGATGGCTCGCAAGAGGCTGTACTCCGTGAAAACTGACCTGTCGTTCATTGGTCCTTTTTTTTACCTGAGCCTTGGTTTCCGATTGAAATCAGCCCAATAAAACGAGGGTGTTGTCGGGCAACTTACGGTCACTATTAGCAGCAGTATTTGTGTTCCGTGTCATGCATTGTTCTGTGCGCGAGCATCAAAGGCGTCAGCTACGCGGCTTGGTTCTTTTGAGCATGGAAGAAACCAGGCTGCACCGAACACGTTTGGACATCGATGGCATGCATGACCTTGAGCTATTCGAGCTCACCCGCCTTAACCGTGTTTCTCTCCAGGACTTGTATAGGCAGCTGCGCCCATGGTTAGCCCCCACCACAAGGAAGGGGCATGCAATTGCAGGTATGACCAAATTGGTTGGCTGCCTGCAGTTTTTGGCAAACGGCTCATTCCAGAGACTGGGTGCCTTCACCGTGGGGATGTCCCAGTCTACGCTGAGTCGCAGCCTTACCAAGTTTTTGGATGGCATGGCTACCCTGACACCAAAATACATATTTTTCCCTGTCACAGTGGAAGCCTGGAATGCGGTTAAGTTGGGCTTTTGTAATATAGCTGACATGCCAACGTATGTGTTTAAAAATAGTTGTTGGCATCCAGCATGATTTTTCTGATTACTCTGTGCCTGTACCCCACTAATCTGTTATAGACTCCAATGAAACAGTTGAAGTTTACAGTCTTTCAGTATTTCCTCCTATGGCTTTGTTTGTGATTCGCCACTATACCTTTCTGTCCTGGCCCTTTTAGCTATGTTGCATCCCAGAGTCATTGTACAGGAGTGTGCTGGGTGGATGTGCATGTTGCCTCATCACAAATGTGCTTTGCACTGACACTGCACAGCTGACCTATTTGCCTTGATGCAGAGCCTCCCCGTTAAGCTATCCCGTGCATTTTCCTGTTGGTTTTGGGCTGTGATCGGGTCAGGAAAGGGTGCTACGTTGGTTTTAGTGTGCGTTTATGCACTCAGGTGTGTGCTCAGCCACCTTTCCGATTGTCGGCTCGCAAGAGGCTGTTTGCCGGGAAAACGGACGGCTTGTTCATTGGTCCGTTTTTTTCAGTGATGCAGAGCCTTGATTTCCGATTAAAATCACCCTAATAAAACGTGGCCGCCGAGCCTTCACTTACGGGCAGTCTGACCAGCCGTATTTGAGCTCCGTGCTTTTTGGAAATGCATTCCTCTGTGGGCCAACATCAAAGGCGCCAGCTACGCAGTCTGGTACTTCTGAGCATGGCAGAAACCAGGCTGCACCAAACGCCATTGGACATCGATTGCATGTATGACGTTGACCTATTCGAGCTCACCCGCCTTAACCGTGTTTCTCTCCATGCCTTGTATAGCGAGCTGCGGCCATGGTTAGCCCCCACCACAAGAAAGGGGCATGCAATTGCAGGTATGACCAAATTGGTTGGCCGCCTGCAGTTTTTGGCAAAAGGCTCGTTCCAGAGACTGGGTGCCTTCTCCGTGGGGATGTCCCAGTCTACGCTGAGCCGCAGCCTAACCAAGTTTTTGGATGGCATGGCTACCCTGGCACAGAATTATATTTTTTCCCTCAAACAGGGGAAGCCTGGAATGTGGTTAAGCTGGGCTTTTATAACATAGCCGACATGCCCAACGTCATTGGTGCAATCGATTGCACACATGTCTCATTGATCCCCCCTGCTGACCAGGAATATCTGTTCAGGTATGTGGCTTGGGTCTGTTTTTTTTTTTTTTTTATCAAACACTAATTCCACTTTTTGTTGGCTTTGTGCAGGAACAGGAAGATGGGCCATTCCATCAATGTTCAGGCAGTGGCGGGCCCTGATCTTCAATTTTTCAGTCTGTTTGCTGGCTTCCCTGGGTCCACGCATGATGCGCATATTTTGAGGAACTCCAGCCTCTATCAACAGTTTCACTCTGGAGATCTTTCTGGTGGATGGCTACTAGGTTCGTGTCTTAAAGTTGTAGTTGTTGGCCCCATGTTTGAATTTGGATTTGCCAGTACACCACTAATCTGTGAGACATTTCCATGAAACTTGCAAACTTTATTTTTTTTTTTTTTTAAATTTAAATTTAATGGGTGAAGGGATTCACCACTATTGTGTTATGTTCTGGCCCTCTTATCTAAGTAGCATTCCACAGACATTTTTAATGAGTGTACAGGTTGGATGTGTATGTAGCCTCATAAAAAATGTAATTTCCTCAAACAATACCTAGCTCACCTATTTGTCCCTGTTTAATAATGTGGCAATTCACACCTAAACCTTATTTTTATCATCCACCTTATGTTTTTCTTTTGGAGTTTTGCAGGTGACTCAGGCTATCCCTTGTTACCATGGCTGCTCACACCCATCCTGCACCCAGGCCCAGGAGCGCTACAACGCAGCCCATAGGAGGACTCGCTCTGTGGTGGAACGTGCTTTTGGGTTGTGTAATATGTGTTTCCGATGTCTGGATCAGAGTGGGGGTGCCCTTCAGTATCAGCCTGGCAAGGTCATCAAAATAATTATTGCTTGTGGGGTCCTGCACAACCTTGCCATTAGAAGCAGGATTGCTCAATATACTGACCTGGGTGCAGAACCTTTACCTATTTCTGACGAGCAGACCCCTCCTTACACTGGTACACAAAGTGGCCCAGCACACACAATACGTGCTGAAATTGTGGCCAATGTATTTTCTTGAAACCACCCCCTGTCTGCAGGCTGGGGAAGATTAAATCACACCTAATAAGTGTTACATCCTGTTACCGATGTGACTATAAATGCATTTCAAATGGGCTTTACCTCTGCTGCCGGCGCATGTCCATTTTTTTTTTTTACTATAATATTTGAGGTCCCCAAATTTCGGCTTCATTTGTTCCATATCTCGACTGACTGAACCCCCTGACTGACGACATCATCATGGATGTGAGTAGGCGAGCGTGAGTTTATGTGCGCGCATACACTACATGTAATAATAAAAAAACAAAGCGCCAGATTAGTGAGGAACAACTTACTTTGTAACGGTAAATACAAGCCCACCTTAGTTTAAGACATGTACGCAGCGACAAACTAGCCTACATGCAGATAGTAGAACTAGGCCAATGTGAGTTAGAAAGAGCTTCAGAAAGTGAGTTTAGGTAGGGCAAGAAACTTGGACATATATTTTGTGGAGTAATGCTGGGTCATTGTGTATTTTACAAACAGATGATGCTGAGGAATCGCTAAGACTTCCTGCCGTCAGATTTCGAGAATAGGACGTTGGCGGTGGTGGACGCGATAGCCTGAATAACCCAAACCACCTATACCTTCACCCAGATCGCCCAACACTGGTCCGATTTAAAGAGGAGGCATAGGCCCCGGGTGAGGCGGTACTTCGCCAAACATTTTCCAGGTAAGTGTGTATACTTGACATGCAAGAATCACACTGGCCTTGGCTGGGCGTGTTTTTATGATTGTGTTTCTATTTCAGCGCATGAATGGAAGATGCGGTTCCGCCCCACCCGGACAAGAGCACGCAGCCCAGTGTTGGGCGAATCAGGTGAAGGGATAGGTGGTCCACCGCCAGTGACAACGGCCACCCCCTCCTCTGCCAGTTAATATGACGAACCGCTGGAACTCAGCATGCAGGGGAGGGGGGAATCGGATGGCAGGGAGTCGAGCCTCACAGCCTCACAACCTGACTCCGGTAAGACTAAGAAAATTACATATGTGCTAATACATGCAAGAAATACATATACTCATGTGCACTATTGTTATTTGTAGATTCTGACGTCGCAGGACCATCCCAAGGGAGAGGCCAGGAAGGGGGCCTGTCACGCTAGGGGGTAACTCCAGACCTCTTAATGAGCTCGCAACCCCCAATCTCCGCAGCCAGCTTCACCTATAGGAGCCCCCGCTTGCCGGGACGCAAGTACGCCTACCCGGGATCGGTTGCCCCAAGGACTTATTGGCTCAAAGGATGCTAGCTTATATGGAGAGATCTGGAGAACCAATAACTGGAGCGTGAGTGACGGAAGTCCAGAGACAGGCAATAGGTCCATAACAGGAAGGCAGAGATCGTAGCGGCACCAAGGATCAGGCAAGACGTAGTCGGGGTACAGGCTGAGGTTGGCAACAGGGGTTCAGGATCTAGAGGCGTCAGTACAGGCAAGGTCGAGGATCGAGAATGGTCGTGCAATCAAATCGGCAACAGGCTAAACTTCACAAGAATAGAGTACACAGGGTTCTGAGCGCTATCACAGGCAATTCACAACTGAGAGGGAATTGCCTTTATAGGGACAGGTCTGAGGGAAGCAGTGTACTGATTGGTGCACGTAGGATTCCAAGGGTAATTGGCTGGCAACAAGGGAGGAGGTAAGGCCAAGATATCAATGGGGCTGATTAACCCTTTAATTGATCCTCCGGCGGGTGCGCGCAGCACAGCGCCGCCGGAAGGCATTACAGACACGTGCTCGCGGCCGCGCGCGAGCACGTCTACTGCAGGAGGAAGCGGGGGGCGTGGCTGAGCTGGGCGCCGCTCGAGCCGACGCTGCAGCTGGCCGCCTGGAGGCGTCGCTGGAACGGGGATCAGGTAAGCGGTTCCTGACACTACCCCCCCTTCACGAGGGGCCTCCGGACCCTCACCCGGTTTCCCTGGATTGTCACGATGGAACCTTCTTACAAGAGCATTGGCATGAACATCCCTCGCTGCCACCCAGCATCTTTCCTCCGGACCATAGCCAACCCAATCCACCAAATACTGTAAAGAATTACGCACTTTACGTGAATCCAAGATCTTATTCACTTCATACTCGGGCTCATTATCAAGAAGAATTGGTGCAGGACCAGCAGGAGGAGCATTCTTCGCCGGTTTTACCAGTGAAACGTGAAAGGAATTAGGTATTTTCATAGTCGGCGGGAGTTGAACTTTAAAAGACACATTATTCAACTTCTTGATAAACGGAAAAGGACCAATAAATTTTGGACCTAATTTGCTAGATGGCTGACGGAGCGCAATATTTTTAGTGGAGACCCAAACTAGATCGCCTACTCGAAGAGTAGGTTCCTGTGATCTGCGGCGGTCGGCAAACTTCTTATACCTCAAACCAGTGGTCTTAAGAATCTCCTGAACGTGTGTCCAGATATTCTTCCGTTCTTGAAGCCACTCCTCCAACGCCGGCAGATTGGAAGGTGACCCTGAAAGGGAAGAAGCTCTAGGATTTTTCCCTAAGTTACAATAAAAAGGAGATACCTTGGTACTCTCACTAGGCGCGTTATTGTAAGCAAATTCGGCGAAATCAATAAATTCCGCCCATTGTTCTTGGGCATCAGAAACATAACACCTTAAGTATTGTTCCAAAGTTTGATTAGTTCTTTCCGTCTGCCCATTAGTCTGGGGATGGTAGGCAGAAGAAAGAGAGATCTGTATTCCCAACCGTGAACAGAAGTGTTTCCAAAAACGGGAAGTAAATTGAACACCCCGATCAGAGACTATATTGGATGGAATACCATGAATACGAAAAATATGCGAAGTAAACAGCCGCGAAAGCTCAGGTACAGAAGGAAGTTTGGCCAAAGGAACGAAATGTGCCATCTTACTGAAACGATCTACGACCACCCATATTACAGTATTACCATGTGAGAGAGGCAAGTCTACAATAAAATCCATAGAAATATGGGTCCATGGCTCAGCAGGAATTTCAAGAGGAACCAAACCGCCACTAGGAGCCTTGTGAACTCCTTTACTTCGAGCACAAATAGCACAAGCATCGACAAAGGGAGTAACGTCCCGTCTCATGGTAGGCCACCATACATGACGACGGGCAAGCATAAACGTCCTATGGTTACCCAAATGACCAGCAGTCTTGGCATCGTGAAATTCGCGAATTACATCCAAACGCAGGTGCGGCGGAACAAACTGGCACCCCAAAGGTACATTACTAGGAGATTCATCTTGAAACGGCGCCAAGGTATTGGAGAGATCAGGAAGTAACGCCCCGACCACACAACCCGTGGGTAAAATTGGTTCACCAGAATCACCCCGATCCTTACATTCACCGAACATGCGAGATAGAGCATCAGCTTTAGTATTTTTTACACCCGGCTTGAAAGTAATAATAAAATTGAAGCGCGAGAAGAATAATGCCCAACGTGCCTGACGAGAGTTCAGCCTCTTGGCAGAACCTATGTATTCGAGATTTTTATGATCGGTATACACAGTTATAGGATGTAATGAACCCTCCAACCAGTGTCGCCATTCATCAAATGCCAGTTTAATAGCTAATAGTTCCCTATTGCCAACATCATAATTTTGTTCCGCGGTACTGAATTTACGCAAAAAATAAGCGCATGGATGGAGACGCTCAGGGTTACCAGAATATTGTGACAAAACTGCACCCACTCCCAGCTCAGAAGCATCCACTTCAATAATAAAAGCTTTATGAATATCTGGATGCACTAAGACAGGTGCCGAAGTAAAGGCCCGTTTCAAGGTTAGAAAGGCCTCACAGGCAGAGGGGGACCAGTTAGCAGTAAAAGCCCCCTTGCGGGTAAGGTTGGTAAGGGGTGCAACAACATGGGAAAAGCCTTTTATGAAACGCCGATAAAAATTTGCAAAACCTAGAAAACGCTGCAATTCTTTTAGGGTCTTGGGTTGAACCCAATCCTGAACCACCAAAACTTTCCCCGCGTCCATCTCCAAACCCTGGTTGGTAATAATATACCCTAGGAAGGGAACTGTGGTGACTTCAAACACACATTTAGAAAGTTTAGCAAATAAGTTGTTCTCTCTTAACTTTTGTAGTACCAACTTAACATGGCGTCTGTGCTCCAATAAAGAATTAGAAAAAATGAGAATATCATCCAAGTAGATGACCACAAATCTGCCGAGGTATTCTCTGAATGTATCATTAACAAAATCTTGAAAGACGGCTGGCGCATTACAAAGACCAAAAGGCATGACCAGGTACTCGTAATGGCCGTCTTTCACATTAAATGCAGTTTTCCACTCATCCCCCTGCCGGATGCGAATCAGATTGTAAGCCCCTCTTAAATCCAACTTGGAAAAAATTTGGGCCCCTGTGACTTGATTGAACAGATCCCCAATCAAGGGCAAGGGGTATCGGTTCCTAACAGTGATTTTATTCAAGGCTCGATAATCAATGCATGGTCTCAGGCCGCCATCTTTTTTCTCTACAAAAAAGAATCCGGCCCCAGCAGGTGAAGTAGAGGGGCGGATAAATCCCTTCCTTAAATTTTCGGTAATGTACTCCCTCATAGCTTGCTCCTCGGGCAGAGTAAGATTATAGATTTTTCCCCTCGGGGGAATCGTGCCAGGTAGCAAGTCAATAGGGCAGTCATAAGACCGATGTGGAGGAAGAGTATCAGCAGAACGTTCAGAGAAAACATCAACCCAGTCTGCATATGGCTGAGGTAATCCCTGAGGTAAAACTTGCACACTTCTGAGGCCTGTATTAAAGTAGTGATTTTTGCAATGATCACTCCACTTGATCAACTCCCCAGCCCGCCAATCTAACACCGGGTTGTGGAGTTGTAACCAGGGGTATCCCAAAACCACCGGAGTTTCTGGACAGTCGAAGACAAAGAATTCTAAGAACTCAGAATGGGAAGAGCCAACAATTACCCGAAGAGGTGGGGTCTTGGTATTTATTGGTCCCCCCTGGATAGCCTTCCCATTGATAGCCAAAACTTGTAGGGATCTTTCAAGAGGAACTAAAGGGATACCTAAATTGGTGATCATACTCCTGTCCAAAAAGTTTCCTGCCGCACCACTGTCGATAAAGGCGGAAACTGTTTGCTTTGAAGAACCCCAAAACAGGTCAATAGGAACTAGCATCTTATTTTGGCGAGAGTTGCAAACTGACTCACCTAGACCAGCACTCTCTCCCTGATCTAGGTGTAGGAGTTTTCCGCCGGCTTCCCCTTGTTTGGACAGGACCCAGCGAAATGTCCCGAGTTCCCACAATATAGGTATAACCCCTTGAATAGCCTACGCTGCTTTTCCTCTTGGGATAACCGGGTTCTCCCTAATTGCATGGGTTCTTCCTGGGAAGAAGTTGAGGTATTCTCCCCACGGGTAGCCGGGAAACTAAGACTCTGGAAGGACCTGAAGGACGTGGGAGCCCTGGCTCTCTCCCTAGCCCTCTCTCTAAGACGTCTGTCTATTTTAATGGAGACCTGCATTAATTGGTCTAGGTCTGCGGGTGGAGGAAAATTGACCAAAGCATCCTTGATGCTTTCCGACAGCCCCACCCTGAACTGACTACACAGAGCGGGATCATTCCACCTAGATTCGATAGCCCAGCGGCGGAATTCTGCACTATAATCTTCAGCCGAATTCCGTCCTTGTCTTAAGGCCCGAAGCCTATTCTCTGCCGTAGATTGTTGATCAGGATCAGCATATAAAACGCCCATAGCACTAAGGAATGCAGTAACGGATTGTAGGGCAGAATCATGAGATGGTAAACTAAAGGCCCAGGACTGCGGGTCTCCTTGAAGCAGAGAAATGACTAGGCCTACTCGTTGGGGCTCAGTGCCTGAGGAGATGGGTCTCAGTTTGAAATACAGTTCGCAGGCATTCTTAAAATTGGAAAACTTTGCTCGTTCTCCCAAAAATTTTTCAGGCAGTGGAATCTTTGGTTCAGAGATATTTGGTGGTACAGAGGATGCCGGTAACTGACGAGACTCCTGAGTGGCCACTCTTTGAGCGAGCTGGTTTATCGCCGTGGCCATAGCTTGCACCTGCTGTACCAGGTCATCCATCTTGGGCCTGTGATAATGTCACGCTAGGGGGTAACTCCAGACCTCTTAATGAGCTCGCAACCCCCAATCTCCGCAGCCAGCTTCACCTATAGGAGCCCCCGCTTGCCGGGACACAAGTACGCCTACCCGGGATCGGTTGCCCCCAGGACTTATTGGCTCAAAGGATGCTAGCTTATATGGAGAGATCTGGAGAACCAATAACTGGAGCGCGAGTGACGGAAGTCCAGAGACAGGCAATAGGTCAATAACAGGAAGGCAGAGATCGTAGCGGCACCAAGGATCAGGCAAGACGTAGTCGGGGTACAGGCTGAGGTCGGCAACAGGGGTTCAGGATCTAGAGGCGTCAGTACAGGCAAGGTCGGCAACAAAGATTCAGGATCGAGAATGGTCGTACAATCAAATCGGCAACAGGCTAAACTTCACAGGAATAGAGTACACAGGGTTCTGAGCGCTATCACAGGCAATTCACAACTGAGAGGGAATTGCCTTTATAGGGGCAGGTCTGAGGGAAGCAGTGTACTGATTGGTGCACGTAGGATTCCAAGGGTAATTGGCTGGCAACAAGGGAGGAGGTAAGGCCAAGATATCAATGGGGCTGATTAACCCTTTAATTGATCCTCCGGCGGGTGCGCGCAGCACAGCGCCGCCGGAGGGCATAACAGACACGTGCTCGCGGCCGCGCGTGAGCACGTCTACTGGAGGAGGAAGCGGGGGGCGTGGCTGAGCTGGGCACCGCTCGAGCCGACGCTGCTCGAGCCGACGCCGCCCGGCACGGCCGCCGCACAGCGACAGCTGCAGCTGGCCGCCTGGAGGCGTCGCTGGAACGGGGATCAGGTAAGCGGTTCCTGACAGGGCCAAGATGAAGTGGTAGTTGCGGAAGGTGAGTGATTTGATGCCTCGAAGCATAACCTAATCTGACATTCAGGAGGCACAAAGAGTAAATAATATACTTGTGTTTTGGATCCAAACAGATTCAGAGCAGGACCTACTGGTTGACCCAGGGAGGAGGCTGCGCACCAGATGCCCTGTTGGCCAAAAGCAATATAAGTTTAAGTTTATTTTTGAAAAACTAGTTTAAACTCATGTCCCCCCAAATAACAAAAATCACATTAAAAATACACTAAAAATGATGATGTTTTTCTTTCACAGATCAAAGAAAATGGCCACGCATGTAAAGGAGCCACCCATTTTGCTGAAAATGTAAAAGTTTTTATATTTTTAAAGTTTAAAACAATTTTAACAGTTACACCAAAAAAAGGATAACAGTAAAAAAAAAAACCTACAAAGAAGTGTGGTGTGTTTTATTTCGTGGCAATGTACGTTATCACAACATCATCATAATGTCCCAAAAGGTAGGTATATGGGACAAGGAATAGCAAGAAGAAGCAGAAGAAAACACAGAATAAGAAAAGAGATTAAGGTAAGCATTAGAGACAAGGCAGAAGGAAAAACAGAGATTAAGGTAAGCATTAGAGACAAGGCAGAAGGAGAAACAGAGATTAAGGTAAGCATTAAAGGCAAAGAAGAAAAATAAAAAGAGATTAAGGTAAGCATTAAAGGCAAGGAAAAATAAACCAAAAATAATTTAATATTAAATTTAGGTATGTGTCAAAGTGCCAGTTTGTGGCATATGTACATTTACATGGAGGTTTAGAGATGTGCGCTTGCGTGGACCCAGATTGACAACAGGAAATCCATGGAGATGTAAGTATACTTGTCAAAAACAACAAAATTGGTGTGCAAAAATGACACGGAAGGCAAGCAGGTACGTTAAAAAACAAAGCAAAAAGGAGGAGAAAACGGAACGCCCGTGTGAACGGAATCCACAAGGAAATTGTATGCTACCGAGAGGGGCAAAAAATGCTTCCCGATTGAAGACAAATTAACGGATCAGTTAGGGACCCATTCCAACGGAGGCTCTGCATCACATTGGAGCCACGATTCAAACGGGACCCCCGGGCAATCGGAAGGTTTTAAGGTCAGTTCAGGGGAGACTCTGCATCAGGCCAATTGTGCTCATTCTCCGAATAGCTAGATCAATATTGTTACAGATGACGGATATATGAGCAAAAACATATACAAAAATCATCGTTTGATATGTATATTTGTCAAGTATTGCAATAGATAATGCTAACAGGGCAGCACTGACCCCTACGGAGGATGAGCACATGTCCTTTGTAAATATGAGATTAGTAATGGCATTTTTTTTACCGTAAATCTGTTGGCACTATATTCAATGACTTATAAAAATTCTAACCCTTACTATTCATCTTGTGGTGTGCGTTACTAAGTAACAACATATCTTGATTGGGGAGAAAGGACCGTAATGCGTTCAACCCTTGACCGGTATGTGCTGGAGCGCACAACCGGAAATAGGCAGTGGGAACATTCCCCAAAGTCCAAGCAAGGAGACATCTACAGGGCCCATGCATACATCACCCCCACCTATCCAAGTCATCTAGAAACCCCTCAAAACTCCCGCCCACAGTGCCATCAGATGCTTGGCGAAGGGAAGGAGGGGAAATCCCAGAGGACACAGTGGGGGCAGGGCACCAGGCATAAGAGAGAATGCGCAAAAAGTTGCCAACCAGAGACACAGGAATAGGCAATTAAAGAAAAATCTACATATTGGCTACCAAAATAGTAGTGCTGCCATCTTGCTGGATGGCCGATCACAGACAACAAAATATTGGTATAGTTAATGTGCACAATTAGAACAAGTCAATGGAATCCTTTGGTAAATATTGGAGCTTAAATCAAAAAATAAGTGTCCAATTAAATTCAATAAAAACAATGAAAGGCAGACTACTGTATAACAATATAGATGAAACATACGATGAACAATACAACCAACAGAAGCGGTATGGGCCAAATGCCCCCCCAACCTCAAAAAGGAGCACGACTAATGATTTGTTAAAACATTAATCCAATTACTTAATTAGCAAAAGATAGCACCAAAACATACGCCAAAAAATACACAAGCCACAAAACGCAACACATTAAACATATTCAAAACATAGCTGGACCTTCCCTACAAGAAATATATGTATATTTTTCAATCAATAAAATAATCAAACAATCAATGGACAGTGGGCCCTCCAAAAATGTATATAATGGGGCCCTTTTATACTTTTTGTGCCGGCACAAAATTAACTTATTCTAGATAGTAATATCTACCGATTTACAGAGACAGTGTATCCAAACTTGTGCTCAACAATATCATGAATATGATGAACAATACCATAAGCATCACACCTTCTCATCATAGAACTGACCAATGGGAGTCCAGGCCACCTGATTCTTGTGATATACCGTAATATCTACCACTAAATGGTGCTCTTAAATCATATTTGTAACGGCACGTCCAATGTGGGGTCGGGAAATATTTATTTATCAACACACTGTCCAGAACACTTACCTCTTCCTGGATCCTCGGACAGGAATGCAGCCCTGTGATTGTCTGCTGGCGGTCATGTGGGCAGGCCCTTTCACCGACCGGAGCCAAGGGTGCGCCCCCCCTAACCATGGATCCAGGAGGAAGTAAGCATTGTGGGGGTTCTGGGGGGTGATGCGAGGTGGGCACCTGGATTCTGGATGCCACCTGTGCATATTTGAATGTGCCAGGCCCCAGACCAACAGCCAGAAACAGATGTTGTTCCGCTTTAAATACTCTCTCTCTATTTATTTGATGTGTTTCAGGTTCCCACATCTCAATGCTCTGAAGAGTGCCCTCGAGGTTTTAGAAGAGAAGAGCTGTAACCCCAGGAAGACACAGGTGCTGCTTTTATTGTGTCCAGTGCTTAGAAGGAGAGATATCCAGTGACAGCGGTAAGATTCCCAGAGAAATGAACTTAATTGGTGGAGCCAGAATGTTTTATACTGCTGAGGTAGGATAAAACAGCTGCAGGGGACCAAAATTGTGTATGGTCTGATTTTTTTTGTTGCCCAGACAGAACCTTTAAGGTGCTTTTTTTTCTACTGCCAACACAGACCAAAACCCACCAGTGATGCAAAACCAAATTAATAATAATCCATTTCAAACCCCAGACACTGGCCTTGATGCAATCCGGCAATCTCTGGTCCTGCCAATCAAGCTACCAGCGATTTGCAGAAGATCCATCTAGAAGGTACTGCCTGTGGGGTAAGGGGTGCTGGAGAGATTAGTGTAAAACATGGGCTCTGTCAGGTACAAAATAAATATAATGGGCCTTCTGACTGTGAGGTCAACCTGCCTCCCCCACTTTAAATCATGGAAGCTAAATGTGCTGACAAATTTAGTTTTTCACCTCTACAAAACATGCGATTCAAAGTTTGGCATAGCACGGAGCTACATTTGAGCCCATAGGATTTCCCTGAAGTTGTAAATAGAAGTGCCCATTTGAGGTTAAAAATGTGCCTTAGTTAGGAATTGCACCAATAGGCACATTTTTGTCAAGAAATAATTTGAAAGTACACGTCTGATACGTGAGTACCTTATATAATATAAGGGATAGACAGATACATACTCTTCACAGCCATACAATAAACCAGGTAATTGTCTGGAAAAGTACTAAGAACCCAAATCTCATTGGGAAAACAGCCTGTATCAAGTAAAAAAGATCTTGCTGCCAATAACTCGGGTTGTATTAAAAAAATCTAGAAATATGGCTACAGATTGCAAGCTGAATCTAGTTCTTGCAACAATCGAGTTGCCTCAGACGGGAAGGTTAAGTTCTTTAAAAATGAAAAAAAGTCATAGTGGATTCTATGATAATGAGTTTCTCATAAACTGATGCAGCAAATAAATCATTCTTATCACACTTTACAATAGGTGTGAGGGTCATGATGATATTATTGTTAGTCAAACATGTCTTTCGGCACCTTGGCCAAATAACTTTATCTTGTAATGGGTTGTAATAAGAAAGTGTAAAATAAAACTCCTGTAGGTAAGGCAGAAGAAGGTCTGTTAGGTAAGATAGGCCAAAAATAAGTTTGAAGAGCAAGGGAGCATCTAGCTTATGGAAGTGCTTATAACAGAGTCAAACGCCTGAGCATCTATCTTGATCTTGATGAATAGTAGTGAGAGGATCAGAATGTTGAGACCCCATCAGTGAGTAAAATAATAAATTACAGTTACTACTACCAAACTGGATAAGACATTTAGAAAGGTAGCTGAAATAGGAAAATTGCTCCATTTGAACCTTTAGGGAACTGATCTGTTATTCTAGGGTAAGCAACTGGCTTCTAGCGATGAGGAAAGTGTATATCGGTTAATAAATATGTCGAAGGTCTATAGTGTTACATTTAGTGGAAGCAGAGGTGATATAAGTAAGCCTCTAGCTAGTCACAGTATGTCTGATTAATTGTTTTTTAAGTGGAAGAGAGATTAGATGCATCCAGAAAATGAAGGAACCAGAGATCTTGAGGAAAAATAAATGTAGACATATGATATAGAAATAAATGTAGGGAGTATATACATTTTCCAAACACAAGCTATATTTAGTTTTTCTTTTTTTAATTACACATTAAAATTCAAAATGTAAGCTGTGAGATGCAGTTATTCTTTAATTCTGAAAAAATAAACAGTCCCCCTGTTTCACACATTGGAAATTAACTTGAAAAAAACATGGATTTTCTTCTTCTAGATAAACGTTTATGCATGAAATGCCCAGAAGACCAATGGCCAAATGATGATCATTGTGTTCCAAAGCTGGTGGAGTTCCTCTCCTACAAAAAGGACCCGATTTCCATTGTTGTCTCTATCATCACTTCATTGTGTTTCGTTCAATCTTCCATCATCTTGAGCGTGTTCATTATATTCCAAGACACTCCAGTCATCAGAGCCAATAATCAGAACTTGAGCTTCCTTCTGCTGGTCTCCATCATGCTGAGCTTCCTCTGTGTCCTTTTATTTATCGGCCATCCAGGACACGTCACTTGCATGGCCAGACACACCTTGTATGGCATCACCTCCTCAGTCGCTATTTCCTCCATACTGGCCAAGACTTTCATGGTCTACTCAGCCTTCAGAGCCACCAAGCCTAGGAGTTCCTGGAGGAAATTTATAGGGGTGAAACTCACCAACTATCTTGTCTTTATCTGCTCATTCATCCAGGTCCCCTCCATTCCCAGAAAAAATACTCACCTATATCCAGACATAATCATCATTCAGTGTAATGAAGGATCTGTGCTGGCATTCACCCTCCTCCTAGGCTACATGGAACTTCTAGCTGCTGTGAGCTTCATTGTGGCCTTCCTGGCCAGACACTTACCCGACAGCTTCAATGAGGCCAAATACATCACCTTCAGTATGCTGGTGTTCTGCAGCGTCTGGGTCACCTTTATTCTAGCGTATCTGAGCGCTACAGGAAAGAGCACCGTGCTGGTAGAGATATTCGCAATCATCTCTTCCACTGTCGGGATTCTGGGCTGTATATTTTACCCCAAATGTTATATTATTTTACTGAGACCAGAATTAAATGTCAAAAATGTTTTACTTAGACGCACTCACTGACAATTAGGATTGTGAATCAGATTTCTCAAAGATTTTACTTGTGATGTGATATTTCCTGTTATTAAATTAATTCTGACAGCTGCCCAGTTCCTGGCACATGGAGCTATTCCCTCTGTTTGCAAATAAAGGGGGTAAAATGTTTGTTGGTTGTGAAATTTTATTCAATTCAACTAGGTAACACGTAGCTTTACAAGGATTTAACATGGATTAGAATTAACTTAATTTACTTTAACCCAATGTGTTCTTGACACATATAATGCTTAAGAGAGAGCCATGATAGACCAGGACTTGCCTTTGTTTCATAACGCTGTGTGAAACCCTCTGGTTCACCAGCAATCTTACTTTCTGGAGCCCCAGATAAATAGCTGATACAATGCCTATGTCTGGGTGGTAAAAGGACCAGTCTTTAAGCCTTTAACTGCCAGCCTACCTAGAGTTGTTGTCACCCTCTGTTGCCAGACAATGTTTCACTATTTTGAGCTACATATGTTCAACTGTGAATTTTGAAGGGTTTTCCAGGAAAGTCAGCAGTGTCTGAGCTTTACCATGAAATGTCTTGTTTGTCATTTGTTAAGTCTATTCTCAATATTTTGGGATGAAATATGTGCAAAAAAAAGTTTTTTTACTTGTAGTGCTTCTTTGTAATAATAAATGTAAGCTTTTTAATGAAATCTTATTGCACATACAAAGCCCTATCTCTCCCTGTTACAATGATACCACATATGTATCAGTAGACACCCTTTGCTGCTCAGGAGACTCCCCCAAACTGAAACAGTGCTTTAGGAGATTTTCAGATAAAATACAGCTGCTATGTGCACCTTGCAGTTTAAAAAAAACAAGAAAAAAACAGCTCTTTACATTTGAAATGAACTATATATTCCCTGGAAGTACACACCTCAAGCTTTCTAGGCATACCAGGTGTGTTGACAGGGGCACAGGTTTCTGGAAGTAACCCCTCAATTAATTCTTAGGTTGCAAAGGGTTTGCATAAAAAAGAATACGAAAGCAGAACCAAAGCCACATTTTCCCTAAAAAACAAATATGTAAACCAAAAAAAGACATCTGAAAAAGCAGAATCCCCCGAACAGAACAATATCCAACATGCATAGCTGCTGTCAAGGGAAGATTTGCCAAATACCCAAAAGTAAATCATGCACGTAACGGTCATTTTACTTGAAACTTTGTCAGCTTTGCCGACAAAGTGCGCACCTTGAGCTTTTTCAACCAAAACAGCCCTTTAACCCTTTAAGTGGCAGGCAATTTTAATTGATTGCCTCTCCGTCCAGCCATGTGAAATTCATGGGCTTGGCATTTTCCTACCTCAGGGCTATGTGGGAGCTCAACGCCGGTCAATTCCTACACAGACTTCTGGAGGGTGTCACAGGTAGGTGATTTCTCCCTGACCTCAGTAACCTGATCGCCTGTGGGCCAATCAGAAGGCAGCCTGCTGCTATTTAAATGCTGCCTGCGTTCCTAACCTCCTTTTTCTGCGTCGATTTGAGGTGGGCAGAGGGATCCTGCAGAGGTTGCCCTGGTGGGGGGGTGGATTTGTTTAGGGTGTGTGGCCTTAGGCGATTCTGGGGCACTGTCACCTGTCAGATCCCCTGTCAGTAGTGAGATCCATTAAAAAAAAAAAATAGCGATCTGTTTTTTTATGAATGAATCTCATTACTATGAGACCTACTGGGGTGCTAGGGGTCTCCTCCAGATGGGAGGGTGTTTGTTGGCTGGGTGGGTGGCCATAGGGTTCAGCGGGCACTATGTTCTGATTAGATCTCATTAAAGTAATGAGATCCATCTGAGCTAGATCACTGTTTTTCATGAATGAATCTGATTACTATGAGGTCTACTATTTACTACTTCTCCTTTTTACTAGCCAACCAGCCTGCATTAGGAGTTTACCGTTGCTTGCATGAGGAGGGGGCATATTTTCTATTTATGCCTCTCCTGATCAAGCAACTGAAAGTTCCTAATGCAGACTGGTAGTAGCTGCTGGCAGTACAGATTTAGTTAGTACTTGTAGTAAAAGTGTAGATCTATTCAGAAATCTGATTCATTCATAAAAAAAGGAATTTTTCCTCTGCATTTAACCCATCCATGCAGTGAGTGTACACGTGCCCGGAGCAGTCGCTGCCCTAACTACAGAGCCCTACAGAGCAGTTTGGGTCATGTCATGTCTGTTATCAGAGTGGGGGGTGGGTAACAGATGCGTGCTGGGCCCAGGTGCAGCTGGCGGCGGAGGGGGTATGATAGCGGCAGGTGTGGTGGTGGGGTGTTGTGCAGATCGCTCGTACCCAATATTTGCTGATGGCTGTAAGATCGGAGGCTTTTCTGAAAAAGTTTGGTTCGGTCTGAACAAGTTTGTGACAAACTTTCGTCTAAAACACACTTGATTAATTTGCCCATTATGTTCATAACGACATAGACCTGTGGTTGTGTAGGCCTAGTAGTAGCAGTGGGTGGCAGCGGAGGTGCTGTGGTGGTAGTAGTGGTGGCATTAGCAGTACTGGCAGAGGGTTAGGAGACCAGTGGTGGTTGTGTAGGCCTGGCAGTAGCAGGCATGCCCTCAAAAAATGGTATTGTAAAGGGGGGTAGCAGCGAGATTGGCATTTTCACAATTTAGTTGAAGAAAACAAAACAATGGCTTTTTAAATGGCTTGATAAATGTACTGATTTTTGCATCACAGCCTAGACCTTCAGATGTGTAGGCCTAGTAGTAGCAGAGCATGGGAGCAGAGGTGCTGTTGGTGGTAGTAGTGGCATTAGCAGTACTGAAAGAAGGACAGGAGATCCGTGGTGGTTGTGTAGGGCTGATGTTAGTAGATGGCAGCAGGGGTGCTGGTGGTGGTAGCATTAGCAGAGATACAGATTTATAAGTCTAGGCCAAAGGACAGGAGACATCTGGCTGTTGTGTAGGCCTTGTGTAGGCCTGGCACTGGCAGTAGCTAGCTGAAAAGCACTCAAGAAATCATCCTCTTTTAGAGGGGTAGCAACAGGATTGGCTTCCTGGAAATTGCAGAAGGGCATTTCGATTGTCCCACGCAGCTTTGTGATGCCGCTCCAGGTGCCTATGTAGATCCATAGTTCCTAGTCCTAGATTTGTGGCCTGGCTACAACTAACTTTCTGCTTGGAGATCTGGTAATGTGCTAGGTTTTGTTCTCCCGGAAAGGTCCGAAAGTATTTCCACACAGCAGCGCACCCTCAATAGGAAGATCTAGAATGCCCATCACCAGCACCTGACTTTGCTCCTCCTCTTGCAGGTTTTTTTTTCTGTAGTTTGAAAAAACAGCATCAGTGTTGCTGTCACCTGCTCCTGAGTGAACCATACCAGCAGACCTAGCCCATTTTGCAGAGGCCCTACCTTGGCTCTGCTCTTTGTCGCTGCCAGTGCCAGAAGTACTGCCCTACTCTGACAATGTCCCTTCTGTATTTCCTGGTTCCCGGGACCTGTCCAAAACTTCGTCAACATACTTCTCCTCCTGATCCCCGCCACTTTCCTGTTCTGATGTTTCATCATGGTCTACTTGCCTCCCCACACCACAACCACCTTCTTAACTGGCAATATGTCCATGTCTACTACTACGACCACTGCCACAGCCACACTAGGAGGGGGCAATAAAGAGACAGATGATGGAAGAGAAAGACTTATTTTATCTGACGTGCAGCTGTAGTGGAGGAAGAATCCACTGAAACCTGGCTCAAAGTCATTGCATCAGAGTCTTCCTCCTTCTGAGATGAGCAAGCAACCAGTCTACAATAGATGCATTGTGCAAAATAACATGGGCACTGAAGGGAATGGACAACTCTGGCTTGCTGATGCTGCTGCTACTACCACGTACATTACTACTGCTGCAACTATTGGCAGTGGAAGGCCTGGGCAAATGGATGCTGCCACTACTATGACTGCTGACCACAGTGTTGGTACTGGCACCAACATCCTTATCCTTAATGGCAGAAGGAATTGAAGGGATGTCTTTTACTCTACCCTGTCCTTTCCCACCCATTCCTTTCCCAGACATTTTACTTTGTATTTAAAAAAAATCGACAGGTGTGGCCAAAAAATTAACGATAGCTCACGGAAGTTTTCAGACTTTACAGGGTGGACTATAATGACCAGCAGATCCCAGTGCAGGCATATTTAACACCCCCCTCAGCATTCCACTATCTCGACTTTCCTGTCCCATCTTTGCTCCTATGCTGTGGTTCAAAATACCCTAAACTGTCCCTGCTCTAAGAGCAATGCTCTCTGTGCAATAGCTAGCTTGATAATGGCGCATCACGTGACTCTCTCCTGCAAAAGCTCATTGGACCAGCTACCCCAACCATATGACGCTGTCTCTTGGCTTGCCATGACCTGTGGGGTGGGGCCGGTGAAATCCCGCCAGGCGCGTCTTCGCGTTTTGGCGCAGACCACAGGGGTTCATGCAAGCCAAACTTTTCCTGAAATTTGGGTCGAAGCCAGGTTCTACCAGTTTGGTTTGCTGAACTCTAATTGCTACCATCACTTCCATATCCCATCTCAACACACTGTGGAATTTCAGCATCTTATCCTGAGAGCCCTAGCCAATTTTATTCAGAAATGAGAAGAGAACGAGTGAAAAGTAAAGGAGGACACATCTGTTTATACACTACCACACACATTATAATTCCTCTACCAGCCACACGTCAAGGATAA
This sequence comes from Gastrophryne carolinensis, assembly GCA_027917425.1. Classification (NCBI taxonomy): domain Eukaryota; kingdom Metazoa; phylum Chordata; class Amphibia; order Anura; family Microhylidae; genus Gastrophryne; species Gastrophryne carolinensis. The sequence continues at coordinate 9,147,807 of CM051234.1, forward strand.
TAGCAAGACTAACTCATATGTATCCCCCTAAAGCAGATGTACTGCCATTAAGGTAAAAGTATTTAAGGAGCAGAGGCAAAGAATAATTCTACAAAAATAATAATTTCAAGAAGGATGTAAAACTTTTAGCCATTCTTATTTTACACAGGTTACTAAAGCTCTAAATGTTCTCTTTTTTTTTTCTCAAAGATTTTTATTTTCCAAGAAGCATAATACAGTGTACAAGCAATGGCATCATACAAATAGTTTACATAGGAGTAGAGAATCAGAGTAACAAAAATATATAAATAGAACATTATAAGATCAGGCTTGTGACAGGTAAATATATACATCTCAAAAAAAAATATTTATCAATTGACAATTCTATATATCCTATATACCCATCCCCTCCACCCCCTCCCCCCATCTTCCCTACTCCAATTATTGACCACCCCTTCAGTAGAGGGAGACCTTCATGTTCAATATACAGTATCATATGTAACAAATAATTAAAGCAAGTCAATAACTGCCATATTTCAGCAACATTAAAAAAAATATAACATACTTTCACAAAGCAGCGACACCCCCCTTCCCCCCCCCCTCCCTCTCCCAAGTCCCACCCCCCAGCAGCAGGGATTCATACACAAAACAGGAAAACACAAACAATAAACAAAGAACAAACAGACAACAAAACACCACACACAAAAAAAAAAAAAAAAAAAAGAAGGGATTTTCCTAAAGGTAAGAAACGAGCAGACAGGCTTATACTGTTAAAAGGTTCCTATCAAAGGTTCTAGGTAAATACTTTTCCACCCATGGCAACCAAGTTCGTTCAAATTTTTCCAAGCGTCCCTCTTTTAAAGCGGATAATTTTTCCATCGCCATAATATCATTTACTCTACTCTTAAATTCCAGGATGCTGAGAGTCTTAGTTCTCCAAGCCTTGGCTATTACTAATTTGGCTGCGGTTAGCAAATGAAGTGTAAGCTTTTGAGAATCCTTTCCATATCCCTCTATAGGCTTATTTAACAGCGCAACCCACGGATCTGTACTAACATAGGTTCCCATAATATTGGACAATATTCGAAATATCTTACACCAAAATTTACTCACTATTGGGCAATCCCACCATATATGCTTAAAGGAACCCAGATCCTGGCATCCCCTAAAACAATTTTTATGAAGGCCCGAATCATCTGTTGAATATCGAGCAGGAACCCAGTACCAACGTATCATCACCTTAACATTAGCTTCCACAGCAAGCACCGATGTATTCCCACGCAATGTGGTACTCCACATCCTCTGCCATTCATCATTCTCCAGACAGCTACCTAGATCCTCTTGCCACTTTGTTATATATCCCGGAGTATTATTTAAGGCTGAACTGGTTAGAGACATATACACCTGCGAGAGGATAGCTCTGCCTCTGGGATTAGTAGCACACCGCCTCTCAAACTCCGTTAGCTCCTCTACATTCTGTTTTCCATGCAACAGGCTCAGAAGAAAATTTCTTATTTGTAAATAGGCAAACACATGTTCAGCCCCTAAATCAAATTTTTCCTTAAATTGTAGAAACGTAAGCACATTAGAATCCTGTACACAGTCCTTCACACAATTAACACCCCTAGTATTCCAATTATAAAAGTTTTGTGGGGAGAGTACTGCCGGCTGAAACATAGGGTTATTCCAAAATGACAACAGTGGGACATGGGGGGACACTAAACCTCCAGAATATTTAACCCCATCCCATATTGCCATAGAGTGCAACATTATAGGGTTACTATGAGCTTTCCTAACAGAGGGTATTACCCATAAGTAATTGTTTACATCAATTGGCGCCATAATCTCTCTCTCAATAGATACCCAAATAGGAGGGTCTACAGTCTCATGATATGCAGTTAATTGAGCTATCTGGGCTGCTTGATAATAGCGAAAGAAATTTGGTACCCCAAGTCCTCCTAACCTTCTCGGTCTACATAAGACATTCCTAGCCACTCTAGACTTCCTCCCGTCCCAAATAAAATCCAGAACCTTCCGTTCAAAGTTCCTTAGATGTTGCAGTTGAATTTTTATTGGTAACACCCTAACATAATATAGAAATTTCGGAAGAAGGGTCATTATGATAGCATTTATTCTGCCCAGCCACGACAATCCAAGATCCCTCCATCTCTTTAGTAATTCCATCAAAGTTTTATACAATGGGGGGAAATTAGCAGAGTACAAACCTGTAACACTATTCGTCAAATAAATACCTAAATATTTGAGCCGAACTTCCTCCACCTTAAAATCGAAATTGGAGATCATTCCTTCCCAGGTATCATCAGGAACTGTGATGTTCAAGGCTCTAGACTTTGCCATATTGACCTCCAACCCTGAGATTTGTGCAAAATTCCCTAGTATTTTCATTAAATTCGGTAGAGAGATCAAAGGATTGGTGAGAAACACAATGACATCGTCAGCGAACAGACAAAGCTTATGTTCAATGTCTCCAATAGTAACCCCCGACACGTCCTTAGCTTCTCTAACAGCATGTGCTAATGGCTCCATCGCCAGGGCGAAAAGCAGGGGAGATAAAGGACACCCCTGACGGGTTCCCCTCTGAAGAGTAAAGGTTCGAGATTTGAACCCACAGTATTTTATATATGCTCGTGGCTCATTGTATAAAGCCTTTACACATGAAATAAAACTTTCACCAAAGCCCCACCACTGCAAAAGCTGAAACAAATAAGACCACGAGACCGAATCAAAGGCTTTGCGCACATCGAGCGACAAAAGCATTGTCGGCTTCTTTATGTGTTCTGCAGCATGTATCACATGAACAATTCTCCTTACATTATCCCCTGCTTGCCGCCCTGGGATGAAGCCCACTTGATCTCCCTGGACCAATTGTGGTAAAAATTTAGATAAACGTTGAGCTAGGACCTTCGCATACACCTTAATATCTATATTTAAAAGAGATATCGGTCTGTAATTTGACCAGGTCGTTGGGTCAGAATCAGACTTTGGTATCATACTAATTGCAGCAGTTACAGTGTCCCTTGAGAAAGCACCCCCTTGTCTAATCGCATTAAAAGCTCTAACCATCCGCGGTGCCAGAGCATCCACAAATGTTTTAAAGTAACCTGCTGAGAAGCCATCAGGGCCCGGTGCCTTATTAATTTTTAACCCTTTAACAGCAGCCATTACTTCCTCTAAAGTGAACTCACCATCCAAATACTCCTTCATTTCTATCGGGAGGTGTGGTAACTCCAACCCCCGCATAAATTCCGAAAGAGGGATCTTGGAGGTCGTGCTAGATGCAGAATAGAGTCTTTCCATCTGATTTCCAAAAAGATCAACAATCTTTACAGGATTAGAAGTAAGAGAGCCTCTACTATCCTTTAACTTGATTGGTTTAAATAAACAATCTGGTGTTTTAAGCTTACGAGCCAATAATGTGTCAGGTTTGTTAGCCTTAATATAAAACCTATGTTTTACCCAAGCCAAACTACGTCCCGCCCTTTCTGCTAAGGCTAAATTTAATTCTTCTGATATTCTTCTCAAGGTAGATCTATATGCAGCCGACATGATCTGAGGTACTTGCGCGACTAAATCCGCATACTTCTTTTCTAGGGAGTCAATATAAGCATTCTGTACCTTACGTTTCCCCGCTGCCGCCTGTAAAAGGAACCCCCTAATAACTGGTTTATGCGCCTCCCATTGCAAAACATCTGAAATTTCAGTTTGATCATTATCCTTAAAATAATTAAGAAGGCTTTCTCTAGTATCATCTACAATTTTTTTATCTGACAACAGCGTCTCATTCAAAGCCCACGAGACACCTACCTGCCTTAGTAGAAGAGACTTAAATTTTATCAAAACTGCATCATGATCTGTCCATGAAATTGGAAGTATTTGCGAGCCTTTAAGGCTGGACAGAGCTTGGAACTTAACAAACACATGATCTATCCGTGTATAGAGATCATGCGGAGAGGAATAATGTGTGAAGGACTGTGTACCAGGATGACCCTCCCTCCAACAGTCCACCATGCCATAAGATTCCAGTAACGACCTAAAAGCTCTCGCAGTGGCCAGCACCTGTGAGGAGGGGACCAACGACCTATTAGAGTGCCTATCTATATGGGGCTGAAGTATCATGTTAGAGTCCCCACAAACCACTAGTAAGCCTTTCACATGTTTAAAAAGTTCAGAAAAAAAACCCTTCATGAAAGCCATTTGATTGGTGTTAGGCGCATAATAAGATGCAAACGTAACTTCCACGTCTTGCATTGTGCCACACAGAATCAGATACCTCCCATCAGGGTCAGAAATCTCTAAATTACATATAAACTGTACAGATTTCTTAAAGGCAATAAGAATCCCACGTTGCTTCGTCTGTGCGCAGGACAGAAAAAATTGAGGGTATGAAGCATCTAAATATCTAGGCTTAGAACCCATTGAAAAATGCGTTTCCTGGAAGCAGACCACATCCGGTTTCAGGGAACGCATCTTCCCAAAGGCTATAGATCTTTTCTGCGGCGAATTAAGGCCCTGCACATTTAGGGATAAAACTGTACAAGACATCTCCACAGATCTAGAATCTATAGCAATTAATATGAAGAAAGTCCAATACACCTAAGAAGGAACAGAGATACAAGGGAAAGGAAACAAAATATTAATAAATTAATAAAAATAGACACGAACAAAACACACACAAAAAAAAAAAAAAAAAAAAAAAAAAACCCCTGCTACTGGGGGGTCAGACAAAAAATGTACAAATCTACCACCTCACCGAGAAAACAATCCCCAGTAGATGCAGATATGGAGTGCAACAAGACAAAGCCGCCCCACGGATAAGGAGGCAACATCCATACTTATAACAGACCTTATGAAATCTTTGAGCCGACAAGCCCGTCAAACTAGGTAATACTCTAGACATTCCAAACACTGCAGAGTTAGTAGTATGTATTACAACATTTTACCTAACCAGATTTCTTAGAGTCTCAGATCAACTTATATCCCAGTTAACACCGAAACCAATGATGTTTCACATATGCAATCAGGACTTAAAGAAATCAAGATATAATGGAGGTGAGCCTATTAATATCAGAACATTATCTTCAAAGTTTCAATTAGTTAAACCTCTTATCTATACCTAAGCGGTTCAGACTTAAAATAGTAGCCATAACATGTTTTTTAAAGAACCTATTGTCGGAGACTATTCCGCCACAGGGTAAGGCACCCAACCCAATAGTGGATGAAAAATCATAATTTTATGCACCAGCCCGTCAACCCCTGCAAAATCACATAATGCAGCTATATTCCTCATTACTTTATGCACAAAAGTTAACCACAGAAATCTTTCCCGGTTATAGCAACCAAGAAATGTATCATGCGCTATTAGGATAGCCATTTAACCAAACGGAACAGGAAGTAATAGTTATAAAGTACCTAAAGCATGATACAGTGATATCAGGACATCATATTCCAAACCTCATTCAGTAAGATCTCGTACCAAAATTTTAACAGCTAAAAATACAAGTATAAGCAATAATACAGGCAGTCTTAGTATCCTGTTGGCCAAAGCTATACTCCACCACCAGGATAAAATAAGAGACCCAGTGCAAGGAGACAGCATAATTCTGCATACTCATCCTAGTAATATTTGAAAAACCACCGGGTATAGCTACATCCCTTAGTTTCATACAGGGGTTGAGCACGACTAATATCCTTAGTTGTGGCAGCCAAGAAATATAGCCTGTGTTATAAAATAGTTATTTAACCAAACAACTTAGGTGCCACAACCAAGGAGCACCAAAAGCATAACACTAATATCGGAACAATAAATTCTATACACATTGAGTTAGACCTCTTGCCTATGCCTTAGCAGCTAAAAATAGAAATAGAGATAATAACATAATTATTGAAAGATCCTACCAGCAGAGATAAACTCTACCCATAGGATAGGACAATAAGCTAAATGGTAAATACACAACCCGTACTATACACCATCTCTAACAAGACTTGGGAAACCATGAGATAAAACTATATCCCTTATTTCTGAGTAAAAATCAAGCAAGTACTTTTCTCGGTTATGACAACCAATAATTCTATCTTATACTATAAGAATAACTATATAGCTCAAGTGTAAAATTAAAGAGCATCAAAGCATTTTAGTCATTAACAGATTCCAATATAAGAGAGGGGATTTCAGACGCCGCCTGTCTTCTTTGCCGCTTTCCTGCCCTCTGCACCTTGGGCGAGTCATCCAAGGAGAGGGCCCTTCTAGCCGATACATTCGCCAGTTGACCAGATAATAGTCCCAAATCAGAACAAATGTTATGGAGATCCTCAGGTGTTGTCGCAGACCAATCCTTATTATTAAAGGAAAATTGCACTCTAAAGGGGAAACCCCACTTATATTTCACACCATGGTCTTGGAGACCTCTAAGATAGGGTTTCATTTCCTTCCTTTTAAGAATAGTAGTGGGAGACAAATCAGAAAAAATCTGGAAGCTATTTCCTTGGAATGATAACTGTGCAGCAGCACGTGCCGCCTGTAGAAGTCTCTCCTTGGTTTTAAAATAATGAAAACGCACAACAATGTCCCTCGGGGGATCCTCCGGCCTTCTCCTGCGCGTCAAGGCTCTATGAGCCCTATCCATCTCCAATCTTTCACCTGGTTCCCCGGGCAGAAGCTCCTGGCAAATAGATAATATTGTAGACTGCGCGTCTTCAAAATGCTCTGGGATGCCCCGAAAACGCAGATTTTGGCGACGATCCCTGTTCTCAGCATCCTCTAACTTGGTCATCAACATAATGTTATCAGCTTTTAGCTTCGCAAGGTCATCCTCATGGGCCTCTATGACAGTAGACACATCGCCCAGCCTCTCATCTAGTGTAGAAAGACAGTGTGAGATTTTATGCAGCTCTTTAGTAAAGTGCTCATTGATCCTCTTGGTGTTTAAGTCCAGCGCTTTAAGAAACATGGATTCAAGTTGTTCCATCATCCCTGGGGTGAAAGCAGTAATAGAGCATTCTGCCCCCAATGTAACAGGACTCACGGTTACAGCAGGCTGTAGTTCCGCTCCCTCCTCCATCACGGACGCAGCCAGAGCCGCCGCCATCTTGCGGCCTCAGGCCTCTCCTCCACCTCCGCGCTGTCGCAGGAAACAACAACCGGGCACCGCCAACGAACCACCTCCAGACTCAGTAGCCCGAGCGCTCCGTCAGCCCAGCTCACAGGTAGGTACACTGCCCCCGAAATCTTCCGTTTGCCTCTAACTCCGCAGGGCGGACGCGGGACAAGCTCAGCAAGCGTCCGACCTCATCACGCGCGCATGCGCACTCCAAATGTTCTCTTTTTATTATTTAAATACTGATGTGCATGAGACATGTTGGAACAGTGTTCAATGTGAACTGGCATCGACGTAAAATTCATAATATTAGGACTTTTCAGCCTTGGGTAATTTATATGGTGTGACCTTTTTTATTTCACTTTTTGACAACTACTGTGCTTCTGTGCGGACTGAACAGCAGGGATGTAGCAAGGGCAAGACTCACAGATAGGCTTACCCATTATACAAGCACACAATATTATTATCATTATAATTTTCACTTACGGTACTTTAAAACAAAACCCAGTGTGGCCAGGCCTAGAAACTTAAAGAATTTGGCTGTCCCACTGTGTGAAACCCCCTGGGGAGCTTGTAATCACTTGCCTTTCTCCAGTCTATTGGAGCATGTGCGGGCTCTGATTGTTTTCAATGGGGTGCGCGAGCTGCCACATGCCCTACAGCCTCAGTCTGTGTGCCCGTTCCCGCCCCAGCTATTTAGATAGGCTGAGATGGCCACTGGGGATGCATCCGCTCTTGCTGCCCATTGAAGTCAATGCGAGCCCTTTGCTGAAGGATATAAATATGGCAAAGGGCTCTGATTGGATGAGATCAGGGCATATATGGTTTGAGGGAAGAAAAAAGCACAAGGTGCAGAGCTGAAATTTTCAAGTAGAATTACCCTTAAACATATGCTTTACTTTGGGGTGTTTGCCAACTCTTCCGTTGAGTATTTTTCTGTTCGGGATGGGGGGTTTGCTGTTTCATATTCAACTTTCTCCTTCTTGTTTGAATATTATTATTATTTTTTTTTTTTTGTAAAATGTGGCTTTAATTCTTCTTTTTTAATCTTTTAGTGAAACCCTATGAAACCAAAGAATTTATCAAGGGATTACTTTCAGAAAACTGCAATCACGTCAACAAGTCTGGTACTCCTAGAAAGCTTGAGGTGAGACCTTCTAGAGAATATATAGATTGTGGGGAGATTTCAAATGTAAAGGGTTGTGCATAGCAGGAAATGGCGTCTACTAATACATATACGGTACAGTTGTACCGGGCGTATGGGCGTTTTACATGCAATATGATTTTATTGAAAAATTTACATTTTTTGTTACAAAAAAAAACACTACAAATTGTAAACATTTTTTTGCATATATTTCTCCCAAAAATATTAAGAATACATAAAAAAAAAATTGCAAACAGGTCGTTGAAGCTCAAAAACTTTGATTTCTGAATCCCTTCAAAAATCACAGCTAAACATGTATAGCAAAAAAAAAATAGTGAAAAATAGCCTGGCAACAGCCGGTGACTATAATCTCCAGGTAGACTGGCAGTTAAAGGGTTAAAGGGACATTCCAGGCAAGGGGTTAAAACTCTCCTATTTTAGTTTCCACCCTTGCTAGCTGTCATGAGCTGCATTGCTCGTCCAGTTTTTATTCTGCTTTTAGTTCATCAAAAAGTCCCAGTGAACTCTGTCCCCTCTGCAGGGCCTCCTTAGCAGCAGATTATGTGGGTTATTTAAGAAGGGATAGCGCCAGGTACTACCTCATAACGGCAGGAAGCGTCTGGTGAACGCCTGGCGCCTTACGCAAAACCACATTTAATAAAGCGATTCTGGTGAGCGCCTCTAACAGCGCCATTTAGCGTCACATGTATTATTACAGGCAGGTCAGTGTATAGCACCTCTAACAGCGCCATGTAGCGTCACATGTATTATTACAGGCAGGTCAGTGTGTAGCACCTCTAACAGCGTCATGTAGCGTCACATGTATTATTACAGGCAGGTCAGTGTATAGCGCCTCTAACAGCGTCATGTAGTGTCACATGTATTATTACAGGCAGGTCAGTGTATAGCGCCTCTAACAGCGCCATGTAGCGTCACATGTATTATTACAGGCAGGTCAGTGTATAGCGCCTCTAACAGCGTCATGTAGTGTCACATGTATTATTACAGGCAGGTCAGTGTATAGCGCCTCTAACAGCGCCATGTAGCGTCACATGTGTTATTACAGGCAGGTCAGTGTATAGCGCCTCTAACAGCGTCATGTAGTGTCACATGTATTATTACAGGCAGGTCAGTGTATAGCGCCTCTAACAGCGCCATGTAGCGTCACATGTGTTATTACAGGCAGGTCAGTGTATAGCGCCTCTAACAGCGTCATGTAGTGTCACATGTATTATTACAGGCAGGTCAGTGTATAGCGCCTCTAACAGCGTCATGTAGCGTCACATGTATTATTACAGGCAGGTCAGTGTATAGCACCTCTAACAGCGCCATGTAGTGTCACATGTATTATTACAGGCAGGTCAGTGTATAGCACCTCTAACAGCGCCATGTAGCGTCACATGTATTATTACAGGCAGGTCAGTGTATAGCACCTCTAACAGCGCCATGTAGTGTCACATGTATTATTACAGGCAGGTCAGTGTATAGCACCTCTAACAGCGCCATGTAGCGTCACATGTATTATTACAGGCAGGTCAGTGTATAGCACCTCTAACAGCGCCATGTAGCGTCACATGTATTATTACAGGCAGGTCAGTGTATAGCACCTCTAACAGCGCCATGTAGTGTCACATGTATTATTACAGGCAGGTCAGTGTATAGCACCTCTAACAGCGTCATGTAGCGTCACATGTATTATTACAGGCAGGTCAGTGTATAGCACCTCTAACAGCGCCATGTAGTGTCACATGTATTATTACAGGCAGGTCAGTGTATAGCACCTCTAACAGCGCCATGTAGCGTCACATGTATTATTACAGGCAGGTCAGTGTATAGCGTCTCTAACAGCGTCATGTAGTGTCACATGTATTATTACAGGCAGGTCAGTGTATAGCGCCTCTAACAGCGTCATGTAGCGTCACATGTATTATTACAGGCAGGTCAGTGTATAGCGCCTCTAACAGCGTCATGTAGTGTCACATGTATTATTACAGGCAGGTCAGTGTATAGCGCCTCTAACAGCGCCATGTAGTGTCACATGTATTATTACAGGCAGGTCAGTGTATAGCACCTCTAACAGCGTCATGTAGCGTCACATGTATTATTACAGGCAGGTCAGTGTATAGCACCTCTAACAGCGCCATGTAGTGTCACATGTATTATTACAGGCAGGTCAGTGTATAGCACCTCTAACAGCGCCATGTAGCGTCACATGTATTATTACAGGCAGGTCAGTGTATAGCGTCTCTAACAGCGTCATGTAGCGTCACATGTATTATTACAGGCAGCTCAGTGTATAGCACCTCTAACAGCGTCATGTAGCGTCACATGTATCATTACAGGCAGCTCAGTGTATAGTGCCTCTAACAGCGCCATGTAGCGTCACATGTATTATTACAGGCAGGTCAGTGTATAGCACCTCTAACAGCGCCATGTAGCGTCATATGTATTATTACAGGCAGGTCAGTGTATAGCGCCTCTAACAGCGTCATGTAGCGTCACATGTATTATTACAGGCAGGTCAGTGTATAGCGCCTCTAACAGCGTCATGTAGCGTCACATGTATTATTACAGGCAGGTCAGTGTATAGCGCCTCTAACAGCGTCATGTAGCGTCACATGTATTATTACAGGCAGGTCAGTGTATAGCGCCTCTAACAGCGTCATGTAGCGTCACATGTATTATTACAGGCAGGTCAGTGTATAGCGCCTCTAACAGCGTCATGTAGTGTCACATGTATTATTACAGGCAGGTCAGTGTATAGCACCTCTAACAGCGCCATGTAGCGTCATATGTATTATTACAGGCAGGTCAGTGTATAGCGCCTCTAACAGCGTCATGTAGCGTCACATGTATTATTACAGGCAGGTCAGTGTGTAGCACCTCTAACAGCGTCATGTAGCGTCACATGTAATATTACAGGCACGTCAGTGTATAGCACCTCTAACAGCGCCATGTAGTGTCACATGTATTATTACAGGCAGGTCAGTGTATAGCGCCTCTAACAGCGCCATGTAGTGTCACATGTATTATTACAGGCAGGTCAGTGTATAGCGCCTCTAACAGCGCCATGTAGCGTCACATGTGTTATTACAGGCAGGTCAGTGTATAGCGCCTCTAACAGCGCCATGTAGCGTCACATGTATTATTACAGGCAGGTCAGTGTATAGCGCCTCTAACAGCGTCATGTAGCGTCACATGTATTATTACAGGCAGGTCAGTGTATAGCACCTCTAACAGCGTCATGTAGCGTCACATGTATTATTACAGGCAGGTCAGTGTATAGCACCTCTAACAGCGCCATGTAGCGTCACATGTATTATTACAGGCAGGTCAGTGTATAGCGCCTCTAACAGCGCCATGTAGCGTCACATGTATTATTACAGGCAGGTCAGTGTATAGCGCCTCTAACAGCGCCATGTAGCGTCACATGTATTATAACAGGCAGGTCAGTGTATAGCACCTCTAACAGCGCCATGTAGCGTCACATGTATTATTACAGGCAGGTCAGTGTATAGCGCCTCTAACAGCGCCATGTAGCGTCACATGTATTATTACAGGCAGGTCAGTGTATAGCGCCTCTAACAGCGCCATGTAGCGTCACATGTATTATTACAGGCAGGTCAGTGTATAGCACCTCTAACAGCGCCATGTAGCGTCACATGTATTATTACAGGCAGGTCAGTGTATAGCGCCTCTAACAGCGCCATGTAGCGTCACATGTATTATTACAGGCAGGTCAGTGTATAGCACCTCTAACAGCGCCATGTAGCGTCACATGTATTATTACAGGCAGGTCAGTGTATAGCGCCTCTAACAGCGTCATGTAGTGTCACATGTATTATTACAGGCAGGTCAGTGTATAGCACCTCTAACAGCGCCATGTAGCGTCACATGTATTATTACAGGCAGCTCAGTGTATAGCACCTCTAACAGCGCCATGTAGCGTCACATGTATTATTACAGGCAGGTCAGTGTATAGCACCTCTAACAGCGCCATGTAGCGTCACATGTATTATTACAGGTAGGTCAGTGTATAGCGCCTCTAACAGCGTCATGTAGCGTCACATGTACTATTACAGGAAGGTCAGTGTATAGCACCTCTAACAGCGCCATGTAGCGTCACATGTATTATTACAGGCAGCTCAGTGTATAGCACCTCTAACAGCGCCATGTAGCGTCACATGTATTATTACAGGCAGGTCAGTGTATAGCGCCTCTAACAGCGTCATGTAGTGTCACATGTATTATTACAGGCAGGTCAGTGTATAGCGCCTCTAACAGCGTCATGTAGCGTCACATGTATTATTACAGGCAGGTCAGTGTATAGCGCCTCTAACAGCGTCATGTAGCGTCACATGTATTATTACAGGCAGGTCAGTGTATAGCACCTCTAACTGCGCCATGTAGCGTCACATGTATTATTACAGGCAGGTCAGTGTATAGCGCCTCTAACTGCGCCATGTAGCGTCACATGTATTATTACAGGCAGGTCAGTGTATAGCGCCTCTAACTGCGCCATGTAGCGTCACATGTATTATTACAGGCAGGTCAGTGTATAGCACCTCTAACAGCGCCATGTAGCGTCACATGTATTATTACAGGCAGGTCAGTGTATAGTGCCTCTAACAGCGCCATGTAGCGTCACATGTATAATTACAGGCAGGTCAGTGTATAGCGCCTCTAACAGCGTCATGTAGTGTCACATGTATTATTACAGGCAGGTCAGTGTATAGCGCCTCTAACAGCGCCATGTAGCGTCACATGTGTTATTACAGGCAGGTCAGTGTATAGCGCCTCTAACTGCGCCATGTAGCGTCACATGTGTTATTACAGGCAGGTCAGTGTATAGCGCCTCTAACAGCGTCATGTAGCGTCACATGTATTATTACAGGCAGGTCAGTGTATAGCGCCTCTAACAGCGTCATGTAGCGTCACATGTATTATTACAGGCAGGTCAGTGTATAGCACCTCTAACAGCGCCATGTAGTGTCACATGTATTATTACAGGCAGGTCAGTGTATAGCGCCTCTAACAGCGTCATGTAGCGTCACATGTATTATTACAGGCAGGTCAGTGTATAGCACCTCTAACAGCGCCATGTAGCGTCACATGTATTATTACAGGCAGGTCAGTGTATAGCGCCTCTAACAGCGTCATGTAGCGTCACATGTATTATTACAGGCAGGTCAGTGTATAGCGCCTCTAACAGCGCCATGTAGCGTCACATGTATTATTACAGGCAGGTCAGTGTATAGCGCCTCTAACAGCGCCATGTAGTGTCACATGTATTATTACAGGCAGGTCAGTGTATAGCGCCTCTAACAGCGCCATGTAGCGTCACATGTGTTATTACAGGCAGGTCAGTGTATAGCGCCTCTAACAGCGTCATGTAGCGTCACATGTGTTATTACAGGCAGGTCAGTGTATAGCGCCTCTAACAGCGTCATGTAGTGTCACATGTATTATTACAGGCAGGTCAGTGTATAGCGCCTCTAACAGCGCCATGTAGCGTCACATGTGTTATTACAGGCAGGTCAGTGTATAGCGCCTCTAACAGCGTCATGTAGCGTCACATGTGTTATTACAGGCAGGTCAGTGTATAGCGCCTCTAACAGCGTCATGTAGTGTCACATGTATTATTACAGGCAGGTCAGTGTATAGCGCCTCTAACAGCGCCATGTAGCGTCACATGTGTTATTACAAGCAGGTCAGTGTATAGCTCCTCTAACAGCGCCATGTAGCGTCACATGTATTATTACAGGCAGGTCAGTGTATAGCGCCTCTAACAGCGTCATGTAGTGTCACATGTATTATTACAGGCAGGTCAGTGTATAGCGCCTCTAACAGCGTCATGTAGCGTCACATGTATTATTACAGGCAGGTCAGTGTATAGCGCCTCTAACAGCGTCATGTAGTGTCACATGTATTATTACAGGAAGGTCAGTGTATAGCGCCTCTAACAGCGCCATGTAGCGTCACATGTATTATTACAGGCAGGTCAGTGTATAGCGCCTCTAACAGCGTCATGTAGTGTCACATGTATTATTACAGGCAGCTCAGTGTATAGCGTCTCTAACAGCGCCATGTAGCATCACATGTATTATTACAGGCAGCTCAGTGTATAGCGCCTCTAACAGCGTCATGTAGCGTCACATGTATTATTACAGGCAGGTCAGTGTATAGCGCCTCTAACAGCGTCATGTAGCGTCACATGTATTATTACAGGCAGGTCAGTGTATAGCACCTCTAACAGCGCCATATAGCGTCACATGTATTATTACAGGCAGGTCAGTGTATAGCGCCTCTAACAGCGCCATGTAGCGCCACATGTATTATTACAGGCAGGTCAGTGTATAGCGCCTCTAACAGCGCCATGTAGCGCCACATGTATTATTACAGGCAGGTCAGTGTATAGCACCTCTAACAGCGCCATGTAGAGCCACTTTAATGCTGGCCAGGTTACTACAGCATCTGAGACGCCCTGTTATAGCGCCCGATACGCTTACAGCATCTACTAGGGGTCGCTCTAAGCGCCGCTATACAGACGCTCATACGTGGCGTTAGTAGTGAATCAGCCTCCATGAATCATACAGGCAGGTTTCAATACAATGAAATTATTCATATTTTTTTCAACGTAATATTATTAATATTATAATTATTTTACATGTTGAACTGTTAAATTTTATTGTTATGTTTACTTTGTTCCAAACTGAACTTGTCTTTTTAACCGGTTGTAGTATAACTTTACATTGTGAGGCAGAAAAATTCACGGGCTGCAGCATTGCTGTGAGATCGAGTCAGTGTCGCCTTCCCAGAGGAACAGCCGCAGCTATAATAACATATCTTCTCTGCTGCCAACAACCGTTATTAATATAACAATGGCGTCACACTTTCATCAGATGCTTTCATCTATTTTGTATTGTCACTAAACTCCATCCTATGTAATTATACAGTCACACAACACCTGCTGTGTATCGATCGCTCCTACCTGCGGAGCAGGAGGGGGGGGGGGGCGCTGTGAGGCAGCTTCTAACACGTCTCATCTCTGACCAGAAATATCCTAAACAGCGATGATCCCTGCGAGACTTTAGAGAAATCTTTTACACAAACTAACAAATGAATTTGAAATGAATACGCAAAAATAAAAAGAACACAAACCTAAATCTTATAGAAATAAAGAACAACATGTTACAATAAGACATCATTGTCGGAAAGATGAACTGCATTACTGTTTCGTTATATAGTACAACTATGATAACTAATAGTAATAATAACGTTAATAATAAATACTAAATAAAAACAAAAAAGACACATCAAAATAACCTGCAAAACTCTGGCTGCTGCTAACAAGTTGATGCGTAACCTGTGTCCCGTCAGTTGTGTCCCCAGCACCCAAAGGAGTGGATTTCTCTGGATTAGCACACAGGGCCAGGTAGACCAACAGTACATTGGGCACCTTCAGAAAAGATAAAACATTTTAA
Source organism: Gastrophryne carolinensis (assembly GCA_027917425.1). Classification (NCBI taxonomy): domain Eukaryota; kingdom Metazoa; phylum Chordata; class Amphibia; order Anura; family Microhylidae; genus Gastrophryne; species Gastrophryne carolinensis. Next base: position 9,163,529 of record CM051234.1, read on the forward strand.
GAGTGATATCATTAAACCCCAGCCCCTCATTACCTGCCTCCCCAAAGCCCCCGGGGGGCAGAAGAGCCAAGGGCCATAAAGCCTATGCAGGCTTGTAGCATTCATGGCCGAGGGCCACCAAAGCTGGCCTCTGCACCCTGGTCCACAAGCCCAGCATAGCTGGTCCCCGGGATGGTTATGGGTGTCCAACAATACATATGTGGTACCGTTGTAACCGGGATAAATGGGGCTTTTACATGAAATGTGATTTTATTGAAGAAAGTACATTTTTTTATAACAAAAATGCACTACAAATTGTAACAAAATTTTTTTCTTTCTCACATATTTCACCCCAAAACATTTAGAACACACTACAAAAATGACAAAGAAGCAAGACATTTCATGTTAAATCACAGGCTCTACTAAAAAAAAAAAAACAATATATAATTTCCCTTCAAAAATCACAGTTTAACATGTATAGCGCAAAACAGTGGAAAATGGTCTGACAACAGAGGGTGACAAAACCTCTAGGTAGGCTGGCAATTTAAGGGTTAAATAAGAGGGAAATGCACAAATTTTAATGTCAGCGAGATATTGTTGGACATCTATTGTTTGAATCCCTTGGACTCTCTCTGCCTTCCTGTTGCTGGGGATCTCATGATGTTAGATATATGGGTTGATTTAGCACCATGCGCTATTCTCTGGTGCCCGTGTGCTATACAAAGTGAATGCAGAAATATACTTACAGGGGTGTAAGATTCAGGGACTCATAAGGCACCCCTGGAACAGCCCCAAACTCACACCAAAAGGTATAAGGGCCGGTAAACTGTCAGGGTCAATGGCCACGGCCGGGCAGCCTCCGAGTCCCGGGTTACTAACCCCTATGTCTGGTGCTGGGGCTAGTTGACTAGCAACATAATATAAAAATGCCAGCTGTTATTTTAATGGATAAGAACTATACCAACAATAGTGAAGTGGTCGATTTACTCCTGTAATTAGCATTGACGGGTCATAAAAACCCGCTTTCACACAATACCCTCCTGCAAAGCTCTCCCTGAATCACACGCAAATCACACACTTTTGGAGATATGATACGTGTGAGATATGGCTCAATGCGCACATTTACTCCAAAAAAAGCTCAACAAAGAAATAAAGTCAGAAGTCAGAGTGCACGGAGAAGTCACTCCAAGCAGGCGCTGTTAGGCAAAGTTGCTCCAAAGAGGCACTGCACTGTCAGTGGTCGTCGGTGCAGCTTCCTCCACACCTGAAAACTGGAGCTGACCAGCCCCTGGGACCCATAGAACCAATCGGGATGGGGATTCTAGTTGCACCAATCCTCTTCCAGGACATACGCTGTTTCCTATTGGCCAGTCACCCCTTAAATAGAGATTGACCTCAGTGCCGACTTTGCTCTGACCGACCATCCATGTTTGCTGCCTGAATCGACCTCTGCCTGCCTGACCACAAATCTTCCTGCTCCTTTGGACACTCTGACATCTCTGACCTTTTGGCTTGACTCCTTCCTCGACCACTCTTCTGTTTTATCTTATTGTTTGACACATCATTGGACTGATTACCCCTGTATGACATTGGCTCCCATATCACCCTCTTGGTTCACCTGTCTTCACCATAAGCTGACATCCTTTGCACCAACTAAGACCTGTGGGAACCATGTCCGGTGAGACGTACCAAGTGTCCCGGCAAACTGGAGCTCGGCTATAGGCAGAAGTGGCGGAGCGGAGATTGGGGGCTGTCAGCTCACAGAAGGCGGGTGTCTCAGTTGGCATTACACTGAGCAGGCAGGCATTGATTATCAGATACAGATAGCTGTGGCACAACCATGTCTGGCGAGACGTACCAAGCATCCCGGCAAACTGGGGTTTAGCTATAGGCAGAAGTGGCTGAGCGGAGATTTGTCAGCTCACAGAAGGCGGGTGTCCCAGTGGGCATTACACTGAGCAGGCAGGCATTGATTATCAGATACAGATGGCTGTGGCACACAGAAGCAGAATCAGGATTACACATTGAGGAGTGGAAACGGCAGAATAGTCAGATCCAAAATCAGTTTGAGGCTGGTTGAGCAAGGTTTAATCAGGAAAGCAGAATGTGTGTTAGACCCATGACACACTGTAAGTCTGGGAGACTCCTAGAGTGATACCAGAGATGCCAAATCACCCTGTTTTCCTGGGTGTCACTTGGTTTTGATCCCCCCCCCTCAGCAAGTCACCCTGTAGCACTGCATATTCACCCTACGAGACATGATTTACTTCCTTCTCCTAGCTTATTGGCTGACTGTCATCTACAACTCAAGTGCTATTGGCCAGCAGATGTCACTCAATGATATTGTCATTAAGACTTTATTCATCAAGATATAGCGCCAGGTAGAGCCTTGTAAGCGTCAGGTAGCGTCAGGTGAATGCCGGCCGCGGCACGCAATACCACATTTATGAAGCGGATTCTGGTGAGCACCTCTTACAGCGACATGTAGCGACCAATTAATCATCACAGATGGATCAGCGGATCCCGGCGGCGCTCTGGCTTTCAGAGCGCCTGGTATTATCTGTCACTCTCTTATACATTTTGCCGCTGCAAGAGACAGGAGCTTCCGTATATGGTGGGCCCCCTGTTGACCATGTGGAACAGGGACATCATATTGCATAGGCCTGGTCCTTTTACTCCCATATTTGACAACCCGGCATTCCCTGCTGGAGTGCGCACTCCTACATTTCTCGTGTGGAACGCTTCTCAGGATACAAGATTGGGTGATGTGATTTCTGGGTCTGGGGTCCCTGCCCTTGTAGACCTGAGGGAGCTTGGCGGGGGGGGGGGTCTTCTCCTGGGCCCTGCATGCCATAGAGAATTTATGTGTCAGAGCAAAAGACTTCTCCCATTTATCAGCCTCGAATGATTGTCCCAGCTCCTCCTCCCACTTCTTACAGAAATAGGGAAGCTCCCCCTCCTCTCCCCCCTCCCGGAGAATCTTGTACAACCCAGAGACTGTGTGCGTGGGGGGAGCTGGGTCCTAAAGCATCCTCTCTAACGCCGTAAGAGGGCGGGGGGGGTCTCTCCTGGTTCCTGCATGCTCAACTGGTGGTCTTTGTCAAATCATTCTCCCCTAGGACAATCTTGACTCGCCCTCTTACGGCGTTAGAGAGGATGCTTTAGGACCCAGCTCCCCCCACGCACACAGTCTCTGGGTTGTACAAGATTCTCCGGGAGGGGGGAGAGGAGGGGGAGCTTCCCTATTTCTGTAAGAAGTGGGAGGAGGAGCTGGGACAATCATTCGAGGCTGATAAATGGGAGAAGTCTTTTGCTCTGACACATAAATTCTCTATGGCATGCAGGGCCCAGGAGAAGAATTACAAAACTTTGTCCAGATGGTACAAATGCCCAGCGGATCTGATTAAGTTTGGTGGATCAGAACCAGGAGAGTGTTGGAGATACAATGATGCCCCAGGGACCCTTACCCATATTTGGTGGGAGTACCCAGCGGTCAAGACTTTTTGGGAGAAGGTACTGGGAATTTTCAAATTCTTGTCGCTCGAGAGCGTCCCCAATCTCCCCCAGGTGACTCTATAGTCAATGATCCCGGGGTCGGGGGCGGCCGGCGGCAAGGGTTTGCTGAGACACCTCCTTACAGCGGCCAGGACGGTGATCCCCCGTCAATGGCGAACTAATACTACCCCCTCCCTACTGGAATGGTATGGAGAGGTGGAGAACATAAGGAGGATCTGGGGTCAGAAAAAATGGATGGCGGGACAGAGAGGTACCTGGGTACGTGGTCGGTTTGGGAGGTCGCTAAAGGCTCCCTGGACGTCCAGAACCTCTTAAAGAATGCTTAAAAGGTAAGGCGGGGGGCAGGGCGCGGGGGGCAGGGCGAGACACGCGGAGGTGGGCCTAGATGAAGTGACAGTGGTTGTGATGGGGTTTGTGGGTCAGACGTGGGGGTCCGGTTTCTTTTCCTTTTTTCTCTTTTCTCCTCTTCTTTCTTCCTCCCCCTTTTCTTCTATACTTTTGTTTCTCTTTCTCTCGGACAGACCCGTTTACCCTCCTTCTCTCTGGGAGACGGGCAGGGCATTTGTGGCAGTGTTTGACCATGGGCAATTTATAGGAGCTTTATAGCGGCGGGTGGGGTTCGTGATCTCCCTGACTGGCTTCAGGACCCACATTAATGGTCGTTGGCAACCTCGTATGGACAAGCCAGCTGGGGAGGTTTGTCCCACCCCACGGGTATTAATTAGTAACTCGCTAGCTCACGGTCATCGAGGCCCTAGACAAAGCATATGGTCATAAAGTGTATCCTTTATCCATTATTGTCATGTATACCCTATCTGCGTTCATAGAAACATAGAAACATAGATGGTTGACGGCAGAAGGAGACCATACGGTCTGCCCTTATGTGTATACTGTATGTTCTCTGTATCTTATGTATATACTGTATGTTCTCTGTATCTTATGTATATACTGTATGTTCTCTGTATCTTATGTGTATACTGTATGTTCTCTGTATCTTATGTATATACTGTATGTTCTCTGTATCTTATGTGTATACTGTATGTTCTCTGTATCTTATGTGTATACTGTATGTTCTCTGTATCTTATGTGTATACTGTATGTTCTCTGTATCTTATGTATATACTGTATGTTCTCTGTATCTTATGTGTATACTGTATGTTCTCTGTATCTTATGTGTATACTGTATGTTCTCTATATCTTATGTATATACTGTATGTTCTCTGTATCTTATGTATATACTGTATGTTCTCTGTATCTTATGTGTATACTGTATGTTCTCTGTATCTTATGTGTATACTGTATGTTCTCTGTATCTTATGTGTATACTGTATGTTCTCTGTATCTTATGTATATACTGTATGTTCTCTGTATCTTATGTGTATACTGTATGTTCTCTGTATCTTATGTGTATACTGTATGTTCTCTATATCTTATGTATATACTGTATGTTCTCTGTATCTTATGTGTATACTGTATGTTCTCTGTATCTTATGTGTATACTGTATGTTCTCTGTATCTTATGTATATACTGTATGTTCTCTGTATCTTATGTGTATACTGTATGTTCTCTTTATCTTAGGATAGATGGAGGCTTATCCCAGGCATGTTTAAATTCAGTGACTGTTGATTTTTCAACTACCTCTGCTGGAAGTTTGTTCCCGGCATCTACTACTCTTTCTGTAACATAATATTTTCTAACATTGCTCCTGATCTTCCCCCCGACTAGCTTCAGGTTGGGCCCCTTGTTCTATCATTAAGTTTCTTCTTAAAAACACTTCCCTCCTGAACCTTATTCCCTCCTGTCACATATATAAAGGTCTCCATCATGCCCCCCTCTCCCTTCTTTCCTCCAGACTGTACAAACTAAGTTCTTTAAATCTCTCCTGATAAGTTTTAAGTTTAAGTCCTTCCACCATTTTTGTTGCCGGCCTTTGGACCCGTTCTATTTGAATAATGTCTTTTTGCAGGTAAGGTCTCCAGAACTGCACACAGTATTCTAGCTGTGGCCTCACCAGGGCTCTATACAGCGGCATCACAACCTCCCTCTTCCTACTGGTGATGCCTCGAGCTATGCAGCCGAGCATCCTGCTTGCTTTTCCCACTGCCTGGCTACACTGTCCAATCATCTTGCAGCTATCAGTAATCAGTGTCCCTAAATCTCTCTCCCCTTCTCCATTCCTTCCTCTGTTTGCTTTGTTTTACACTTGTATGTTCAAAATTCAATAAAAATTATATTGCAAAAAAAAAAAAATATAATAAAAACTTTTTTGATTTATAATATTTTTATGCAGAATTGTCCTTACAGGTCTGGTATTAAAGTGTTCATGTTACAATGTAATAACAATGTCATTCTATATGTTTTCACTTTGTAACAGACTTTAATCACACAGCGCCTGACTCTCTGGGCTACAGCGACCTGATTTCGAGCGCTGCCGCTGTGTGTGTCTGTTTTTTTTATAAATATGGTGTGAATCGCTCGCACTTAGCTGGCGCTACCGTTCGCTCCCATACAGCGCTGTGCTGGTGTTAGAGCGACTCACACAATTATATTCATCAATGCCGGCCAGCGACCGAGACGCTCAGAAACTGCGAACCACGGCCGAGCACAGCGACTGCTTGCGGTCGCTCTCAATGCCTCGCTACAGACGCTCATCTGTCGCTACCTGGCGCTAGTAATGAATCAGCCTGAAAGTCACTCAATGATTGTCTGACCATCCGGCACCTCACTGTTACCTGCCTCTGACTTCTTCTAGGTTCTGGTTGGCTAGATTTGCCCTTAGTGTAAATCTAGTTTATCTTTTAACCCTTTAAGTGCCAGCCCACCTGGAGATTTTGTCACGCTATGTTGCCAGAGCATTTTTCACTATTTTGCGCTCCCCATGTTCAACTGTAATTTTTGAAGGGATTTTCTGGGACTTCCCATAAAAATTACATATCGTTTTTTTCAGCAGAATCTGGGCTTTAACAGCATATGTCTTGTTTATCAATTTTGTTGTCTTATCCTAATTATTTTGGGCAAAATATGTTTTTACATTTTGCAGTGTTTTTCTTTAATCAAAAAATAAAGGTTTTACAATAAAAACATATTGAGGGTAAAAGCCCCATTTCTCCCGGTTACAACGGTACCACACATTTATTAGTAGACACCCTTTCCTGCCCAGGAGACCCCAGAAACTGCAAAGAGCGCTAGAGGATATTTTCAGATAAAATACAAATACTATGCGCTCCTCGCAGTTTTTCAAAAAATACAACCCTTTACATTTGAAATACCCCCCACAAACTATATATTTTTGGAAAGTGCACAATTCAAGGTTTCTAAGCCTACTGGGCTTGTTGGCGTGGGTACATTCATTTGGACTCTATTCGTTGGCAGAACCTCTGGTTTCAAAGGATTTCCCTAAAAAAACAAACAAAAAGCAGATTCAAAACCATATTTTCCGATAAAAACAATAAGCAAGCAAGAAGTAACACAGTAAATCTGAAAGCACAATATCTGCTGAATAAAATAATACCCCACATGCATAGGTACTTTGAAGGGTAGAGTTGTCAAACACCCCAAAGTCAAGTGTGCACTTGAGGGTCATTTTACTGGCAAAAATCAGCTGCGCACGCAAAGTGAGCACCTTGCAGTTTTTCCAAATTTACAACCCTTTACATTTGAAATACCCCCTACAAACTATATATTTTTGGAAAGTACATACCTCAAGGTTTCTAGGCGTGCTGGGTTTTTTGTTGTGAGAACCTTTTTATGGATGAAAAACCTTGAGGTGTTCATAGTTTGCAACAGATTTCCCTAAAAAATATTAATAAATATGCAGCATACAAGATAGTTTTCCTAATATATCAATATGCAAACAAGAAAAAACTCAATAAATCTGAAACCGCAGGGTCCCTGGAACAGAACAATACATAACATTCATATGTGGACACATAGACCGCTAGACAAATAGCACAGAATAAACATCTGAAAAAGCAATGCAAAATAATCTCAATAATGGTACTAATAGGTTCTGCTAGGATTAGTCATGGGAGGATTAGCCTTGTGCTGATAGATTGTGAACGTCAGTAAACACTGAAATCCTAATGAAGGGCCCCATGTTTTCATCATCTATCACAAGTATCCAGCGGCTCCTCCTTCACCATTTCCTCCATTATCTTTTGGCTTCGCAAGTACCAAAAATAAAAAAACACAGGGACAAGAAAATGCAATTATCTAACTGAATTTTTAACTAGAGAAAGTATATGCAAATAGCCTAAAAGATTCCAGGTCTGGCCACTTACCTTCACCCAGATGTGGAGATGTATTCTGTTACTATAGATCTGGGGGGTGTTGCAGAGCAGGGTATTCCAAACCAGGATGACCCTAGGGCACGGAACAAAACCTAACCTAACCTACATACAGTCTAAAAATCCATAAAAAAACTATTAACCAGAATAAAACAACTAAAAATTGAATTTAGTATGGTATGCTTCAAAGCAACCTTCCAAACACAAACCAGGTTGGCTGGGACATGTCGGGCAGTAGTAGCGCACATCTCTCCTAAAGCCACGCCTACTACAAACCCTACAAGGCTTCTGGGGATACCTCTTCCTATTGATGGAGGGGATGCACTTTATGAAATGCTTCCCCACTAATCTAGCCTCGTCATCATTACCAGCCATCTCTGGTGCCTGCTCGGTATCCCCAAATAACAGAGCAGGGAGTATCTGCAGCTGATATTTTACAAACGACAAATTGGAGCCTGGTACTGCTGCCTTGAAGACAACAAAGGAGTTATAAGTTGCTAATTGGACCAAATGGATAGCAACTTTTTTGTACCAGGCTCTGGATTTTCTGGTGGCGTTGTAATATGTTAAAATGGTTTTATCAACGCCACCCATGAATTTATTATAATCTTTGATACAACATGGCTTTTGGGAAGGGGCTCGGGGACCACGTTGCCGTAATCTCACGACTGACTCATCGTGGATTGTAGTCAGCATGAAAACATTTTTTCTGTCCATGTATTTCACGGCCAGGAGCTCATCGCTTCTTACAGCATACGACTCTCCACGATTTATTTTTTGTGTCAGCAATGACCTGGGCAAGCCTTTTCGATTACGGTTGATGGTGCCGCAGGCCGGTGTGTCCAATGAGTAGAGGGCTCGAAATAGGGGGATGCTGGTATAAAAGTTATCCACATATAAGTGGTAACCTTTCCCCAGTAGAGGAGTCATGAGTTCCCAAACTATTTTTCCACTGACAGACAAATCAAGGGGACAACCAGCGGGGTCCAGATGTGTGTCCCTTCCTTCGTAAAGACGAAAAAATTTGGTGTAGCCGGTCGAGCTTTCACACAATTTGTAAAATTTTATCCCATAGCGGGCACGCTTACTAGGGATATACTGACAAAATACAATGCGCCCTTTATAAAGCAGAAGCGATTCGTCAATACTTAAATTTTGGGAGGGGGTGTACACTTCTGCAAAGCGCTCAGACAGACTATCGATCAGGGGACGTACTTTGTGAAGTCTGTCGTGACCGGGCTCACCACGGGGAATTGCAGTGGCATTGTCATTAAAATGTAGAAACCGCAGTAAAATTTGGTAGCGGTTTCTGGTCATTACGGCCGGAAATAATGGTGTTGCCAAAAGGGTTCGGGTATCCCAGTAGGAGGCGATACTAAATTTTTTGCAGATACCCATGGCTAAAGTGAGCCCCCAAAATTTTTTTAACTCACTTATGTTTGTGGGCTGCCATGCATGAGCGCGGGCGTGCCTTTGTGGGGGATTTTGTGCTAGGACCCACTCAGCATAGCAGTTTGTATGGTAGACCATGTCCTGTAGCATGGCCTCCGTGATGAACAATTTGAAAAAGTCAACAGGACGGAAGTTTGTTGTGTCCACGTTGACTCCGGGGACCGAATCAAAAGGGGGAATTTCGGGGGAATAATTATTGGGAGGCCTCCATGTAGGCACTCCATCACCAGCTGCAGCACTCTCCATCTGATCTACACTCTCCTCCAGCGTGGCTTCTCCTTGTGCGCTACCATCCCTTCTAGGATGCCTAGCACTACCATTGGTACTACTGCACGGCTGTGTCTCTTCAGTAGAGGAGACACTGTCAGACTCACTATCTGAGGGCAAATAATCTGACCCTGAAACACTATACTCTTCCAAGTCTGACTCCATCATGTAACCCGCTGCTTCCTGGGCAGAGTACCTTTTCCCAGCCATCCTGAAATCTGCTAAACAAAGGCTAAAACCAAATGAAAACAATAAAAATACTACACTAAAGGGGAGGAACTAGGGGGAAGTTTACAGCAACTAAAAGCTAAACTAAAGCCTAGAACTAAAGTTGGGGAACAAAACAGCCAAAAAGCAAATACTCAAAAGTAAACGTCAGCAAGCTTGCAGAACCAAGAATCTTCGAGAGCAATTGCAATCTAAAAGGAAGTTAAAGTAACAGAACATTACAATTAAGAAGGATGGTTGAAACCACCTGCAGCTGTAGTGCCCATGTACAGAGAGGCTGCGGGAGGAGAAGGTGTGTACACAATATGTATATGCTGGAGTTGTACCTCTCTGTACATGGGCCCCTCCAAGATAGAAACAATGAATGGACAATTGCAGCGGCGCAACATGGTAGGAAGGAGCTGGTCAGGCGATCAGTGATCGCTTACACACCGAGCAGTGGAGGGAGGTGAGGATGGGGCGGCTCCTTGTGTTCCCCCCACTCAACGGAGGGGAGAGATTTGCGCTGATCATTGACAGGTCAGGGCAGCAGCGTAGGTAAGGGGGGGATTACATGTAGGGAGAGGGGCAACGCTAGCAGTTCAAAGCTTAGTGTGCCCAGGTGAGTGACAGGTCTGGGCAGTGGCATCACTCCCTGCATGTGATTGCCGCTGCCCCGACCTGTCACTGACACGCCGTTATGGATGCACGTTCCAAACCGAATGCCTGCGTGCATGCGCAGACGTGATTGCATCATCCGTCTGGGGCCTAAGGGGCGGGGGAACCGGGGCGGACGCAGCAAGCACCGGAGGACAGAAGCCAAGAGCCTGCGCGACACCTGCTGGTGTAATAACAGTACACTGTAACATGAGGAACTGTATTGCGGGGTCATGGCATTAGAAAGGTTGAGAACCACTGCTCTACTGTATCCACGTCTGTGCCCCTCCGAGGTGTATCATCAACATGTAACATCAATGCTGCCTCGACCTGTCACTGATCAGCATGAATATCCACCCCCTCTGCCAAGGGGCAATGGCGATCACGCTGCCTCGACCTGTCACTGATCAGCATGAATATCCACCCCCTCTGCCAAGGGGCAATGGCGATCACGCTGCCCCGACCTGTCACTGATCAGCGTGAATCTCTCCCTCCTCCGCCAGTCGGAGGGGAGAGATGTTCATGCTGATCAGTGACAGGTTGGGGCAGCGTGATCGCCCCTAGCCCAAGACCTAACCTAGGGTTCGGGCTAGGGTTAGGAGTGTCTCTCCAACACTCGCTCTTTCCATTCCCCCTCATCCCATCCCATATGCAGTGTGGCATTCCCTCCCACCTCATTCCCATATGCAGTGTGGCATTCCCCCCACCTCATTCCCATATGCAGTGTGGCATTCCCCCCACCTCATTCCCATATGCAGTGTGGCATTCCCCCCACCTCATTCCCATATGCAGCGTGGCATTCCCCCCACCCCATTCCCATATGAAGTGTGGCATTCCCCCCACCCCATTCCCATATGTAGTGTGGCATTCCCCCCATCTCATTCCCATATGCAGTGTGGCATTCCCCCCACCCCATTCCCATATGCAGCGTGGCATTCCCCCCCACCTCATTCCCATATGCAGTGTGGCATTCCCCCCACCCCATTCCCATATGCAGCGTGGCATTCCCCCCACACCATTCCCATATGCAGCGTGGCATTCCCCCCACCCCATTCCCATATGCAGCGTGGCATTCCCCCCCACCTCATTCCCATATGCAGTGTGGCATTCCCCCCACTCCATTCCCATATGCAGCGTGGCATTCCCCCCACCCCATTCCCATATGCAGCGTGGCATCCCCCCCACCTCAGTTCCATATGCAGTGTGGCATTCCCCCCACCTCATTCCCATATGCAGTGTGGCATTCCCCCCACCTCATTCCCATATGCAGCGTGGCATTCCCCCCACCTCATTCCCATATGCAGTGTGGCATTCCCCCCACCCCATTCCCATATGCAGCGTGGCATTCCCCCCACCTCATTCCCATATGCAGTGTGGCATTCCCTCCCATTTCATTCCCATATGCAGCGTGGCATCCCCCCCACCTCATTCCCATATGCAGCGTGGCATCCCCCCCACCTCATTCCCATATGCAGCGTGGCATCCCCCCACCTCATTCCCATATGCAGTGTGGCATTCTCCCCACCCCATTCCCATATGCAGCATGGCATTCCCTCCCACCTCATTCCCATATGCAGCATGGCATCCCCCCCACCCCATTCCCATATGCAGCGTGGCATTCCCCCCACCTCATTCCCATATGCAGCGTGGCATTCCCCCCACCCCATTCCCATATGCAGCATGGCATTCCCCCACCCCATTCCCATATGCAGCGTGGCATTCCCCCCCACCTCATTCCCATATGCAGCGTGGCATCCCCCCCACCTCATTCCCATATGCAGCGTGGCATCCCCCCACCTCATTCCCATATGCAGTGTGGCATCCCCCCCACCCCATTCCCATATGCAGCGTGGCATTCCTCCCACCTCATTCCCATATGCAGCGTGGCATCCCCCACACGATTCCCATATGCAGCGTGGCATTCCCCCCACCCCATTCCCATATGCAGCGTGGCATTCCCTCCACCCCATTCCCATATGCAGCGTGGCATTCCCCCCCACCTCATTCCCATATGCAGCGTGGCATTCCCACCACCCCATTCCCATATGCAGCGTGGCATTCCCCCCCCCACCTCATTCCCATGTGCAGCGTGGCGTTCCCCCCACCTCATTCCCATATGCAGCGTGGCATTCCCCCCACCTCATTCCCATATGCAGTGTGGCATTCGCCACCCCATTCCCATATGCAGCGTGGCATTCCCCCCCACCCCATTCCCATATGCAGCGTGGCATTCCCCCCACCCCATTCCCATATGCAGCGTGGCATTCCCCCCCACCTCATTCCCATATGCAGTGTGGAATTCCCCCCACCTCATTCCCATATGCAGCGTGGCATTCCCCCCACCTCATTCCCATATGCAGCGTGGCATTCCCCCCACCCCATTCCCATATGCAGCGTGGCATTCCCCCCACCCCATTCCCATATGCAGCGTGGCATTCCCCCCCACCCCATTCCCATATGCAGTGTGGCATTCCCCCCCACCTCATTCCCATATGCAGTGTGGCATTCCCCCCCACCTCATTCCCATATGCAGTGTGGCATTCCCCCCCACCCCATTCCCATATGCAGCATGGCATTCTCCCCACCCCATTCCCATATGCAGCATGGCATTCCCCACCCCATGCCCATATGCAGCATGGCATTCTCCCCACCCCATTCCCATATGCAGCATGGCATTCTCCCCACCCCATTCCCATATGCAGCATGGCATTCTCCCCACCCCATTCCCATATGCAGCGTGGCATTCCCCCACCTCATTCCCATATGCAGCGTGGCATTCCCCCCACCCCATTCCCATATGCAGCGTGGCATTCCCTCCCACCCCATTCCCATATGCAGCATGGCATTCCCCCCACCCCATTCCCATATGCAGCGTGGCATTCCCCCCCACCTCATTCCCATATGCAGTGTGGAATTCCCCCCACCTCATTCCCATATGCAGCGTGGCATTCCCCCCACCCCATTCCCATATGCAGCGTGGCATTCCCCCCACCCCATTCCCATATGCAGTGTGGCATTCCCTCCCATTTCATTCCCATATGCAGCGTGGCATTCCCCCCACCTTATTCCCATATGCAGCGTGGCATTCCCCCCACCTCATTCCCATCTGCAGCGTGGCATCCCCCCACCCCATTCCCATATGCAGCGTGGCATTCTCCCCACCCCATTCCCATATGCAGTGTGGCATTCCCCCACCTCATTCCCATATGCAGTGTGGCATTCCCCCCCCACCTCATTCCCATATGCAGTGTGTCATTCCCCCCACCCCATTCCCATATGCAGTGTGGCATTCCCCCCACCTCATTCCCATATGCAGCATGGCATTCCCCCCACCTCATTCCCATATGCAGTGTGGCATTCTCCCCACCCCATTCCCATATGCAGCGTGGCATCCCCCCACCTCATTCCCATATGCAGTGTGGCATTCCCCCCACCTCATTCCCATATGCAGTGTGGCATTCCCCCCACCTCATTCCCATATGCAGCGTGGCATTCCCCCCACCTCATTCCCATATGCAGTGTGGCATTCCCCCCACCCCATTCCCATATGCAGCGTGGCATTCCCCCCACCTCATTCCCATATGCAGTGTGGCATTCCCTCCCATTTCATTCCCATATGCAGCGTGGCATCCCCCCCACCCCATTCCCATATGCAGCGTGGCATTCCCCCCACCTCATTCCCATATGCAGCGTGGCATTCCCCCCACCTCATTCCCATATGCAGCGTGGCATTCCCCCCCACCTCATTCCCATATGCAGCGTGGCATTCCCCCCCCACCTCATTCCCATTTGCAGCGTGGCATTCCCCCCACCTCATTCCCATATGCAGCGTGGCATTCCCCCCCACCTCATTCCCATATGCAGCGTGGCATTCCCCCCCACCTCATTCCCATATGCAGCGTGGCATTCCCCCCACCTCATTCCCATATGCAGTGTGGCATTCCCCCCACCCCATTCCCATATGCAGCATGGCATTCCCCCACCCCATTCCCATATGCAGCGTGGCATTCCCCCCCACCTCATTCCCATATGCAGTGTGGCATCCCCCCCACCCCATTCCCATATGCAGCGTGGCATTCCCCCCACCTCATTCCCATATGCAGCGTGGCATCCCCCCCCACCTCATTCCCATTTGCAGCGTGGCATTCCCCCCACCTCATTCCCATATGCAGCGTGGCATTCCCCCCCACCTCATTCCCATATGCAGCGTGGCATTCCCCCCCACCTCATTCCCATATGCAGCGTGGCATTCCCCCCACCTCATTCCCATATGCAGTGTGGCATTCCCCCCACCCCATTCCCATATGCAGCATGGCATTCCCCCACCCCATTCCCATATGCAGCGTGGCATTCCCCCCCACCTCATTCCCATATGCAGTGTGGCATCCCCCCACCCCATTCCCATATGCAGCGTGGCATTCCCCCCACCTCATTCCCATATGCAGCGTGGCATCCCCCACACGATTCCCATATGCAGCGTGGCATTCCCCCACCCCATTCCCATATGCAGCGTAAAATTCCCTCCACCCCATTCCCATATGCAGCGTGGCATTCCCCCCCACCTCATTCCCATATGCAGCGTGGCATTCCCACCACCCCATTCCCATATGCAGCGTGGCATTCCCCCCACCTCATTCCCATATGCAGTGTGGCATTCCCCCCCACCTCATTCCCATATGCAGCGTGGCATTCCCCCCCACCTCATTCCCATATGCAGTGTGGCATTCCCCCCCACCCCATTCCCATATGCAGCATGGCATTCTCCCCACCCCATTCCCATATGCAGCATGGCATTCCCCACCCCATGCCCATATGCAGCATGGCATTCTCCCCACCCCATTCCCATATGCAGCATGGCATTCTCCCCACCCCATTCCCATATGCAGCATGGCATTCTCCCCACCCCATTCCCATATGCAGCGTGGCATTCTCCCCACCCCATTCCCATCTGCAGCATGGCATTCCCCCCACCTCATTCCCATATGCAGCGTGGCATCCCCCACCCCATGCCCATATGCAGCGTGGCATTCTCCCCACCCCATTCCCATATGCAGCATGGCATTCTCCCCACCCCATTCCCATATGCAGCGTGGCATTCTCCCCACCCCATTCCCATCTGCAGCATGGCATTCCCCCCCACCTCATTCCCATATGCAGCGTGGCATCCCCCACCCCATGCCCATATGCAGCGTGGCATTCCCCCCACCCCATTCCCATATGCAGCGTGGCATTCCCCCCACCCCATTCCCATATGCAGCGTGGCATTCCCCCCCACCCCATTCCCATATGCAGTGTGGCATTCCCCCCCACCTCATTCCCATATGCAGTGTGGCATTCCCCCCCACCTCATTCCCATATGCAGTGTGGCATTCCCCCCCACCCCATTCCCATATGCAGCATGGCATTCTCCCCACCCCATTCCCATATGCAGCATGGCATTCCCCACCCCATGCCCATATGCAGCATGGCATTCTCCCCACCCCATTCCCATATGCAGCATGGCATTCTCCCCACCCCATTCCCATATGCAGCATGGCATTCTCCCCACCCCATTCCCATATGCAGCGTGGCATTCCCCCACCTCATTCCCATATGCAGCGTGGCATTCCCCCCACCCCATTCCCATATGCAGCGTGGCATTCCCTCCCACCCCATTCCCATATGCAGCATGGCATTCCCCCCACCCCATTCCCATATGCAGCGTGGCATTCCCCCCCACCTCATTCCCATATGCAGTGTGGAATTCCCCCCACCTCATTCCCATATGCAGCGTGGCATTCCCCCCACCCCATTCCCATATGCAGCGTGGCATTCCCCCCACCCCATTCCCATATGCAGCGTGGCATTCCCTCCCATTTCATTCCCATATGCAGCGTGGCATTCCCCCCACCTTATTCCCATATGCAGCATGGCATTCCCCCCACCTCATTCCCATATGCAGTGTGGCATTCTCCCCACCCCATTCCCATATGCAGTGTGGCATCCCCCCACCTCATTCCCATATGCAGTGTGGCATTCCCCCCACCTCATTCCCATATGCAGTGTGGCATTCCCCCCACCTCATTCCCATATGCAGCGTGGCATTCCCCCCACCTCATTCCCATATGCAGTGTGGCATTCCCCCCACCCCATTCCCATATGCAGCGTGGCATTCCCCCCACCTCATTCCCATATGCAGTGTGGCATTCCCTCCCATTTCATTCCCATATGCAGCGTGGCATCCCCCCCACCTCATTCCCATATGCAGCGTGGCATCCCTCCCACCTCATTCCCATATGCAGCGTGGCATCCCCCCACCTCATTCCCATATGCAGTGTGGCATTCTCCCCACCCATTCCCATATGCAGCATGGCATTCCCTCCCACCTCATTCCCATATGCAGCGTGGCATCCCCCCCACCCCATTCCCATATGCAGCGTGGCATTCCCCCCACCTCATTCCCATATGCAGCGTGGCATTCCCCCCCCACCTCATTCCCATTTGCAGCGTGGCATTCCCCCCACCTCATTCCCATATGCAGCGTGGCATTCCCCCCCCCACCTCATTCCCATATGCAGCGTGGCATTCCCCCCCACCTCATTCCCATATGCAGCGTGGCATTCCCCCCCACCTCATTCCCATATGCAGCGTGGCATTCCCCCCACCTCATTCCCATATGCAGTGTGGCATTCCCCCCACCCCATTCCCATATGCAGCATGGCATTCCCCCACCCCATTCCCATATGCAGCGTGGCATTCCCCCCCACCTCATTCCCATATGCAGTGTGGCATCCCCCCCACCCCATTCCCATATGCAGCGTGGCATTCCCCCCACCTCATTCCCATATGCAGCGTGGCATCCCCCACACGATTCCCATATGCAGCGTGGCATTCCCCCACCCCATTCCCATATGCAGCGTAAAATTCCCTCCACCCCATTCCCATATGCAGCGTGGCATTCCCCCCACCTCATTCCCATATGCAACGTGGCATCCACCCCACCTCATTCCCATATGCAGCGTGGCATCCCCCACCTCATTCCCATATGCAACGTGGAATTCCCCCCACCCCATTCCCATATGCAGCGTGGCATCCCCCCCCCCACCCCATTCCCATATGCAGCGTGGCATTCCCCCCACCCCATGCCCATATGCAGCGTGGCATTCCCCCCACTCCATTCCCATATGCAGCGTGGCATCCCCCCCCACCTCATTCCCAAAGGCAGCGTGGCATTCCCCCCCACCTCATTCCCATATGCAGCGTGGCATTCCCCCCCACCTCATTCCCATATGCAGCGTGGCATTCCCCCCACCTCATTCCCATATGAAGCGTGGCATCCCCCCCACCTCATTCCCATATGTAGTGTGGCCTACCCCCCACCTCATTCCCATATGTAGTGTGGCATTCCCCCCCACCTCATTCCCATATGCAGCGTGGCATTCCCCCACCCCATTCCCATATGCAGCGTGGCATTCCCCCCACCTCATTCATATATGCAGTGTGGCATTCCCCCCCACCTCATTCCCATATGCAGCGTGGCATCCCCCCCCACCTCATTCCCATGTGCAGCGTGGCATTCCCCCCCCCACCTCATTCCCATATGCAGCGTGGCATTCCCCCCACCCCATTCCCATATGCAGCGTGGCATTCCCCCCACCCCATTCCCATATGCAGCGTGGCATTCCCCCCACCTCATTCCCATATGCAGTGTGGCATTCCCCCCACCTCATTCCCATATGCAGTGTGGCATTCCCCCCACCTCATTCCCATATGCAGCGTGGCATTCCCCCCCACCTCATTCCCATATGCAGCGTGGCATCCCCCCCCACCTCATTCCCATATGCAGTGTGGCATTCCCCCCCACCTCATTCCCATATGCAGTGTGGCATTCCCCCCACCTCATTCCCATATGCAGCGTGGCATCCCCCCACCCCATTCCCATATGCAGCGTGGCATCCCCCCCCACCTCATTCCCATATGCAGCGTGGCATCCCCCCCACCTCATTCCCATATGCAGTGTGGCATTCCCCCCCACCTCATTCCCATATGCAGTGTGGCATTCCCCCCCACCTCATTCCCATATGCAGTGTGGCATTCCCCCCACCTCATTCCCATATGCAGCGTGGCATTCCCCCCACCTCATTCCCATATGCAGTGTGGCATTCCCCCCACCTCATTCCCATATGCAGCGTGGCATTCCCCCCACCCCATTCCCATATGCAGCGTGGCATTCCCCCCACCCCATTCCCATATGCAGCGTGGCATTCCCCCCCACCTCATTCCCATATGCAGTGTGGCATTCCCCCCACCTCATTCCCATATGCAGCGTGGCATTCCCCCCACCCCATTCCCATATGCAGCGTGGCATTCCCCCCCACCCCATTCCCATATGCAGTGTGGCATCCCCCCCCACCTCATTCCCATATGCAGTGTGGCATTCCCCCACACCTCATTCCCATATGCAGCGTGGCATTCCCCCCACCCCATGCCCATATGCAGCGTGGCATTCTCCCCACCCCATTCCCATATGCAGTGTGGCATTCCCCCCCACCTCATTCCCATATGCAGCGTGGCATTCCCACCCACCTCATTCCCATATGCAGCGTGGCATCCCCCCACCCCATTCCCATATGCAGCGTGGCATTCCCCCCACCTCATTCCCATATGCAGTGTGGCATTCGCCCCACCCAATTCCCATATGCAGCGTGGCATTCCCCCCACTCCATTCCCATATGCAGTGTGGCATTCCCCCCCACCTCATTCCCATATGCAGTGTGGCATTCCCCCCCACCTCATTCCCATATGCAGCATGGCATTCCCCCCCACCTCATTCCCATATGCAGCGTGGCATCCCCCCACCCCATTCCCATATGCAGCGTGGCATTCCCCCCACCTCATTCCCATATGCAGTGTGGCATTCGCCCCACCCAATTCCCATATGCAGCGTGGCATTCCCCCCACCTCATTCCCATATGCAGCGTGGCATCCCCCCCCACCTCATTCCCATATGCAGCGTGGCATTCCCCCCCACCTCATTACCATATGCAGTGTGGCATTCCCCCCACCTCATTCCCATATGCATTCCCCCCACCTCATTCCCATATGCAGCGTGGCATTCCCCCCACCCAATTCCCATATGCAGCGTGGCATTCCCCCCACCTCATTCCCATATGCAGCGTGGCATCCCCCCCACCTCATTCCCATATGCAGTGTGGCATTCCCCCCCACCTCATTCCCATAAGCAGTGTGGCATTCCCCCCCACCTCATTCCCATATGCAGCGTGGCATTCCCCCCACCTCATTCCCATATGCAGCGTGGCATTCCCCCCACCTCATTCCCATATGCAGCGTGGCATTCCCCCCCACCTCATTCCCATATGCAGCGTGGCATTTCCCCCCACCTCATTCCCATATGCAGCGTGGCATCCCCCCCACCTCATTCCCATATGCAGTGTGGCATTCCCCCCCACCTCATTCCCATATGCAGCGTGGCATTCCCCCCCACCTCATTCCCATATGCAGTGTGGCATTCCCCCCCACCCCATTCCCATATGCAGCATGGCATTCTCCCCACCCCATTCCCATATGCAGCGTGGCATTCTCCCCACCCCATTCCCATCTGCAGCATGGCATTCCCCCCCACCTCATTCCCATATGCAGCGTGGCATCCCCCACCCCATGCCCATATGCAGCGTGGCATTCTCCCCACCCCATTCCCATATGCTGCGTGAAATTCCCCCCACCTCATTCCCATATGCAACGTGGCATCCACCCCACCTCATTCCCATATGCAGCGTGGCATCCCCCACCTCATTCCCATATGCAGCGTGGCATTCCCCCCCACCCCATTCCCATATGCAGCGTGGCATTCCCCCCACCCCATGCCCATATGCAGCGTGGCATTCTCCCCACTCCATTCCCATATGCAGCGTGGCATCCCCCCCCCACCTCATTCCCATATGCAGCGTGGCATTCCCCCCCACCTCATTCCCATATGCAGCGTGGCATTCCCCCCACCTCATTCCCATATGCAGCGTGGCATCCCCCCCACCTCATTCCCATATGTAGTGTGGCCTCCCCCCCACCTCATTCCCATATGTAGTGTGGCATTCCCCCCCCACCTCATTCCCATATGCAGCGTGGCATTCCCCCACCCCATTCCCATATGCAGTGTGGCATTCCCCCCACCTCATTCCCATATGCAGCATGGCATTCCCCCCACCTCATTCCCATATGCAGTGTGGCATTCTCCCCACCCCATTCCCATATGCAGCGTGGCATCCCCCCCACCTCATTTCCATATGCAGTGTGGCATTACCCCCACCTCATTCCCATATGCAGTGTGGCATTCCCCCCACCTCATTCCCATATGCAGCGTGGCATTCCCCCCACCTCATTCCCATGTTCAGCGTGGCATTCCCCCCACCTCATTCCCATATGCAGTGTGGCATTCCCCCCCACCTCATTCCCATATGCAGCGTGGCATCCCCCCACCTCATTCCCATATGCAGTGTGGCATTCCCCCCACCCCATTCCCATATGCAGTGTGGCATCCCCCCACCCCATTCCCATATGCAGCGTGGCATTCCCCCACCCCATTCCCATATGTAGCGTGGCATTCCCCCCCACCTCATTCCCATGTTCAGCGTGGCATTCCCCCCACCTCATTCCCATATGCAGTGTGGCATTCCCCCCCACCTCATTCCCATATGCAGCGTGGCATTCCCCCCCACCTCATTCCCATATGCAGCGTGGCATCCCCCCACCTCATTCCCATATGCAGTGTGGCATTCCCCCCACCTCATTCCCATATGCAGTGTGGCATCCCCCCACCTCATTCCCATATGCAGCGTGGCATTCCCCCCACTCCATTCCCATATGCAGCGTGGCATCCCCCCCACCTCATTCCCATATGCAGCGTGGCATTCCCCCCCACCTCATTCCCATATGCAGCGTGGCATTCCCCCCACCTCATTCCCATATGCAGCGTGGCATCCCCCCCACCTCATTCCCATATGTAGTGTGGCCTCCCCCCCACCTCATTCCCATATGTAGTGTGGCATTCCCCCCCACCTCATTCCCATATGCAGCGTGGCATTCCCCCACCCCATTCCCATATGTAGCGTGGCATTCCCCCCCACCTCATTCCCATGTTCAGCGTGGCATTCCCCCCACCTCATTCCCATATGCAGTGTGGCATTCCCCCCCACCTCATTCCCATATGCAGCGTGGCATTCCCCCCCACCTCATTCCCATATGCAGCGTGGCATCCCCCCACCTCATTCCCATATGCAGTGTGGCATTCCCCCCACCCCATTCCCATATGCAGTGTGGCATCCCCCCACCTCATTCCCATATGCAGCGTGGCATCCCCCCACCTCATTCCCATATGCAGCGTGGCATCCCCCCACCTCATTCCCATATGCAGTGTGGCATTCCCCCCACCCCATTCCCATATGCAGCGTGGCATTCCCCCCACCTCATTCCCATATGCAGTGTGGCATTCCCCCCCACCTCATTCCCATATGCAGCGTGGCATCCCCCCACCTCATTCCCATATGCAGTGTGGCATTCCCCCCACCCCATTCCCATATGCAGTGTGGCATCCCCCCACCCCATTCCCATATGCAGCGTGGCATCCCCCCACCTCATTCCCATATGCAGCGTGGCATTCCCCCCCACCTCATTCCCATATGCAGTGTGGCATTCCCCCCCACCCCATTCCCATATGCAGCATGGCATTCTCCCCACCCCATTCCCATATGCAGCGTGGCATTCTCCCCACCCCATTCCCATATGCAGCATGGCATTCTCCCCACCCCATTCCCATATGCAGCATGGCATTCTCCCCACCCCATTCCCATATGCAGCGTGGCATTCTCCCCACCCCATTCCCATCTGCAGCATGGCATTCCCCCCCACCTCATTCCCATATGCAGCGTGGCATCCCCCACCCCATGCCCATATGCAGCGTGGCATTCTCCCCACCCCATTCCCATATGCTGCGTGAAATTCCCCCCACCTCATTCCCATATGCAACGTGGCATCCACCCCACCTCATTCCCATATGCAGCGTGGCATCCCCCCACCTCATTCCCATATGCAGCGTGGCATCCCCCCCCACCCCATTCCCATATGCAGCGTGGCATTCCCCCCACCCCATTCCCATATGCAGCGTGGCATTCCCCCCACCTCATTCCCATATGCAGCGTGGCATCCCCCCACCCCATTCCCATATGCAGCGTGGCATTCCCCCCACCTCATTCCCATATGCAGTGTGGCATTCCCCCCCACCCCATTCCCATATGCAGTGTGGCATTCCCCCCACCCCATTCCCATATGCAGCGTGGCATTCCCCCCACCTCATTCCCATATGCAGTGTGGCATTCCCCCCCACCTCATTCCCATATGCAGCGTGGCATCCCCCCACCTCATTCCCATATGCAGTGTGGCATTCCCCCCACCCCATTCCCATATGCAGTGTGGCATCCCCCCACCCCATTCCCATATGCAGCGTGGCATTCCCCCACCCCATTCCCATATGTAGCGTGGCATTCCCCCCCACCTCATTCCCATGTTCAGCGTGGCATTCCCCCCACCTCATTCCCATATGCAGTGTGGCATTCCCCCCCACCTCATTCCCATATGCAGCGTGGCATTCCCCCCCACCTCATTCCCATATGCAGCGTGGCATCCCCCCACCTCATTCCCATATGCAGTGTGGCATTCCCCCCACCCCATTCCCATATGCAGTGTGGCATCCCCCCACCTCATTCCCATATGCAGCGTGGCATCCCCCCACCTCATTCCCATATGCAGCGTGGCATCCCCCCCACCCCATTCCCATATGCAGCGTGGCATTCTCCCCACCCCATTCATATATGCAGCGTGGCATTCCCCCCACCTCATTCCCATATGCAGCGTGACATCCCCCACCCCATTCCCATATGCAGCGTGAAATTCCCCCCACCTCATTCCCATATGCAGCGTGGCATCCCCCCCACCTCATTCCCATATGCAGCGTGGCATTCCCCCACCTCATTCCCATATGCAGTGTGGCATTCCCCCCACCCCATTCCCATATGCAGCGTGGCATTCCCCCCACCCCATGCCCATATGCAGCGTGGCATTCTCCCCACCCCATTCCCATATGCTGCGTGAAATTCCCCCCACCTCATTCCCATATGCAACGTGGCATCCCCCTACCTCATTCCCATATGCAGCGTGGCATCCCCCCACCTCATTCCCATATGCAGCGTGGCATTCCCCCCACTCCATTCCCATATGCAGCGTGGCATCCCCCCCACCTCATTCCCATATGCAGCGTGGCATTCCCCCCCACCTCATTCCCATATGCAGCGTGGCATTCCCCCCACCTCATTCCCATATGCAGCGTGGCATCCCCCCCACCTCATTCCCATATGTAGTGTGGCCTCCCCCCCACCTCATTCCCATATGTAGTGTGGCATTCCCCCCCACCTCATTCCCATATGCAGCGTGGCATTCCCCCACCCCATTCCCATATGTAGCGTGGCATTCCCCCCCCACCTCATTCCCATGTTCAGCGTGGCATTCCCCCCACCTCATTCCCATATGCAGTGTGGCATTCCCCCCCACCTCATTCCCATATGCAGCGTGGCATTCCCCCCCACCTCATTCCCATATGCAGCGTGGCATCCCCCCACCTCATTCCCATATGCAGTGTGGCATTCCCCCCACCCCATTCCCATATGCAGTGTGGCATCCCCCCACCTCATTCCCATATGCAGCGTGGCATCCCCCCACCTCATTCCCATATGCAGCGTGGCATCCCCCCACCTCATTCCCATATGCAGTGTGGCATTCCCCCCACCCCATTCCCATATGCAGCGTGGCATTCCCCCCACCTCATTCCCATATGCAGTGTGGCATTCCCCCCCACCTCATTCCCATATGCAGCGTGGCATCCCCCCACCTCATTCCCATATGCAGTGTGGCATTCCCCCCACCCCATTCCCATATGCAGTGTGGCATCCCCCCACCCCATTCCCATATGCAGCGTGGCATCCCCCCACCTCATTCCCATATGCAGCGTGGCATTCCCCCCCACCTCATTCCCATATGCAGTGTGGCATTCCCCCCCACCCCATTCCCATATGCAGCATGGCATTCTCCCCACCCCATTCCCATATGCAGCGTGGCATTCTCCCCACCCCATTCCCATATGCAGCATGGCATTCTCCCCACCCCATTCCCATATGCAGCATGGCATTCTCCCCACCCCATTCCCATATGCAGCGTGGCATTCTCCCCACCCCATTCCCATCTGCAGCATGGCATTCCCCCCCACCTCATTCCCATATGCAGCGTGGCATCCCCCACCCCATGCCCATATGCAGCGTGGCATTCTCCCCACCCCATTCCCATATGCTGCGTGAAATTCCCCCCACCTCATTCCCATATGCAACGTGGCATCCACCCCACCTCATTCCCATATGCAGCGTGGCATCCCCCCACCTCATTCCCATATGCAGCGTGGCATCCCCCCCCACCCCATTCCCATATGCAGCGTGGCATTCCCCCCACCCCATTCCCATATGCAGCGTGGCATTCCCCCCACCTCATTCCCATATGCAGCGTGGCATCCCCCCACCCCATTCCCATATGCAGCGTGGCATTCCCCCCACCTCATTCCCATATGCAGTGTGGCATTCCCCCCCACCCCATTCCCATATGCAGCGTGGCATTCCCCCCACCCAATTCCCATATGCAGCGTGGCATTCCCCCCACCTCATTCCCATATGCAGCGTGGCATCCCCCCACCTCATTCCCATATGCAGCGTGAAATTCCCCCCACCTCATTCCCATATGCAGCGTGGCATCCCCCCCACCTCATTCCCATATGCAGCGTGGCATTCCCCCACCTCATTCCCATATGCAGTGTGCCATTCCCCCCACCCCATTCCCATATGCAGCGTGGCATTCCCCCCACCCCATTCCCATATGCAGCGTGGCATTCCCCCCACCCAATTCCCATATGCAGCGTAGCATTCCCCCCACCTCATTCCCATATGCAGTGTGGCATTCCCCCCACCCCATTCCCATATGCAGCGTGGCATTCCCCCCACCCAATTCCCATATGCAGCGTGGCATTCCCCCCACCTCATTCCCATATGCAGTGTGGCATTCCCCCCACCTCATTCCCATATGCAGCATGGCATTCCCCCCACCTCATTCCTATATGCAGTGTGGCATTCCCCCCACCCCATTCCCATATGCAGCGTGGCATTACCCCCACCTCATTCCCATATGCAGCGTGGCATTCTCCCCACCTCATTCCCATATGCAGCGTGGCATTCCCCCCACCTCATTCCCATATGCAGCGTGGCATTCCCCCCACCTCATTCCCATATGCAGTGTGGCATTCCCCCCACCCCATTCCCATATGCAGCGTGGCATTACCCCCACCTCATTCCCATATGCAGCGTGGCATTCTCCCCACCTCATTCCCATATGCAGCGTGGCATTCCCCCCACCCCATTCCCATATGCAGCGTGGCATTCCCCCCACCCCATTCCCATATGCAGCGTGGCTTTCCCGCACCCCATTCCCATATGCAGCGTGGCATTCCCCCCACCCCATTCCCATATGCAGCGTGGCATCCCCCCCACCTCATTCCCATATGCAGCGTGGCATTCCCCCCACCTCATTCCCATATGCAGTGTGGCATTCCCCCCACCCCATTCCCATATGCAGCGTGGCATTCCCCCCACCCCATTCCCATATGCAGCGTGGCATTCCCTCCCA
This sequence comes from Gastrophryne carolinensis, assembly GCA_027917425.1. NCBI lineage: Eukaryota > Metazoa > Chordata > Amphibia > Anura > Microhylidae > Gastrophryne > Gastrophryne carolinensis. The sequence goes on from CM051234.1 coordinate 9,189,659, forward strand.
TTTCATTCCCATATGCAGCGTGGCATTCCCCCCACCTTATTCCCATATGCAGCGTGGCATTCCCCCCACCTCATTCCCATCTGCAGCGTGGCATCCCCCCACCCCATTCCCATATGCAGCGTGGCATTCTCCCCACCCCATTCCCATATGCAGTGTGGCATTCCCCCACCTCATTCCCATATGCAGTGTGGCATTCCCCCCCCACCTCATTCCCATATGCAGTGTGTCATTCCCCCCACCCCATTCCCATATGCAGTGTGGCATTCCCCCCACCTCATTCCCATATGCAGCATGGCATTCCCCCCACCTCATTCCCATATGCAGTGTGGCATTCTCCCCACCCCATTCCCATATGCAGCGTGGCATCCCCCCACCTCATTCCCATATGCAGTGTGGCATTCCCCCCACCTTATTCCCATATGCAGTGTGGCATTCCCCCCACCTCATTCCCATATGCAGCGTGGCATTCCCCCCACCTCATTCCCATATGCAGTGTGGCATTCCCCCCACCCCATTCCCATATGCAGCGTGGCATTCCCCCCACCTCATTCCCATATGCAGTGTGGCATTCCCTCCCATTTCATTCCCATATGCAGCGTGGCATCCCCCCCACCTCATTCCCATATGCAGCGTGGCATCCCTCCCACCTCATTCCCATATGCAGCGTGGCATCCCCCCACCTCATTCCCATATGCAGTGTGGCATTCTCCCCACCCATTCCCATATGCAGCATGGCATTCCCTCCCACCTCATTCCCATATGCAGCGTGGCATCCCCCCCACCCCATTCCCATATGCAGCGTGGCATTCCCCCCACCTCATTCCCATATGCAGCGTGGCATTCCCCCCCCACCTCATTCCCATTTGCAGCGTGGCATTCCCCCCACCTCATTCCCATATGCAGCGTGGCATTCCCCCCCACCTCATTCCCATATGCAGCGTGGCATTCCCCCCACCTCATTCCCATATGCAGTGTGGCATTCCCCCCACCCCATTCCCATATGCAGCATGGCATTCCCCCACCCCATTCCCATATGCAGCGTGGCATTCCCCCCCACCTCATTCCCATATGCAGTGTAGCATCCCCCCCACCCCATTCCCATATGCAGCGTGGCATCCCCCACCTCATTCCCATATGCAGCGTGGAATTCCCCCCACCCCATTCCCATATGCAGCGTGGCATCCCCCCCACCCCATTCCCATATGCAGCGTGGCATTCCCCCCACCCCATGCCCATATGCAGCGTGGCATTCTCCCCACCCCATTCCCATAAGCTGCGTGAAATTCCCCCCACCTCATTCCCATATGCAACGTGGCATCCCCCCACCTCATTCCCATATGCAGCGTGGCATCCCCCCACCTCATTCCCATATGCAGCGTGGCATTCCCCCCACTCCATTCCCATATGCAGCGTGGCATCCCCCCCCACCTCATTCCCAAAGGCAGCATGGCATTCCCCCCACCTCATTCCCATATGCAGCGTGGCATTCCCCCCCCCACCTCATTCCCATTTGCAGCGTGGCATTCCCCCCACCTCATTCCCATATGCAGCGTGGCATCCCCCCCACCTCATTCCCATGTGCAGCGTGGCATTCCCCCCACCTCATTCCCATATGCAGCGTGGCATTCCCCCCCCACCTCATTCCCATATGCAGCGTGGCATTCCCCCCCACCTCATTCCCATGTGCAGCGTGGCATTCCCCCCACCTCATTCCCATATGCAGCGTGGCATTCCCCCCACCTCATTCCCATATGCAGCGTGACATCCCCCACCCCATTCCCATATGCAGCGTGAAATTCCCCCCACCTCATTCCCATATGCAGCGTGGCATCCCCCCCACCTCATTCCCATATGCAGCGTGGCATCCCCCCACCTCATTCCCATATGCAGCGTGGCATTCCCCCCACCCCATTCCCATATGCAGCGTGGCATTCCCCCCACCCCATTCCCATATGCAGCGTGGCATTCCCCCCACCCAATTCCCATATGCAGTGTGGCATTCCCCCCACCTCATTCCCATATGCAGCGTGGCATCCCCCCACCCCATTCCCATATGCAGCGTGGCATTCCCCCCACCTCATTCCCATATGCAGCGTGGCATCCCCCCACCCCATTCCCATATGCAGCGTGGCATTCCCCCCACCTCATTCCCATATGCAGTGTGGCATTCCCCCCACCCAATTCCCATATGCAGCGTGGCATTCCCCCCACCTCATTCCCATATGCAGCGTGGCATCCCCCCCCACCTCATTCCCATATGCAGTGTGGCATTCCCCCCCACCTCATTCCCATATGCAGCGTGGCATCCCCCCACCCCATTCCCATATGCAGCGTGGCATTCCCCCCACCCCATTCCCATATGCAGCGTGGCATCCCCCCACCCCATTCCCATATGCAGCGTGACATTCCCCCCACCTCATTCCCATATGCAGTGTGGCATTCCCCCCACCCAATTCCCATATGCAGCGTGGCATTCCCCCCACCTCATTCCCATATGCAGCGTGGCATCCCCCCCCACCTCATTCCCATATGCAGTGTGGCATTCCCCCCCCACCTCATTCCCATATGCAGTGTGGCATTCCCCCCACCTCATTCCCATATGCAGCGTGGCATCCGCCCACCCCATTCCCATATGCAGCGTGGCATCCCCCCCCACCTCATTCCCATATGCAGCGTGGCATCCCCCCCACCTCATTCCCATATGCAGTGTGGCATTCCCCCCCACCTCATTCCCATATGCAGTGTGGCATTCCCCCCCACCTCATTCCCATATGCAGTGTGGCATTCCCCCCACCTCATTCCCATATGCAGCGTGGCATTCCCCCCACCTCATTCCCATATGCAGCGTGGCATTCCCCCCACCTCATTCTCATATGCAGCGTGGCATTCCCCCCCACCTCATTCCCATATGCAGCGTGGCATTTCCCCCCACCTCATTCCCATATGCAGCGTGGCATCCCCCCCACCTCATTCCCATATGCAGCGTGGCATCCCCCCACCTCATTCCCATATGCAGCGTGGCATTCCCCCCACCCCATTCCCATATGCAGCGTGGCATTCCCCCCACCCAATTCCCATATGCAGCATGGCATTCCCCCCACCTCATTCCCATATGCAGCGTGGCATCCCCCCACCCCATTCCCATATGCAGCGTGGCATTCCCCCCCACCCCATTCCCATATGCAGCGTGGCATTCCCCCCACCCCATTCCCATATGCAGCGTGGCATTCCCCCCCACCTCATTCCCATATGCAGTGTGGCATTCCCCCCACCTCATTCCCATATGCAGCGTGGCATTCCCCCCACCCCATTTCCATATGCAGCGTGGCATTCCCCCCACCCCATTCCCATATGCAGCGTGGCATTCCCCCCCACCTCATTCCCATATGCAGTGTGGCATTCCCCCCACCTCATTCCCATATGCAGCGTGGCATTCCCCCCACCCCATTCCCATATGCAGCGTGGCATTCCCCCCCACCCCATTCCCATATGCAGTGTGGCATTCCCCCCCACCTCATTCCCATATGCAACGTGGCATCCCCCCACCTCATTCCCATATGCAGCGTGGCATCCCCCCACCTCATTCCCATATGCAGCGTGGCATTCCCCCCACTCCATTCCCATATGCAGCGTGGCATCCCCCCCCCACCTCATTCCCATATGCAGCGTGGCATTCCCCCCACTCCATTCCCATATGCAGCGTGGCATTCCCCCCCACCTCATTCCCATATGCAGTGTGGCATTCCCCCCACCTCATTCCCATATGCAGCGTGGCATTCCCCCCACCCCATTCCCATATGCAGCGTGGCATTCCCCCCACCCCATTCCCATATGCAGCGTGGCATTCCCCCCCACCTCATTCCCATATGCAGTGTGGCATTCCCCCCACCTCATTCCCATATGCAGCGTGGCATTCCCCCCACCCCATTCCCATATGCAGCGTGGCATTCCCCCCCACCCCATTCCCATATGCAGTGTGGCATTCCCCCCCACCTCATTCCCATATGCAGTGTGGCATTCCCCCCCACCTCATTCCCATATGCAGCGTGGCATTCCCACCCACCTCATTCCCATATGCAGCGTGGCATCCCCCCACCCCATTCCCATATGCAGCGTGGCATTCCCCCCACCTCATTCCCATATGCAGTGTGGCATTCGCCCCACCCAATTCCCATATGCAGCGTGGCATTCCCCCCACCTCATTCCCATATGCAGCGTGGCATCCCCCCCCCACCTCATTCCCATATGCAGCGTGGCATTCCCCCCCACCTCATTCCCATATGCAGCGTGGCATTTCCCCCCACCTCATTCCCATATGCAGCGTGGCATCCCCCCCACCTCATTCCCATATGCAGTGTGGCATTCCCCCCCACCTCATTCCCATATGCAGCGTGGCATTCCCCCCCACCTCATTCCCATATGCAGTGTGGCATTCCCCCCCACCCCATTCCCATATGCAGCGTGGCATTCTCCCCACCCCATTCCCATATGCTGCGTGGCATTCCCCCCACCTCATTCCCATATGCAGCGTGGCATTCCCCCCCACCTCATTCCCATTTGCAGCGTGGCATCCCCCCACCTCATTCCCATATGCAGCGTGCCATTCCCCCCACTCCATTCCCATATGCAGCGTGGCATCCCCCCCACCTCATTCCCATATGCAGCGTGGCATTCCCCCCCACCTCATTCCCATATGCAGCGTGGCATTCTCCCCACCCCATTCCCATATGCTGCGTGGCATTCCCCCCACCTCATTCCCATATGCAGCGTGGCATTCCCCCCCACCTCATTCCCATTTGCAGCGTGGCATCCCCCCACCTCATTCCCATATGCAGCGTGCCATTCCCCCCACTCCATTCCCATATGCAGCGTGGCATCCCCCCACCTCATTCCCATATGCAGCGTGGCATTCCCCCCCACCTCATTTCCATATGCAGTGTGGCATTCCCCCCACCTCATTCCCATATGCAGTGTGGCATTCCCCCCACCTCATTCCCATATGCAGCGTGGCATTCCCCCCACCTCATTCCCATGTTCAGCGTGGCATTCCCCCCACCTCATTCCCATATGCAGCGTGGCATTCCCCCCACCTCATTCCCATGTTCAGCGTGGCATTCCCCCCACCTCATTCCCATATGCAGTGTGGCATTCCCCCCCACCTCATTCCCATATGCAGCGTGGCATCCCCCCACCTCATTCCCATATGCAGTGTGGCATTCCCCCCACCCCATTCCCATATGCAGCGTGGCATTCCCCCCACCCCATTCCCATATGCAGCGTGGCATTCCCCCCACCTCATTCCCATATGCAGCGTGGCATCCCCCCACCCCATTCCCATATGCAGCGTGGCATTCCCCCCACCTCATTCCCATATGCAGTGTGGCATTCCCCCCCACCCCATTCCCATATGCAGCGTGGCATTCCCCCCACCCAATTCCCATATGCAGCGTGGCATTCCCCCCACCTCATTCCCATATGCAGCGTGGCATTCCCCCCCACCTCATTCCCATATGCAGCGTGGCATTCCCCCCCACCTCATTCCCATATGCAGTGTGGAATTCCCCCCCAACCTCATTCCCATATGTAGTGTGGCATTCCCCCCCACCTCATTCCCATATGCAGCGTGGCATTCCCCCACCCCATTCCCATATGTAGCGTGGCATTCCCCCCCACCTCATTCCCATGTTCAGCGTGGCATTCCCCCCACCTCATTCCCATATGCAGTGTGGCATTCCCCCCCACCTCATTCCCATATGCAGCGTGGCATTCCCCCCACCCCATGCCCATATGCAGCGTGGCATTCTCCCCACCCCATTCCCATATGCTGCGTGAAATTCCCCCCACCTCATTCCCATATGCAACGTGGCATCCCCCTACCTCATTCCCATATGCAGCGTGGCATCCCCCCACCTCATTCCCATATGCAGCGTGGCATTCCCCCCACCTCATTCCCATGTTCAGCGTGGCATTCCCCCCACCTCATTCCCATATGCAGCGTGGCATTCCCCCCACCTCATTCCCATGTTCAGCGTGGCATTCCCCCCACCTCATTCCCATATGCAGTGTGGCATTCCCCCCCACCTCATTCCCATATGCAGCGTGGCATCCCCCCACCTCATTCCCATATGCAGTGTGGCATTCCCCCCACCCCATTCCCATATGCAGCGTGGCATTCCCCCCACCCCATTCCCATATGCAGCGTGGCATTCCCCCCACCTCATTCCCATATGCAGCGTGGCATCCCCCCACCCCATTCCCATATGCAGCGTGGCATTCCCCCCACCTCATTCCCATATGCAGTGTGGCATTCCCCCCCACCCCATTCCCATATGCAGCGTGGCATTCCCCCCACCCAATTCCCATATGCAGCGTGGCATTCCCCCCACCTCATTCCCATATGCAGCGTGGCATTCCCCCCCACCTCATTCCCATATGCAGCGTGGCATTCCCCCCCACCTCATTCCCATATGCAGTGTGGAATTCCCCCCCACCTCATTCCCATATGTAGTGTGGCATTCCCCCCCACCTCATTCCCATATGCAGCGTGGCATTCCCCCACCCCATTCCCATATGTAGCGTGGCATTCCCCCCCACCTCATTCCCATGTTCAGCGTGGCATTCCCCCCACCTCATTCCCATATGCAGTGTGGCATTCCCCCCCACCTCATTCCCATATGCAGCGTGGCATTCCCCCCCACCTCATTCCCATATGCAGCGTGGCATCCCCCCACCTCATTCCCATATGCAGTGTGGCATCCCCCCCACCCCATTCCCATATGCAGCGTGGCATTCTCCCCACCCCATTCATATATGCAGCGTGGCATTCCCCCCACCTCATTCCCATATGCAGCGTGACATCCCCCACCCCATTCCCATATGCAGCGTGAAATTCCCCCCACCTCATTCCCATATGCAGCGTGGCATCCCCCCCACCTCATTCCCATATGCAGCGTGGCATTCCCCCACCTCATTCCCATATGCAGTGTGGCATTCCCCCCACCCCATTCCCATATGCAGCGTGGCATTCCCCCCACCCCATGCCCATATGCAGCGTGGCATTCTCCCCACCCCATTCCCATATGCTGCGTGAAATTCCCCCCACCTCATTCCCATATGCAACGTGGCATCCCCCTACCTCATTCCCATATGCAGCGTGGCATCCCCCCACCTCATTCCCATATGCAGCGTGGCATTCCCCCCACTCCATTCCCATATGCAGCGTGGCATCCCCCCCACCTCATTCCCATATGCAGCGTGGCATTCCCCCCCACCTCATTCCCATATGCAGCGTGGCATTCCCCCCACACCATTCCCATATGCAGCGTGGCATCCAACCCACCTCATTCCCATATGTAGTGTGGCCTCCCCCCCACCTCATTCCCATATGTAGTGTGGCATTCCCCCCCACCTCATTCCCATATGCAGCGTGGCATTCCCCCACCCCATTCCCATATGTAGCGTGGCATTCCCCCCCACCTCATTCCCATGTTCAGCGTGGCATTCCCCCCACCTCATTCCCATATGCAGTGTGGCATTCCCCCCCACCTCATTCCCATATGCAGCGTGGCATCCCCCCACCTCATTCCCATATACAGTGTGGCATTCCCCCCACCCCATTCCCATATGCAGTGTGGCATCCCCCCACCTCATTCCCATATGCAGCGTGGCATCCCCCCACCTTATTCCCATATGCAGCGTGGCATCCCCCCACCTCATTCCCATATGCAGTGTGGCATTCCCCCCACCCCATTCCCATATGCAGCGTGGCATTCCCCCCACCTCATTCCCATATGCAGTGTGGCATTCCCCCCCACCTCATTCCCATATGCAGCGTGGCATCCCCCCACCTCATTCCCATATGCAGTGTGGCATTCCCCCCACCCCATTCCCATATGCAGTGTGGCATCCCCCCACCCCATTCCCATATGCAGCGTGGCATCCCCCCACCTCATTCCCATATGCAGCGTGGCATTCCCCCCCACCTCATTCCCATATGCAGTGTGGCATTCCCCCCCACCCCATTCCCATATGCAGCATGGCATTCTCCCCACCCCATTCCCATATGCAGCGTGGCATTCTCCCCACCCCATTCCCATATGCAGCATGGCATTCTCCCCACCCCATTCCCATATGCAGCATGGCATTCTCCCCACCCCATTCCCATATGCAGCGTGGCATTCTCCCCACCCCATTCCCATCTGCAGCATGGCATTCCCCCCCACCTCATTCCCATATGCAGCGTGGCATCCCCCACCCCATGCCCATATGCAGCGTGGCATTCTCCCCACCCCATTCCCATATGCTGCGTGAAATTCCCCCCACCTCATTCCCATATGCAACGTGGCATCCACCCCACCTCATTCCCATATGCAGCGTGGCATCCCCCCACCTCATTCCCATATGCAGCGTGGCATTCCCCCCACCTCATTCCCATATGCAGTGTGGCATTCCCCCCCACCCCATTCCCATATGCTGCGTGAAATTCCCCCCACCTCATTCCCATATGCAACGTGGCATCCACCCCACCTCATTCCCATATGCAGCGTGGCATCCCCCCACCTCATTCCCATATGCAGCGTGGCATCCCCCCACCTCATTCCCATATGCAGCGTGAAATTCCCCCCACCTCATTCCCATATGCAGCGTGGCATCCCCCCCACTTCATTCCCATATGCAGCGTGGCATTCCCCCACCTCATTCCCATATGCAGTGTGCCATTCCCCCCACCCCATTCCCATATGCAGCGTGGCATTCCCCCCACCCCATTCCCATATGCAGCGTAGCATTCCCCCCACCTCATTCCCATATGCAGTGTGGCATTCCCCCCACCCCATTCCCATATGCAGCGTGGCATTCCCCCCACCCAATTCCCATATGCAGCGTGGCATTCCCCCCACCTCATTCCCATATGCAGTGTGGCATTCCCCCCACCTCATTCCCATATGCAGCGTGGCATTCCCCCCACCTCATTCCTATATGCAGTGTGGCATTCCCCCCACCCCATTCCCATATGCAGCGTGGCATTACCCCCACCTCATTCCCATATGCAGCGTGGCATTCTCCCCACCTCATTCCCATATGCAGCGTGGCATTCCCCCCACCTCATTCCCATATGCAGCGTGGCATTCCCCCCACCTAATTCCCATATGCAGTGTGGCATTCCCCCCACCCCATTCCCATATGCAGCGTGGCATTACCCCCACCTCATTCCCATATGCAGCGTGGCATTCTCCCCACCTCATTCCCATATGCAGCGTGGCATTCCCCCCACCCCATTCCCATATGCAGCGTGGCATTCCCCCCACCCCATTCCCATATGCAGCGTGGCTTTCCCGCACCCCATTCCCATATGCAGCGTGGCATTCCCCCCACCCCATTCCCATATGCAGCGTGGCATCCCCCCCACCTCATTCCCATATGCAGCGTGGCATTCCCCCACCTCATTCCCATATGCAGTGTGCCATTCCCCCCACCCCATTCCCATATGCAGCGTGGCATTCCCCCCACCCCATTCCCATGTGCAGCGTGGCATTCCCCCCACCCAATTCCCATATGCAGCGTAGCATTCCCCCCACCTCATTCCCATATGCAGTGTGGCATTCCCCCCACCCCATTCCCATATGCAGCGTGGCATTCCCCCCACCCAATTCCCATATGCAGCATTGCATTCCCCCCACCTCATTCCCATATGCAGTGTGGCATTCCCCCCACCTCATTCCCATATGCAGCGTGGCATTCCCCCCACCTCATTCCTATATGCAGTGTGGCATTCCCCCCACCCCATTCCCATATGCAGCGTGGCATTACCCCCACCTCATTCCCATATGCAGCGTGGCATTCTCCCCACCTCATTCCCATATGCAGCGTGGCATTCCCCCCACCTCATTCCCATATGCAGCGTGGCATTCCCCCCACCTCATTCCCATATGCAGTGTGGCATTCCCCCCACCCCATTCCCATATGCAGCGTGGCATTACCCCCACCTCATTCCCATATGCAGCGTGGCATTCTCCCCACCTCATTCCCATATGCAGCGTGGCATTCCCCCCACCCCATTCCCATATGCAGCGTGGCATTCCCCCCACCCCATTCCCATATGCAGCGTGGCTTTCCCGCACCCCATTCCCATATGCAGCGTGGCATCCCCCCCACCCCATTCCCATATGCAGCATGGCATTCCCCCCACCCCATTCCCATATGCAGCGTGGCATTCCCCCCACCCCATTCCAATATGCAGCGTGGCATTCCCCCCACCCCATTCCCATATGCAGCGTGGCATTCCCCCCACCCCATTCCCATATGCAGTGTGGCATTCTCCCCACCTCATTCCCATATGCAGTGTGGCATTCCCCCCCCACCCCATTCCCATATGCAGTGTGGCATCCCCCCCACCCCATTCCCATATGCAGCGTGGCATTCCCCCCACCCCATTCCCATATGCAGCGTGGCATTCCCCCCACCTCATTCCCATATGCAGTGTGGCATTACCCCCCCCACCCGATTCCCATATGCAGCGTGGCATTCCCCCCACCCCATTCCCATATGCAGCGTGGCATTCCCCCCACCCCATTCCCATATGCAGCGTGGCATTCCCCCCACCCCCTTCCCATATGCTGCGTGGCATTACCCCCACCTCATTCCCATATGCAGCGTGGCATTCTCCCCACCTCATTCCCATATGCAGCGTGGCATTCCCCCCACCTCATTCCCATATGCAGCGTGGCATTCCCCCCACCTCATTCCCATATACAGTGTGGCATTCCCCCCACCCCATTCCCATATGCAGCGTGGCATTACCCCCACCTCATTCCCATATGCAGCGTGGCATTCTCCCCACCTCATTCCCATATGCAGCGTGGCATTCCCCCCACCCCATTCCCATATGCAGCGTGGCATTCCCCCCACCCCATTCCCATATGCAGCGTGGCATTCCCGCACCCCATTCCCATATGCAGCGTGGCATCCCCCCACCCCATTCCCATATGCAGCGTGGCATTCCCCCCACCCCATTCCCATATGCAGCGTGGCATTCCCCCCACCCCATTCCCAGATGCAGCGTGGCATTCCCCCCACCCCATTCCCATATGCAGCGTGGCATTCCCCCCACCCCATTCCCATATGCAGCGTGGCATTCCCGCACCCCATTCCCATATGCAGCGTGGCATCCCCCCACCCCATTCCCATATGCAGCGTGGCATTCCCCCCACCCCATTCCCATATGCAGCGTGGCATTCCCCCCACCCCATTCCCATATGCAGCGTGGCATTCCCGCACCCCATTCCCATATGCAGCGTGGCATCCCCCCACCCCATTCCCATATGCAGCGTGGCATTCCCCCCACCCCATTCCCATATGCAGCGTGGCATTCCCCCCACCCCATTCCCATATGCAGCGTGGCATTACCCCCACCTCATTCCCATATGCAGCGTGGCATTCTCCCCACCTCATTCCCATATGCAGCGTGGCATTCCCCCCACCTCATTCCCATATGCAGCGTGGCATTCCCCCCACCCCATTCCCATATGCAGTGTGGCATTCCCCCCACCCCATTCCCATATGCAGCGTGGCATTACCCCCACCTCATTCCCATATGCAGCGTGGCATTCTCCCCACCTCATTCCCATATGCAGCGTGGCATTCCCCCCACCCCATTCCCATATGCAGCGTGGCATTCCCCCCACCCCATTCCCATATGCAGCGTGGCTTTCCCGCACCCCATTCCCATATGCAGCGTGGCATCCCCCCCACCCCATTCCCATATGCAGCGTGGCATTCCCCCCACCCCATTCCCATATGCAGCGTGGCATTCCCCCCACCCCATTCCCATATGCAGCGTGGCATCCCCCCCACCCCTTTCCCATATGCAGCGTGGCATTCCCCCCACCACATTCCCATATGCAGCGTGGCATTCCCCCCACCCCATTCCCATATGCAGCGTGGCATTCCCCCCACCTCATTCTCATATGCAGCGTGGTATTCCCCCCAACTCATTCCCATATGCAGCGTGGAATCCCCCCACCTCATTCCCATATGCAGCGTGGCATTCCCCCACCTCATTCCCAAATGCAGCGTGGCATTCCCCCCACCCCATTCCCATATGTAGCGTGGCATTCCCCCCACCCCATTCCCATATGCAGCGTGGCATTCCCCCCACCCAATTCCAATATGCAGCGTGGCATTCCCCCCACCTCATTCCCATATGCAGCGTGGCATTCCCCCCACCTCATTCCCATATGCAGCGTGGCATTCCCCCCACCTCATTCCCATATGCAGCGTGGCATTCTCCCCACCCCATTCCCATATGCAGCATGGCATTCCCCACCCCATGCCCATATGCAGCATGGCATTCTCCCCACCCCATTCCCATATGCAGCATGGCATTCCCCCCACCTCATTCCCATATGCAACGTGGCATCCCCCCACCTCATTCCCATATGCAGCGTGGCATCCCCCCACCTCATTCCCATATGCAGCGTGGCATTCCCCCCACTCCATTCCCATATGCAGCGTGGCACCCCCCCACCTCATTCCCATATGCAGCGTGGCATAAATGTGATAAATGTGTGATTGTGGTGGGGAGCCGGCGTTCTCGTGGCGGGGCCCGTCATTACCGGCCGCTCACCAGTCGCTACCTGTCGCTATCCCTTCATAAATAAGGTCCACAGGGCCTTATTTATCAAGGGATAGCGCCAGGTAGTGTCTCACTAGCGCCAGGTAGTGCCAGCTATCGGCGGCTACCGATTCCAGAACGTCAGGCGGTGGACACAATCACGCATTTATCACGCTAAATGAGGCTAGCGCCGGCGAGAGCGTCAGCTAGCGCGGGATTCATCATGTAGCCGACTGCAACGAACAGCGCCGCTGCTAATCCCATCACAGCGCCAGGTATGACCTCTCGCTACCTGGCGCTCTTCAATGCTTTTCAATGGAGCAATCTTTAAATATTCATAATTAATTGATATTATTGTTTTTTTTTTTTTTTTTTTTTTTTTTTAAATGTGAAAAATTCTGTGACCACTTCTGCAATGTTAGATTTTTTTTTTAAGGTAAAAAAAAAAAAAAAAAAAAAAAAATTTGTGCAGAATTGATATTACAGGTCTGATATTAATGTATTCATATTACAAAATGTTTAGAAAAACTTGTTTAATTTTTTAAACAAAAAATATGGTTGTTTGGGGGTTAAAAACTACTTTTAAGCCATCGCCGCCAGCGCTCTGGGGTTTAAACAAGCATTTCACAGCGCGAGAATTTTTTGAGCGTGATTTGTTGATGAATATGCTGGGAGCCGTTCGCTATGGACGTTCGCTGTCAGGCGCTCCCTTACAGCGCAGAACCTGTCAAACAGCGACTCCTAACCCCGTATTCAACATTACCGCACACCGACTGAGTCGCTGTCAACAACCGAACAACGGCCAAGCACAGCGAATACTAGCGGGCGCTGTGAAAATCACGCTACTGGCGCTCATCTGTCGCTACCTGGCGCTATTAATGAATCGGCCTCCCCGTCTCCTGATGTGACAACCATTCTTTACCATAAGAACTATAAATCTATGGAATAGCCTCCCACAGACACTTGTTACAGAATCCACCGCTGACAGCTTCAAAAAAGGATTAGATGCTTATTTAGAAGAAAATAACATTAACAGTTACTATTAGCGGTTATCAGTAAAAAAAAAATAAAAAAAGTAAATAACTTCCACCTATAAAATAAAATAAAAAATAACTTCCCCGACACCAACACCCTTGGTTGAACTTGATGGACATGTGTCTTTCTTCAACCGTATTAACTATGAGGCTGATTCATTAATAGCGCCAGGTAGCGACAGATGAGCGCCAGTAGCGTTATTTTCACAGCGTTTGCTAGTATTCGCTGTGCTTGGCCGTTGTTCGGCTGTTGACAGCGACTCAGTCGGTGTGCGGTAATGTTGAATACGGGGTTAGGAGTCGCTGTTTGACAGGTTCCGCGCTGTATGGGAGCGCATGACAGCGAATGGCCATAGCGAACGGCTCCCAGCATATTCATTAACAAATCACGCTCCAAAAATTCTCGCGCTGTGAAATGCTTGTTTAAACCCCAGAGCGCTGGCGGCGATGTGTTAAAAATAGTTTTTTAACCCCCAAACAACCATATTTTTGGAAAAAAAATCAAACATGTTTTTAAAAACATTTTGTAATATGAATACATTAATATCAGACCTGTAATATCAATTCTGCACAAATTTATTATTTTTTTTTTTTTATACCTTAAAAAAATTATCTAACATTGCAGAAGTGGTCACAGAATTTTTGACATTTAAAAAAAAAAAAAAAAAAAACATTAATAGCAATTAATTATGAATATTTAAAGATTGCTCCATTGAAATGCATTGGAGAGTGTCAGGTAGCGAGAGGTCATACCCGGCGCTGTTCAAGGTCGCTTGTTGGCGCTGTGGGGTGAGGCTGGAATAATGATGAATGATTCGCTATCTGGCGCTCTGTCAGTCGCTAAGCAGGATTGGCTTGATAAATGTGTGATTGCGGAGTGGAGCCGGCGTTCTCGTGGCGGTGAGCGTCATTACCGTTCGCTCACCATTCGCTACCTGGCGCTATCCCTTGTTAAATAAGGGCCTTATTTATCATGGGCTAGCGCCAGGTAGTGTCTGACGAGCGCCAGGTACCGGCAGCTAACGGCGACTACCGACTCAAGTACGCCCGGCGGCGGTCACAATGACGCATTTATCAAGCAAAATGAGGCTAGCGCCGGCGAGAGCGACGGCTAGCGCGGCATTCATCATGAAGCCGCCTGGACCGAACAGCGCCGCTGCAAATTCCTTCACAGCGCCAGGTATGAGCTGTCGCTCCCTGGCGATGTCCAATGCATTTCAATGGAGCAATCTTTAATTAATCATAATTAATTGGTATTATGTTTTTTTTTTTTTTTTTAATGTCAAAAATTCGGAGACCACTTCTGCAATGTTAGGATTTATTTTTAAGTTAAAAAAAAATTAAAAAATAAAATTTGTGCAGAATTGATATTACAGGTCTGATATTAATGTATTCATATTACAAAATGATTCTAAAAACATGTATAATGTTACATTCAAAAAATATGGTTGTTTAGGGGTTAAAAACTAGTTAATACACATCGCCGCCAGCGCTCTGAGGTTTAAACAAGGAATGGACAGCGCCAGCACATTCGGAGCGTGATTTGTTGATGAATATGAAGCAAGCCGTTCGCTCTGGCCATTCGTTGTCAGGCGCTCACATACAACGCTGAACCTGTGAAACAGCGACCCCCCAGCCCGTATTCAACATTACCGCACACCGAACTGAGTCGCTGTCATCAAGCTAACGCCGGCCAAGCACAGCGAATACTGGCTGGCGCTGTAAAAATCACGCTCATCTGTCGCTACCTGGCGCTATTAATGAATCGGCCTCCCCGTCGCTAAGCAGGATCGGCTTGATAAATGTGTGATTGTGGAGGGGAGCCGGCGTTCTAGTTGCGGTTCCTGGCTTTACTGGCCGGCTCCCCAGTCGCTATCTGTCGCTATTCCTTGATAAATAAGGCCCTGTGTATAAATGGATGTTTATGGTTCGGATGTTATGCCAATGCGCGTGTATCGCAGATGTTGTTATTACATGATTTTAGTTACTGTGATTTTTAGGTCGGTGTGTTTTTTTTATTGTCACAGCCGCCGGTCGGTCTCCTTTTTTCAAGTTGGGGTCTGAGATAGCGCGAAAAGGAGGAAGAGGAGGAGTCAAGTAAGCGTCTGTTTCTGGAGGGAAGGTGTCTGAGCTGTAGTGGGGGGGGGGCGGGATAGAAGAGCTCCCAGGCCTAAGAGGGAGACGACGGGGAGGCCGATTCATTAATAGCGCCAGGTAGCGACAGATGAGCGACTGTAGCGTGATTTTTCCAGCGCCAGCCAGTATTCGCTGTGCTTGGCCGGCGTTTGCTTGATGACAGCGACTCAGTCGGTGTGCGGTAATGTTGAATACGGGCTGGGGGGTCGCTGTTTCACAGGTCCAGCGTTGTATGTGAGCGCCTGACAACGAATGGCCAGAGCGAACGGCTAGCTTCATATTCATTAACAAATCACGCTCCGAATGTGCTGGCGCTGTCCATTCCTTGTTTAACCTCCTTAGCGGTGATCCCGAGCGTGACTCGGGGTTAATTTGCGCTGTAAGTAGCGGTAACCCCGAGTCACGCTCGGGATCTATTTGGCAGAGGAGCAGGGCGGCGCAGTCTCCTTACCTTCTCCCTGCGATCCAGCGATGTCCCCGCTGCGATCGCAGGTGAGAGCCGCGGCTGCGGCGTCCTTCTCACTTCCTGGTTCCGTCTCTGTGAGCCGCAGAGGCTCATGGGGGCGGAGCCGTGCATCAGAGACAAATGTAATGGTAACGCTTTCGTTACCATTACATTTGCCTCTATCATAACGCCAGGGGGGTTAAACCCCAGAGCGCTGGCGGCGATGTGTATTAACTAGTTTTTAACCCCTAAACAACCATATTTTTTGAATGTAACATTATACATGTGTTTAGAATCATTTTGTTATATGAATACATTAATATCAGACCTGTTAGATCAATTCTGCACAAATTATTTTTTAAATTTTTTTTTACTTAAAAATAAATCCTAACATTGCAGAAGTGGTCTCCGATTTTTTGACATTAAAAAAACAAAAAACAAAATTAATACCAATTAATTATGATTAATTATAGATTGCTCCATTGAAATGCATTGGACATCGCCAGGGAGCGACAGCTCATACCTGGCGCTGTGAGGGAATTTGCAGCGGCGCTGTTCAGTCCAGGCGGCTTCATGATGAATGCCGCGCTAGCCGTCGCTGTCGCCGACGCTAGCCTCATTTTGCTTGATAAATGCGTCATTGTGAGTGCCGCCGGGCGTACTTGAGTCGGTAGTCGCCGTTAGCTGCCGCTACCTGGCGCTCGTCAGACACTACCTGGCGCTATCGCTTGATAAATAAGGGCCTAAGCTGCAAATCGGCCTCGGCCTTCTCGGGATCGGGAGCATCCGGAACCTTCTGTCCGGCCTCCCCTCCTTCTCTGTTGCTAATCTCATTGGTGGTGGAAATGTCGGATGCGGATCAGCAATGGGGGACTTGTTATTTATTACTATTGTGGCCCATTAAAGTTCCATCATTACAAATAAATGGTTGTGCGGATGGTTCTATGCGGGAGGTGATGGATTATGGAGCGCTAATCCGGTCATGTGTGAGTCTGTGCCGGATCTACTTACAGGACCAGCACCCGAATCAATGCATCATCAGCACCAGTATCAGTAACACATTATCAGTACCAGTATCAGTGACACATTATCAGTACCAGTATCAGTGACACATTATCAGCACCAGTATCAGTGACACATTATCAGTACCAGTATCAGTGACACATTATCAGTACCAGTATCAGTAACACATTATCAGTACCAGTATCAGTAACACATTATCAGCACCAGTATCAGTGACACATTATCAGTACCAGTATCAGTAACACATTATCAGTACCAGTATCAGTAACACATTATCAGTACCAGTATCAGTAACACATTATCAGCACCAGTATCAGTGACACATTATCAGTACCAGTATCAGTAACACATTATCAACACCAGTATCACTGACACATTATCAGTACCAGTATCAGTAACACATTATCAGTACCAGTATCAGTAACACATTATCAGTACCAGTATCAGTAACACATTATCAGCACCAGTATCAGTGACACATTATCAGTACCAGTATCAGTAACACATTATCAACACCAGTATCACTGACACATTATCAGTACCAGTATCACTGACACATTATCAGTACCAGTATCAGTAACACATTATCAGTACCAGTATCAGTGACACATTATCAGTACCAGTATCAGTAACACATTATCAGCACCAGTATCAGTGACACATTATCAACACCAGTATCAGTAACACATTATCAGTACCAGTATCAGTGACACATTATCAGTACCAGTATCAGTGACACATTATCAGTACCAGTATCAGTGACACATTATCAGTACCAGTATCAGTGACACATTATCAGTACCAGTATCAGTAACACATTATCAGCACCAGTATCAGTGACACATTATCAGTACCAGTATCAGTGACACATTATCAGTACCAGTATCAGTGACACATTATCAGTACCAGTATCAGTGACACATTATCAGTACCAGTATCAGTGACACATTATCAGCACCAGTATCAGTGACACATTATC
The DNA here is from genome assembly GCA_027917425.1 of Gastrophryne carolinensis. Taxonomy (NCBI): domain Eukaryota; kingdom Metazoa; phylum Chordata; class Amphibia; order Anura; family Microhylidae; genus Gastrophryne; species Gastrophryne carolinensis. The sequence continues at coordinate 9,207,886 of CM051234.1, forward strand.
AGTACCAGTATCAGTGACACATTATCAGTACCAGTATCAGTAACACATTATCAGCACCAGTATCAGTGACACATTATCAGTACCAGTATCAGTGACACATTATCAGTACCAGTATCAGTGACACATTATCAGTACCAGTATCAGTAACACATTATCAGCACCAGTATCAGTGACACATTATCAGTACCAGTATCAGTGACACATTATCAGTACCAGTATCAGTGACACATTATCAGCACCAGTATCAGTGACACATTATCAGTACCAGTATCAGTGACACATTATCAGTACCAGTATCAGTAACACATTATCAGCACCAGTATCAGTGACACATTATCAGTACCAGTATCAGTGACACATTATCAGTACCAGTATCAGTAACACATTATCAGTACCAGTATCAGTGACACATTATCAGTACCAGTATCAGTGACACATTATCAGTACCAGTATCAGTGACACATTATCAGTACCAGTATCAGTGACACATTATCAGTACCAGTATCAGTGACACATTATCAGTACCAGTATCAGTGACACATTATCAGTACCAGTATCAGTAACACATTATCAGTACCAGTATCAGTGACACATTATCAGTACCAGTATCAGTGACACATTATCAGTACCAGTATCAGTAACACATTATCAGTACCAGTATCAGTGACACATTATCAGTACCAGTATCAGTGACACATTATCAGCACCAGTATCAGTGACACATTATCAGTACCAGTATCAGTGACACATTATCAGTACCAGTATCAGTGACACATTATCAGTACCAGTATCAGTAACACATTATCAGTACCAGTATCAGTGACACATTATCAGTACCAGTATCAGTGACACATTATCAGTACCAGTATCAGTAACACATTATCAGCACCAGTATCAGTAACACATTATCAGTACCAGTATCAGTAACACATTATCAGTACCAGTATCAGTGACACATTATCAGCACCAGTATCAGTAACACATTATCAGTACCAGTATCAGTAACACATTATCAGTACCAGTATCAGTAACACATTATCAGTACCAGTATCAGTGACACATTATCAGTACCAGTATCAGTGACACATTATCAGCACCAGTATCAGTAACACATTATCAGTACCAGTATCAGTAACACATTATCAGTACCAGTATCAGTAACACATTATCAGTACCAGTATCAGTAACACATTATCAGTACCAGTATCAGTGACACATTATTAGTACCAGTATCAGTGACACATTATCAGCACCAGTATCAGTAACACATTATCAGTACCAGTATCAGTAACACATTATCAGTACCAGTATCAGTGACACATTATCAGTACCAGTATCAGTGACACATTATCAGCACCAGTATCAGTAACACATTATCAGTACCAGTATCAGTGACACATTATCAGTACCAGTATCAGTAACACATTATCAGTACCAGTATCAGTAACACATTATCAGTATCAGTATCAGTAACACATTATTAGTACCAGTATCAGTGACACATTATCAGTACCAGTATCAGTGACACATTATCAGTACCAGTATCAGTAACACATTATCATTACCAGTATCAGTGACACATTATCAGTACCAGTATCAGTAACACATTATCATTACCAGTATCAGTGACACATTATCAGTACCAGTATCAGTGACACATTATCAGTATCAGTATCAGTAACACATTATTAGTACCAGTATCAGTGACACATTATCAGTACCAGTATCAGTAACACATTATCAGTACCAGTATCAGTAACACATTATCATTACCAGTATCAGTGACACATTATCAGTACCAGTATCAGTGACACATTATCAGTACCAGTATCAGTAACACATTATTAGTACCAGTATCAGTGACACATTATCAGTACCAGTATCAGTAACACATTATCATTACCAGTATCAGTGACACATTATCAGTACCAGTATCAGTGACACATTATCAGTATCAGTATCAGTAACACATTATTAGTACCAGTATCAGTGACACATTATCAGCACCAGTATCAGTAACACATTATCAGTACCAGTATCAGTAACACATTATTAGTACCAGTATCAGTGACACATTATCAGCACCAGTATCAGTAACACATTATCAGTACCAGTATCAGTGACACATTATCAGTACCAGTATCAGTGACACATTATCAGTACCAGTATCAGTAACACATTATCAGTACCAGTATCAGTGACACATTATCAGTACCAGTATCAGTGACACATTATCAGTACCAGTATCAGTAACACATTATCAGTATCAGTATCAGTGACCCATTATCAGTACCAGTATCAGTGACACATTATCAGTACCAGTATCAGTAACACATTATCAGTACCAGTATCAGTGACACATTATCAGCACCAGTATCAGTAACACATTATCAGTACCAGTATCAGTAACACATTATCAGCACCAGTATCAGTAACACATTATCAGTACCAGTATCAGTGACACATTATCAGCACCAGTATCAGTGACACATTATCAGTACCAGTATCAGTAACACATTATCAGTACCAGTATCAGTAACACATTATCAGTACCAGTATCAGTAACACATTATCAGCACCAGTATCAGTGACACATTATCAGTACCAGTATCAGTAACACATTATCAGTACCAGTATCAGTAACACATTATCAGTACCAGTATCAGTAACACATTATCAGCACCAGTATCAGTGACACATTATCAGTACCAGTATCAGTAACACATTATCAACACCAGTATCACTGACACATTATCAGTACCAGTATCACTGACACATTATCAGTACCAGTATCAGTAACACATTATCAGTACCAGTATCAGTGACACATTATCAGTACCAGTATCAGTGACACATTATCAGTACCAGTATCAGTGACACATTATCAGTACCAGTATCAGTGACACATTATCAGTACCAGTATCAGTAACACATTATCAGCACCAGTATCAGTGACACATTATCAGTACCAGTATCAGTGACACATTATCAGTACCAGTATCAGTGACACATTATCAGTACCAGTATCAGTGACACATTATCAGTACCAGTATCAGTGACACATTATCAGCACCAGTATCAGTGACACATTATCAGTACCAGTATCAGTGACACATTATCAGTACCAGTATCAGTAACACATTATCAGCACCAGTATCAGTGACACATTATCAGTACCAGTATCAGTGACACATTATCAGTACCAGTATCAGTGACACATTATCAGTACCAGTATCAGTAACACATTATCAGCACCAGTATCAGTGACACATTATCAGTACCAGTATCAGTGACACATTATCAGTACCAGTATCAGTGACACATTATCAGCACCAGTATCAGTGACACATTATCAGTACCAGTATCAGTGACACATTATCAGTACCAGTATCAGTAACACATTATCAGCACCAGTATCAGTGACACATTATCAGTACCAGTATCAGTGACACATTATCAGTACCAGTATCAGTAACACATTATCAGTACCAGTATCAGTGACACATTATCAGTACCAGTATCAGTGACACATTATCAGTACCAGTATCAGTGACACATTATCAGTACCAGTATCAGTGACACATTATCAGTACCAGTATCAGTGACACATTATCAGTACCAGTATCAGTGACACATTATCAGTACCAGTATCAGTAACACATTATCAGTACCAGTATCAGTGACACATTATCAGTACCAGTATCAGTGACACATTATCAGTACCAGTATCAGTAACACATTATCAGTACCAGTATCAGTGACACATTATCAGTACCAGTATCAGTGACACATTATCAGCACCAGTATCAGTGACACATTATCAGTACCAGTATCAGTGACACATTATCAGTACCAGTATCAGTGACACATTATCAGTACCAGTATCAGTAACACATTATCAGTACCAGTATCAGTGACACATTATCAGTACCAGTATCAGTGACACATTATCAGTACCAGTATCAGTAACACATTATCAGCACCAGTATCAGTAACACATTATCAGTACCAGTATCAGTAACACATTATCAGTACCAGTATCAGTGACACATTATCAGCACCAGTATCAGTAACACATTATCAGTACCAGTATCAGTAACACATTATCAGTACCAGTATCAGTAACACATTATCAGTACCAGTATCAGTAACACATTATCAGTACCAGTATCAGTAACACATTATCAGTACCAGTATCAGTGACACATTATCAGTACCAGTATCAGTGACACATTATCAGTACCAGTATCAGTAACACATTATCAGCACCAGTATCAGTAACACATTATCAGTACCAGTATCAGTAACACATTATCAGTACCAGTATCAGTGACACATTATCAGCACCAGTATCAGTAACACATTATCAGTACCAGTATCAGTAACACATTATCAGTACCAGTATCAGTGACACATTATCAGTACCAGTATCAGTAACACATTATCAGTACCAGTATCAGTAACACATTATCAGTACCAGTATCAGTGACACATTATCAGTACCAGTATCAGTGACACATTATCAGCACCAGTATCAGTAACACATTATCAGTACCAGTATCAGTAACACATTATCAGTACCAGTATCAGTAACACATTATCAGTACCAGTATCAGTAACACATTATCAGTACCAGTATCAGTGACACATTATTAGTACCAGTATCAGTGACACATTATCAGTACCAGTATCAGTAACACATTATCAGTACCAGTATCAGTAACACATTATCAGTACCAGTATCAGTGACACATTATCAGTACCAGTATCAGTGACACATTATCAGCACCAGTATCAGTAACACATTATCAGTACCAGTATCAGTGACACATTATCAGTACCAGTATCAGTAACACATTATCAGTACCAGTATCAGTAACACATTATCAGTATCAGTATCAGTGACACATTATCAGTACCAGTATCAGTAACACATTATCAGTACCAGTATCAGTAACACATTATCAGTACCAGTATCAGTGACACATTATTAGTACCAGTATCAGTGACACATTATCAGTACCAGTATCAGTAACACATTATCAGTACCAGTATCAGTAACACATTATCAGTACCAGTATCAGTGACACATTATCAGTACCAGTATCAGTGACACATTATCAGCACCAGTATCAGTAACACATTATCAGTACCAGTATCAGTGACACATTATCAGTACCAGTATCAGTAACACATTATTAGTACCAGTATCAGTGACACATTATCAGTACCAGTATCAGTGACACATTATCAGTACCAGTATCAGTAACACATTATCATTACCAGTATCAGTGACACATTATCAGTACCAGTATCAGTAACACATTATCATTACCAGTATCAGTGACACATTATCAGTACCAGTATCAGTGACACATTATCAGTATCAGTATCAGTAACACATTATTAGTACCAGTATCAGTGACACATTATCAGTACCAGTATCAGTAACACATTATCATTACCAGTATCAGTGACACATTATCAGTACCAGTATCAGTAACACATTATCATTACCAGTATCAGTGACACATTATCAGTACCAGTATCAGTGACACATTATCATTACCAGTATCAGTGACACATTATCAGTACCAGTATCAGTGACACATTATCAGTACCAGTATCAGTAACACATTATTAGTACCAGTATCAGTGACACATTATCAGTACCAGTATCAGTAACACATTATCATTACCAGTATCAGTGACACATTATCAGCACCAGTATCAGTAACACATTATCAGTACCAGTATCAGTGACACATTATCAGTATCAGTATCAGTAACACATTATTAGTACCAGTATCAGTGACACATTATCAGCACCAGTATCAGTAACACATTATCAGTACCAGTATCAGTAACACATTATCATTACCAGTATCAGTGACACATTATCAGTACCAGTATCAGTGACACATTATCAGTACCAGTATCAGTAACACATTATCAGTACCAGTATCAGTAACACATTATCATTACCAGTATCAGTGACACATTATCAGTACCAGTATCAGTGACACATTATCAGTACCAGTATCAGTAACACATTATTAGTACCAGTATCAGTGACACATTATCAGTACCAGTATCAGTAACACATTATCATTACCAGTATCAGTGACACATTATCAGTACCAGTATCAGTGACACATTATCAGTATCAGTATCAGTAACACATTATTAGTACCAGTATCAGTGACACATTATCAGCACCAGTATCAGTAACACATTATCAGTACCAGTATCAGTAACACATTATTAGTACCAGTATCAGTGACACATTATCAGCACCAGTATCAGTAACACATTATCAGTACCAGTATCAGTGACACATTATCAGTACCAGTATCAGTGACACATTATCAGTACCAGTATCAGTAACACATTATCAGTACCAGTATCAGTGACACATTATCAGTACCAGTATCAGTGACACATTATCAGTACCAGTATCAGTAACACATTATCAGTATCAGTATCAGTGACCCATTATCAGTACCAGTATCAGTGACACATTATCAGTACCAGTATCAGTAACACATTATCAGTACCAGTATCAGTGACACATTATCAGCACCAGTATCAGTAACACATTATCAGTACCAGTATCAGTAACACATTATCAGCACCAGTATCAGTAACACATTATCAGTACCAGTATCAGTGACACATTATCAGTACCAGTATCAGTGACACATTATCAGCACCAGTATCAGTAACACATTATCAGTACCAGTATCAGTGACACATTATCAGTACCAGTATCAGTAACACATTATCAGCACCAGTATCAGTGACACATTATCAGTACCAGTATCAGTGACACATTATCAGCACCAGTATCAGTAACACATTATCAGCACCAGTATCAGTAACACATTATCAGCACCAGTATCAGTAACACATTATCAGCACCAGTATCAGTGACACATTATCAGTACCAGTATCAGTGACACATTATCAGTACCAGTATCAGTAACACATTATCAGCACCAGTATCAGTAACACATTATCAGCACCAGTATCAGTGACACATTATCAGTACCAGTATCAGTGACACATTATCAGTACCAGTATCAGTAACACATTATCAGCACCAGTATCAGTAACACATTATCAGTACCAGTATCAGTAACACATTATCAGCACCAGTATCAGTAACACATTATCAGCACCAGTATCAGTGACACATTATCAGTACCAGTATCAGTGACACATTATCAGTACCAGTATCAGTAACACATTATCAGTACCAGTATCAGTAACACATTATCAGCACCAGTATCAGTAACACATTATCAGTACCAGTATCAGTAACACATTATCAGCACCAGTATCAGTAACACATTATCAGCACCAGTATCAGTAACACATTATCAGTACCAGTATCAGTAACACATTATCATTACCAGTATCAGTGACACATTATCAGTACCAGTATCAGTGACACATTATCAGCACCAGTATCAGTAACACATTATCAGTACCAGTATCAGTAACACATTATCAGCACCAGTATCAGTAACACATTATCAGTACCAGTATCAGTAACACATTATCAGTACCAGTATCAGTAACACATTATCATTACCAGTATCAGTGACACATTATCAGTACCAGTATCAGTGACACATTATCAGCACCAGTATCAGTAACACATTATCAGTACCAGTATCAGTAACACATTATCAGCACCAGTATCAGTAACACATTATCAGTACCAGTATCAGTAACACATTATCAGCACCAGTATCAGTGACACATTATCAGTACCAGTATCAGTGACACATTATCAGCACCAGTATCAGTAACACATTATCAGTACCAGTATCAGTAACACATTATCAGCACCAGTATCAGTAACACATTATCAGTACCAGTATCAGTAACACATTATCAGTACCAGTATCAGTGACACATTATCAGTACCAGTATCAGTGACACATTATCAGTACCAGTATCAGTGACACATTATCAGTACCAGTATCAGTAACACATTATCAGCACCAGTATCAGTAACACATTATCAGTACCAGTATCAGTAACACATTATCAGCACCAGTATCAGTAACACATTATCAGTACCAGTATCAGTAACACATTATTAGTACCAGTATCAGTGACACATTATCAGCACCAGTATCAGTAACACATTATCAGTACCAGTATCAGTAACACATTATCAGTACCAGTATCAGTGACACATTATCAGCACCAGTATCAGTAACACATTATCAGCACCAGTATCAGTGACACATTATCAGTACCAGTATCAGTGACACATTATCAGTACCAGTATCAGTAACACATTATCAGTACCAGTATCAGTAACACATTATCAGCACCAGTATCAGTAACACATTATCAGCACCAGTATCAGTGACACATTATCAGTACCAGTATCAGTGACACATTATCAGTACCAGTATCAGTAACACATTATCAGTACCAGTATCAGTAACACATTATCAGCACCAGTATCAGTAACACATTATCAGCACCAGTATCAGTGACACATTATCAGTACCAGTATCAGTGACACATTATCAGTACCAGTATCAGTAACACATTATCAGTACCAGTATCAGTAACACATTATCAGCACCAGTATCAGTAACACATTATCAGTACCAGTATCAGTAACACATTATCAGTACCAGTATCAGTAACACATTATTAGTACCAGTATCAGTAACACATTATCAGTACCAGTATCAGTAACACATTATCAGTACCAGTATCAGTGACACATTATCAGTACCAGTATCAGTGACACATTATCAGCACCAGTATCAGTAACACATTATCAGTACCAGTATCAGTGACACATTATCAGCACCAGTATCAGTAACACATTATCAGCACCAGTATCAGTGACACATTATCAGCACCAGTATCAGTAACACATTATCAGTACCAGTATCAGTAACACATTATCAGCACCAGTATCAGTGACACATTATCAGCACCAGTATCAGTAACACATTATCAGTACCAGTATCAGTGACACATTATCAGCACCAGTATCAGTAACACATTATCAGTACCAGTATCAGTAACACATTATTAGTACCAGTATCAGTGACACATTATCAGCACCAGTATCAGTAACACATTATCAGTACCAGTATCAGTAACACATTATCAGTACCAGTATCAGTAACACATTATAAGCACCAGTATCAGTAACACATTATAAGCACCAGTATCAGTAACACATTATCAGTACCAGTATCAGTAACACATTATAAGCACCAGTATCAGTAACACATTATCAGTACCAGTATCAGTAACACATTATCAGTACCAGTATCAGTAACACATTATCAATACCAGTATCAGTAACACATTATTAGTACCAGTATCAGTGACACATTATCAGTACCAGTATCAGTGACACATTATCAGTACCAGTATCAGTAACACATTATCAATACCAGTATCAGTAACACATTATTAGTACCAGTATCAGTAACACATTATCAGCACCAGTATCAGTAACACATTATCAGTACCAGTATCAGTAACACATTATCAGTACCAGTATCAGTAACACATTATCAGTACCAGTATCAGTGACACATTATCAGTATCAGTATCAGTAACACATTATCAGTATCAGTATCACTAACACATTATCAGTACCAGTATCAGTAACACATTATCAGTACCAGTATCAGTAACACATTATCAGTATCAGTATCAGTGACACATTATCAGTACCAGTATCAGTAACACATTATCAGTACCAGTATCAGTAACACATTATCAGTACCAGTATAAGTAACACATTATCAATACCAGTATCAGTAACACATTATCAGTACCAGTATCAGTAACACATTATCAGCACCAGTATCAGTAACACATTATCAGTACCAGTATCAGTAACACATTATCAGTACCAGTATCAGTAACACATTATCAATACCAGTATCAGTAACACATTATCAGTACCAGTATCAGTAACACATTATCAGTATCAGTATCAGTAACACATTATCAGTACCAGTATCAGTAACACATTATCAATACCAGTATCAGTAACACATTATCAGTACCAGTATCAGTAACACATTATCAGCACCAGTATCAGTAACACATTATCAGCACCAGTATCAGTAACACATTATCAGTACCAGTATCAGTAACACATTATCAGTACCAGTATCAGTAACACATTATCAGTATCAGTATCAGTAACACATTATCAGTACCAGTATCAGTAACACATTATCAGTACCAGTATCAGTAACACATTATCAATACCAGTATCAGTAACACATTATCAATACCAGTATCAGTAACACATTATCAGTACCAGTATCAGTAACACATTATCAGTACCAGTATCAGTGACACATTATCAGTACCAGTATCAGTGACACATTATCAATACCAGTATCAGTGACACATTATCAGTACCAGTATCAGTGACACATTATCAGTACCAGTATCAGTAACACATTATCAGTACCAGTATCAGTGACACATTATCAGTACCAGTATCAGTGACACATTATCAGCACCAGTATCAGTGACACATTATCAGTACCAGTATCAGTGACACATTATCAGTACCAGTATCAGTAACACATTATCAGTACCAGTATCAGTAACACATTATCAGTACCAGTATCAGTAACACATTATCAGTACCAGTATCAGTAACACATTATCAGTACCAGTATCAGTAACACATTATCAGTACCAGTATCAGTAACACATTATCAGTACCAGTATCAGTAACACATTATCAGTACCAGTATCAGTGACACATTATCAGTACCAGTATCAGTGACACATTATCAGTACCAGTATCAGTGACACATTATCAGTACCAGTATCAGTGACACATTATCAGCACCAGTATCAGTGACACATTATCAGTACCAGTATCAGTAACACATTATCAGTACCAGTATCAGTAACACATTATCAGTACCAGTATCAGTGACACATTATCAGTACCAGTATCAGTGACACATTATCAGTACCAGTATCAGTAACACATTATCAGTACCAGTATCAGTGACACATTATCAGTACCAGTATCAGTGACACATTATCAGTACCAGTATCAGTAACACATTATCAGTACCAGTATCAGTGACACATTATCAGTACCAGTATCAGTAACACATTATCAGTACCAGTATCAGTGACACATTATCAGTACCAGTATCAGTGACACATTATCAGTACCAGTATCAGTAACACATTATCAGTACCAGTATCAGTAACACATTATCAGCACCAGTATCAGTAACACATTATTAGTACCAGTATCAGTAACACATTATCAGTATCAGTATCAGTAACACATTATCAGCACCAGTATCAGTAACACATTATTAGTACCAGTATCAGTGACACATTATCAGTATCAGTATCAGTGACACATTATCAGTACCAGTATCAGTGACACATTATCAGTACCAGTATCAGTAACACATTATCAGTACCAGTATCAGTAACACATTATCAGTACCAGTATCAGTGACACATTATCAGTACCAGTATCAGTAACACATTATCAGTACCAGTATCAGTAACACATTATCAGTACCAGTATCAGTGACACATTATCAGTACCAGTATCAGTAACACATTATCAGCACCAGTATCAGTAACACATTATCAGTACCAGTATCAGTAACACATTATCAGTACCAGTATCAGTAACACATTATTAGTACCAGTATCAGTAACACATTATCAGTATCAGTATCAGTAACACATTATCAGTACCAGTCTCAGTAACACATTATTAGTACCAGTATCAGTGACACATTATCAGTATCAGTATCAGTGACACATTATCAGTACCAGTATCAGTAACACAGTATCAGTACCAGTATCAGTAACACATTATCAGTACCAGTATCAGTGACACATTATCAGTACCAGTATCAGTAACACATTATCAATACCAGTATCAGTAACACATTATTAGTACCAGTATCAGTAACACATTATCAGCACCAGTATCAGTAACACATTATCAGTATCAGTATCAGTAACACATTATCAGTACCAGTATCAGTAACACATTATCAGTATCAGTATCACTAACACATTATCAGTACCAGTATCACTAACACATTATCAGTACCAGTATCAGTGACACATTATCAGTACCAGTATCACTAACACATTATCAGTACCAGTATCAGTGACACATTATCAGTACCAGTATCAGTAACACATTATCAGTACCAGTATCAGTAACACATTATCAGCACCAGTATCAGTAACACATTATCAGTACCAGTATCAGTCACACATTATCAGTACCAGTATCAGTAACACATTATTAGTACCAGTATCAGTAACACATTATCAGCACCAGTATCAGTGACACATTATCAGCACCAGTATCAGTGACACATTATCAGTATCAGTATCAGTAACACATTATTAGTACCAGTATCAGTAACACATTATCAGCACCAGTATCAGTAACACATTATCAGTATCAGTATCAGTAACACATTATCAGCACCAGTATCAGTAACACATTATTAGTACCAGTATCAGTGACACATTATCAGCACCAGTATCAGTGACACATTATCAGTACCAGTATCAGTGACACATTATCAGTACCAGTATCAGTAACACATTATCAGTACCAGTATCAGTAACACATTATCAGTACCAGTATCAGTAACACATTATCAGTACCAGTATCAGTGACACATTATCAGTACCAGTATCAGTGACACATTATCAGCACCAGTATCAGTAACACATTATCAGTACCAGTATCAGTAACACATTATCAGTACCAGTATCAGTAACACATTATCAGTACCAGTATCAGTGACACATTATCAGTACCAGTATCAGTGACACATTATCAGCACCAGTATCAGTAACACATTATCAGTACCAGTATCAGTAACACATTATCAGTACCAGTATCAGTAACACATTATCAGTACCAGTATCAGTAACACATTATCAGTACCAGTATCAGTGACACATTATCAGTACCAGTATCAGTAACACATTATTAGTACCAGTATCAGTGACACATTATCAGCACCAGTATCAGTAACACATTATCAGTACCAGTATCAGTAACACATTATCAGTACCAGTATCAGTAACACATTATCAGTACCAGTATCAGTAACACATTATCAGTACCAGTATCAGTAACACATTATCAGTACCAGTATCAGTGACACATTATCAGTACCAGTATCAGTGACACATTATCAGTACCAGTATCAGTAACACATTATCAGTACCAGTATCAGTGACACATTATCAGTACCAGTATCAGTAACACATTATCAGTACCAGTATCAGTGACACATTATCAGTACCAGTATCAGTGACACATTATCAGTACCAGTATCAGTAACACATTATCAGTACCAGTATCAGTAACACATTATCAGCACCAGTATCAGTAACACATTATTAGTACCAGTATCAGTAACACATTATCAGTATCAGTATCAGTAACACATTATCAGCACCAGTATCAGTAACACATTATTAGTACCAGTATCAGTGACACATTATCAGTATCAGTATCAGTGACACATTATCAGTACCAGTATCAGTGACACATTATCAGTACCAGTATCAGTGACACATTATCAGTATCAGTATCAGTGACACATTATCAGTACCAGTATCAGTAACACATTATCAGTACCAGTATCAGTGACACATTATCAGTACCAGTATCAGTAACACATTATCAATACCAGTATCAGTAACACATTATTAGTACCAGTATCAGTAACACATTATCAGCACCAGTATCAGTAACACATTATCAGTATCAGTATCAGTAACACATTATCAGTACCAGTATCAGTAACACATTATCAGTATCAGTATCACTAACACATTATCAGTACCAGTATCACTAACACATTATCAGTACCAGTATCAGTGACACATTATCAGTACCAGTATCACTAACACATTATCAGTACCAGTATCAGTGACACATTATCAGTACCAGTATCAGTAACACATTATCAGTACCAGTATCAGTAACACATTATCAGCACCAGTATCAGTAACACATTATCAGTACCAGTATCAGTAACACATTATCAGTACCAGTATCAGTAACACATTATCAGTACCAGTATCAGTAACACATTATCAGTACCAGTATCAGTAACACATTATCAGCACCAGTATCAGTGACACATTATCAGCACCAGTATCAGTGACACATTATCAGTATCAGTATCAGTAACACATTATTAGTACCAGTATCAGTAACACATTATCAGCACCAGTATCAGTAACACATTATCAGTATCAGTATCAGTAACACATTATCAGCACCAGTATCAGTAACACATTATTAGTACCAGTATCAGTGACACATTATCAGCACCAGTATCAGTGACACATTATCAGTACCAGTATCAGTGACACATTATCAGCACCAGTATCAGTAACACATTATCAGTACCAGTATCAGTAACACATTATCAGTACCAGTATCAGTAACACATTATCAGTACCAGTATCAGTAACACATTATCAGTACCAGTATCAGTGACACATTATCAGTACCAGTATCAGTAACACATTATTAGTACCAGTATCAGTGACACATTATCAGCACCAGTATCAGTAACACATTATCAGTACCAGTATCAGTAACACATTATCAGTACCAGTATCAGTAACACATTATCAGTACCAGTATCAGTAACACATTATCAGTACCAGTATCAGTAACACATTATCAGTACCAGTATCAGTGACACATTATCAGTACCAGTATCAGTGACACATTATCAGTACCAGTATCAGTAACACATTATCAGTACCAGTATCAGTAACACATTATTAGTACCAGTATCAGTAACACATTATCAGCACCAGTATCAGTAACACATTATCAGTATCAGTATCAGTGACACATTATCAGTATCAGTATCAGTAACACATTATTAGTACCAGTATCAGTAACACATTATCAGCACCAGTATCAGTAACACATTATCAGTACCAGTATCAGTAACACATTATCAGCACCAGTATCAGTGACAGATTATCAGTACCAGTATCAGTAACACATTATCAGCACCAGTATCAGTAACACATTATCAGCACCAGTATCAGTGACACATTATCAGCACCAGTATCAGTAACACATTATCAGCACCAGTATCAGTAACACATTATCAGTACCAGTATCAGTAACACATTATCAGCACCAGTATCAGTAACACATTATCAGCACCAGTATCAGTGACAGATTATCAGTACCAGTATCAGTAACACATTATCAGTACCAGTATCAGTAACACATTATCAGCACCAGTATCAGTAACACATTATCAGCACCAGTATCAGTGACACATTATCAGTACCAGTATCAGTAACACATTATCAGTACCAGTATCAGTAACACATTATCAGTACCAGTATCAGTAACACATTATCAGTACCAGTATCAGTGACACATTATCAGTACCAGTATCAGTAACACATTATCAGCACCAGTATCAGTGACACATTATCAGTGACAGATTATCAGTACCAGTATCAGTAACACATTATCAGTACCAGTATCAGTAGCACATTATCAGCACCAGTATCAGTGACAGATTATCAGTACCAGTATCAGTAACACATTATCAGCACCAGTATCAGTGACAGATTATCAGCACCAGTATCAGTAACACATTATCAGTACCAGTATCAGTAACACATTATCAGCACCAGTATCAGTGACAGATTATCAGCACCAGTATCAGTAACACATTATCAGTACCAGTATCAGTAACACATTATCAGCACCAGTATCAGTAACACATTATCAGCACCAGTATCAGTAACACATTATCAGCACCAGTATCAGTAACACATTATCAGCACCAGTATCAGTGACAGATTATCAGCACCAGTATCAGTAACACATTATCAGCACCAGTATCAGTAACACATTATCAGCACCAGTATCAGTGACAGATTATCAGCACCAGTATCAGTAACACATTATCAGTACCAGTATCAGTAACACATTATCAGCACCAGTATCAGTAACACATTATCAGCACCAGTATCAGTAACACATTATCAGTACCAGTATCAGTGACACATTATCAGTACCAGTATCAGTGACACATTATCAGTACCAGTATCAGTAACACATTATCAGTACCAGTATCAGTGACACATTATCAGTACCAGTATCAGTAACACATTATCAGCACCAGTATCAGTAACACATTATCAATACCAGTATCAGTGACACATTATCAGTACCAGTATCAGTGACACATTATCAGTACCAGTATCAGTAACACAATATCAGTACCAGTATCAGTGACACATTATCAATACCAGTATCAGTAACACATTATCAGCACCAGTATCAGTAACACATTATCAGTACCAGTATCAGTAACACATTATCAGTACCAGTATCAGTGACACATTATCAGCACCAGTATCAGTAACACATTATCAGTACCAGTATCAGTAACACATTATCAGTACCAGTATCAGTAACACATTATCAGTACCAGTATCAGTGACACATTATCAGTACCAGTATCAGTGACACATTATCAGTACCAGTATCAGTAACACATTATCAGTACCAGTATCAGTGACACATTATCAATACCAGTATCAGTAACACATTATCAGCACCAGTATCAGTAACACATTATCAGTACCAGTATCAGTAACACATTATCAGTACCAGTATCAGTGACACATTATCAGTACCAGTATCAGTAACACATTATCAGTACCAGTATCAGTAAAACATTATCAGTACCAGTATCAGTGACACATTATCAGTACCAGTATCAGTAACACATTATCAGTACCAGTATCAGTAACACATTATCAGTACCAGTATCAGTAACACATTATCAGTACCAGTATCAGTGACACATTATCAGTACCAGTATCAGTGACACATTATCAGTACCAGTATCAGTAACACATTATCAGTACCAGTATCAGTGACACATTATCAGTACCAGTATCAGTAACACATTATCAATACCAGTATCAGTAACACATTATCAGTACCAGTATCAGTAACACATTATCAGTACCAGTATCAGTGACACATTATCAGTACCAGTATCAGTAACACATTATCAGTACCAGTATCAGTGACACATTATCAGCACCAGTATCAGTAACACATTATCAGTACCAGTATCAGTAACACATTATCAGTACCAGTATCAGTAACACATTATCAGTACCAGTATCAGTAACACATTATCAGTACCAGTATCAGTAACACATTATCAGTACCAGTATCAGTGACACATTATCAGTACCAGTATCAGTAACACATTATCAATACCAGTATCAGTGACACATTATCAGTACCAGTATCAGTAACACATTATCAGTACCAGTATCAGTGACACATTATCAGCACCAGTATCAGTAAAACATTATCAATACCAGTATCAGTGACACATTATCAGCACCAGTATCAGTAACACATTATCAGTACCAGTATCAGTAACACATTATCAGTACCAGTATCAGTGACACATTATCAGTACCAGTATCAGTAACACATTATCATTATCAGTATCAGTGACACATTATCAGCACCAGTATCAGTAACACATTATCAGTACCAGTATCAGTGACACATTATCAGTATCAGTATCAGTAACACATTATCATTATCAGTATCAGTAACACATTATCAGTACCAGTATCAGTAACACATTATCAGTACCAGTATCAGTGACACATTATCAGTACCAGTATCAGTAACACATTATCATTATCAGTATCAGTGACACATTATCAGCACCAGTATCAGTAACACATTATCAGTACCAGTATCAGTAACACATTATCAGTACCAGTATCAGTAACACATTATCAGTACCAGTATCAGTGACACATTATTAGTACCAGTATCAGTAACACATTATCAGTACCAGTATCAGTAACACATTATCAGTACCAGTATCAGTAACACATTATCAGTACCAGTATCAGTGACACATTATTAGTACCAGTATCAGTAACACATTATCAGTACCAGTATCAGTGACACATTATCAGTACCAGTATCAGTGACACATTATCAGTACCAGTATCAGTAACAAATTATCAGTACCAGTATCAGTAACACATTATCAGTACCAGTATCAGTAACACATTATCAGTACCAGTATCAGTGACACATTATCAGTACCAGTATCAGTGACACATTATCAGTACCAGTATCAGTAACACATTATCAGTACCAGTATCAGTAACACATTATCAGTACCAGTATCAGTAACACATTATCAGTACCAGTATCAGTGACACATTATCAGTACCAGTATCAGTGACACATTATCAGTACCAGTATCAGTAACACATTATCAATACCAGTATCAGTAACACATTATCAGTATCAGTATCAGTAACACATTATCAGTACCAGTATCAGTGACACATTATCAGTACCAGTATCAGTGACACATTATCAGTACCAGTATCAGTGACACATTATCAGTACCAGTATCAGTGACACATTATCAGTACCAGTATCAGTGACACATTATCAGCACCAGTATCAGTGACACATTATCAGTACCAGTATCAGTGACACATTATCAGTACCAGTATCAGTAACACATTATCAGTACCAGTATCAGTAACACATTATCAGTACCAGTATCAGTAACACATTATCAGTACCAGTATCAGTGACACATTATCAGTACCAGTATCAGTGACACATTATCAGTACCAGTATCAGTAACACATTATCAGTACCAGTATCAGTAACACATTATCAGTACCAGTATCAGTAACACATTATCAGTACCAGTATCAGTGACACATTATCAGTACCAGTATCAGTGACACATTATCAGTACCAGTATCAGTAACACATTATCAATACCAGTATCAGTAACACATTATCAGTATCAGTATCAGTAACACATTATCAGTACCAGTATCAGTGACACATTATCAGTACCAGTATCAGTGACACATTATCAGTACCAGTATCAGTGACACATTATCAGTACCAGTATCAGTGACACATTATCAGTACCAGTATCAGTGACACATTATCAGTACCAGTATCAGTGACACATTATCAGTACCAGTATCAGTGACACATTATCAGTACCAGTATCAGTAACACATTATCAGCACCAGTATCAGTAACACATTATCAGTACCAGTATCAGTGACACATTATCAGTACCAGTATCAGTGACACATTATCAGTACCAGTATCAGTGACACATTATCAGTACCAGTATCAGTAACACATTATCAATACCAGTATCAGTAACACATTATCAGTATCAGTATCAGTAACACATTATCAGTACCAGTATCAGTAACACATTATCAGTACCAGTATCAGTGACACATTATCAGTACCAGTATCAGTAACACATTATCAGCACCAGTATCAGTAACACATTATCAGTACCAGTATCAGTAACACATTATCAGTACCAGTATCAGTAACACATTATAAGCACCAGTATCAGTAACACATTATCAGCACCAGTATCAGTAACACATTATCAGTACCAGTATCAGTAACACATTATCAGCACCAGTATCAGTAACACATTATCAGTACCAGTATCAGTAACACATTATCAGTACCAGTATCAGTAACACATTATCAGTATCAGTATCAGTAACACATTATCAGTACCAGTATCAGTGACACATTATCAGTACCAGTATCAGTGACACATTATCAGCACCAGTATCAGTGACACATTATCAGTACCAGTATCAGTAACACATTATCAGTACCAGTATCAGTAACACATTATCAGCACCAGTATCAGTAACACATTATCAGTACCAGTATCAGTGACACATTATCAGTACCAGTATCAGTAACACATTATCAGCACCAGTATCAGTAACACATTATCAGTACCAGTATCAGTGACACATTATCAGTACCAGTATCAGTGACACATTATCAGCACCAGTATCAGTGACACATTATCAGTACCAGTATCAGTAACACATTATCAGTACCAGTATCAGTAACACATTATCAGCACCAGTATCAGTAACACATTATCAGTACCAGTATCAGTGACACATTATCAGTACCAGTATCAGTAACACATTATCAGTACCAGTATCAGTAACACATTATCAGTACCAGTATCAGTGACACATTATCAGTACCAGTATCAGTAACACATTATCAGTACCAGTATCAGTGACACATTATCAGTACCAGTATCAGTAACACATTATCAGTACCAGTATCAGTAACACATTATCAGTACCAGTATCAGTAACACATTATCAGCACCAGTATCAGTGACACATTATCAGTACCAGTATCAGTAACACATTATCAGTACCAGTATCAGTAACACATTATCAGTACCAGTATCAGTAACACATTATCAGTACCAGTATCAGTAACACATTATCAGCACCAGTATCAGTAACACATTATCAGCACCAGTATCAGTAACACATTATCAGTATCAGTATCAGTGACACATTATCAGCACCAGTATCAGTAACACATTATCAGTACCAGTATCAGTGACACATTATCAGTACCAGTATCAGTAACACATTATCAGCACCAGTATCAGTAACACATTATCAGTACCAGTATCAGTAACACATTATCAGCACCAGTATCAGTAACACATTATCAGTACCAGTATCAGTGACACATTATCAGTACCAGTATCAGTGACACATTATCAGTACCAGTATCAGTAACACATTATCAGTACCAGTATCAGTAACACATTATCAGCACCAGTATCAGTAACACATTATTAGTACCAGTATCAGTAACACATTATCAGTACCAGTATCAGTAACACATTATCAGCACCAGTATCAGTAACACATTATCAGTACCAGTATCAGTAACACATTATCAGTATCAGTATCAATGACACATTATCAGTACCAGTATCAGTAACACATTATCAATACCAGTATCAGTAACACATTATCAATACCAGTATCAGTAACACATTATCAGTATCAGTATCAGTGACACATTATCAGTACCAGTATCAGTAACACATTATTAGTACCAGTATCAGTGACACATTATCAGCACCAGTATCAGTAACACATTATCAGCACCAGTATCAGTAACACATTATCAGTATCAGTATCAGTGACACATTATCAGCACCAGTATCAGTAACACATTATCAGTACCAGTATCAGTGACACATTATCAGTACCAGTATCAGTAACACATTATCAGCACCAGTATCAGTAACACATTATCAGTACCAGTATCAGTAACACATTATCAGCACCAGTATCAGTAACACATTATCAGTACCAGTATCAGTGACACATTATCAGTACCAGTATCAGTAACACATTATCAGCACCAGTATCAGTAACACATTATTAGTACCAGTATCAGTAACACATTATCAGTACCAGTATCAGTAACACATTATCAGCACCAGTATCAGTAACACATTATTAGTACCAGTATCAGTAACACATTATCAGTACCAGTATCAGTAACACATTATCAGCACCAGTATCAGTAACACATTATCAGTACCAGTATCAGTAACACATTATCAGTACCAGTATCAGTAACACATTATCAGTACCAGTATCAGTGACACATTATCAGTATCAGTATCAGTGACACATTATCAGTACCAGTATCAGTAACACATTATCAATACCAGTATCAGTAACACATTATCAATACCAGTATCAGTAACACATTATCAGTATCAGTATCAGTGACACATTATCAGTACCAGTATCAGTAACACATTATTAGTACCAGTATCAGTGACACATTATCAGTACCAGTATCAGTAACACATTATCAGCACCAGTATCAGTAACACATTATCAGTACCAGTATCAGTGACACATTATCAGTACCAGTATCAGTAACACATTATCAGTACCAGTATCAGTAACACATTATTAGTACCAGTATCAGTGACACATTATCAGTACCAGTATCAGTAACACATTATCAGTACCAGTATCAGTAACACATTATCAGTACCAGTATCAGTGACACATTATCAGTACCAGTATCAGTAACACATTATTAGTACCAGTATCAGTGACACATTATCAGTACCAGTATCAGTAACACATTATTAGTACCAGTATCAGTGACACATTATCAGTACCAGTATCAGTAACACATTATCAGTACCAGTATCAGTAACACATTATCAGTACCAGTATCAGTAACACATTATCAGTACCAGTATCAGTAACACATTATCAGTACCAGTATCAGTGACACATTATCAGTACCAGTATCAGTAACACATTATCAGTACCAGTATCAGTAACACATTATTAGTACCAGTATCAGTAACACATTATCAGTACCAGTATCAGTAACACATTATCAGTACCAGTATCAGTGACACATTATCAGTACCAGTATCAGTAACACATTATTAGTACCAGTATCAGTGACACATTATCAGTACCAGTATCAGTAACACATTATTAGTACCAGTATCAGTGACACATTATCAGTACCAGTATCAGTAACACATTATCAGTACCAGTATCAGTAACACATTATCAGTACCAGTATCAGTGACACATTATCAGTACCAGTATCAGTAACACATTATTAGTACCAGTATCAGTGACACATTATCAGTACCAGTATCAGTAACACATTATCAGTACCAGTATCAGTAACACATTATCAGTACCAGTATCAGTAACACATTATCAGCACCAGTATCAGTGACACATTATCAGTACCAGTATCAGTAACACATTATCAGTACCAGTATCAGTAACACATTATCAGTACCAGTATCAGTAACACATTATCAGTACCAGTATCAGTAACACATTATCAGCACCAGTATCAGTAACACATTATCAGCACCAGTATCAGTAACACATTATCAGTATCAGTATCAGTGACACATTATCAGCACCAGTATCAGTAACACATTATCAGTACCAGTATCAGTGACACATTATCAGTACCAGTATCAGTAACACATTATCAGCACCAGTATCAGTAACACATTATCAGTACCAGTATCAGTAACACATTATCAGCACCAGTATCAGTAACACATTATCAGTACCAGTATCAGTGACACATTATCAGTACCAGTATCAGTGACACATTATCAGTACCAGTATCAGTAACACATTATCAGTACCAGTATCAGTAACACATTATCAGCACCAGTATCAGTAACACATTATTAGTACCAGTATCAGTAACACATTATCAGTACCAGTATCAGTAACACATTATCAGCACCAGTATCAGTAACACATTATCAGTACCAGTATCAGTAACACATTATCAGTATCAGTATCAGTGACACATTATCAGTACCAGTATCAGTAACACATTATCAATACCAGTATCAGTAACACATTATCAATACCAGTATCAGTAACACATTATCAGTATCAGTATCAGTGACACATTATCAGTACCAGTATCAGTAACACATTATTAGTACCAGTATCAGTGACACATTATCAGCACCAGTATCAGTAACACATTATCAGCACCAGTATCAGTAACACATTATCAGTATCAGTATCAGTGACACATTATCAGCACCAGTATCAGTAACACATTATCAGTACCAGTATCAGTGACACATTATCAGTACCAGTATCAGTAACACATTATCAGCACCAGTATCAGTAACACATTATCAGTACCAGTATCAGTAACACATTATCAGCACCAGTATCAGTAACACATTATCAGTACCAGTATCAGTGACACATTATCAGTACCAGTATCAGTAACACATTATCAGCACCAGTATCAGTAACACATTATTAGTACCAGTATCAGTAACACATTATCAGTACCAGTATCAGTAACACATTATCAGCACCAGTATCAGTAACACATTATTAGTACCAGTATCAGTAACACATTATCAGTACCAGTATCAGTAACACATTATCAGCACCAGTATCAGTAACACATTATCAGTACCAGTATCAGTAACACATTATCAGTACCAGTATCAGTAACACATTATCAGTACCAGTATCAGTGACACATTATCAGTATCAGTATCAGTGACACATTATCAGTACCAGTATCAGTAACACATTATCAATACCAGTATCAGTAACACATTATCAATACCAGTATCAGTAACACATTATCAGTATCAGTATCAGTGACACATTATCAGTACCAGTATCAGTAACACATTATTAGTACCAGTATCAGTGACACATTATCAGTACCAGTATCAGTAACACATTATCAGCACCAGTATCAGTAACACATTATCAGTACCAGTATCAGTGACACATTATCAGTACCAGTATCAGTAACACATTATCAGTACCAGTATCAGTAACACATTATTAGTACCAGTATCAGTGACACATTATCAGTACCAGTATCAGTAACACATTATCAGTACCAGTATCAGTAACACATTATTAGTACCAGTATCAGTGACACATTATCAGTACCAGTATCAGTAACACATTATCAGTACCAGTATCAGTGACACATTATCAGTACCAGTATCAGTAACACATTATCAGCACCAGTATCAGTAACACATTATCAGTACCAGTATCAGTGACACATTATCAGTACCAGTATCAGTAACACATTATCAGCACCAGTATCAGTAACACATTATCAGTACCAGTATCAGTAACACATTATCAGCACCAGTATCAGTAACACATTATCAGTACCAGTATCAGTGACACATTATCAGTACCAGTATCAGTAACACATTATCAGCACCAGTATCAGTAACACATTATCAGTACCAGTATCAGTGACACATTATCAGTACCAGTATCAGTAACACATTATCAGCACCAGTATCAGTAACACATTATCAGCACCAGTATCAGTAACACATTATCAGTATCAGTATCAGTGACACATTATCAGCACCAGTATCAGTAACACATTATCAGTACCAGTATCAGTAACACATTATCAGTATCAGTATCAGTGACACATTATCAGCACCAGTATCAGTAACACATTATCAGTACCAGTATCAGTGACACATTATCAGTACCAGTATCAGTAACACATTATCAGCACCAGTATCAGTAACACATTATCAGTACCAGTATCAGTGACACATTATCAGTACCAGTATCAGTAACACATTATCAGTACCAGTATCAGTGACACATTATCAGTACCAGTATCAGTGACACATTATCAGTACCAGTATCAGTAACACATTATCAGTACCAGTATCAGTAACACATTATCAGTACCAGTATCAGTGACACATTATCAGTATCAGTATCAGTGACACATTATCAGTACCAGTATCAGTAACACATTATCAATACCAGTATCAGTAACACATTATCAATACCAGTATCAGTAACACATTATCAGCACCAGTATCAGTAACACATTATCAGTACCAGTATCAGTAACACATTATTAGTACCAGTATCAGTGACACATTATCAGTACCAGTATCAGTAACACATTATCAGCACCAGTATCAGTAACACATTATCAGTACCAGTATCAGTGACACATTATCAGTACCAGTATCAGTAACACATTATCAGTACCAGTATCAGTAACACATTATTAGTACCAGTATCAGTGACACATTATCAGTACCAGTATCAGTAACACATTATCAGTACCAGTATCAGTAACACATTATTAGTACCAGTATCAGTGACACATTATCAGTACCAGTATCAGTAACACATTATCAGTACCAGTATCAGTAACACATTATTAGTACCAGTATCAGTGACACATTATCAGTACCAGTATCAGTAACACATTATCAGTACCAGTATCAGTAACACATTATCAGTACCAGTATCAGTAACACATTATCAGTACCAGTATCAGTAACACATTATCAGTACCAGTATCAGTAACACATTATCAGCACCAGTATCAGTAACACATTATCAGTACCAGTATCAGTGACACATTATCAGTACCAGTATCAGTGACACATTATCAGCACCAGTATCAGTAACACATTATCAGTACCAGTATCAGTGACACATTATCAGTACCAGTATCAGTAACACATTATCAGCACCAGTATCAGTAACACATTATTAGTACCAGTATCAGTGACACATTATCAGTACCAGTATCAGTAACACATTATCAGTACCAGTATCAGTAACACATTATTAGTACCAGTATCAGTGACACATTATCAGTACCAGTATCAGTAACACATTATCAGTACCAGTATCAGTAACACATTATCAGTACCAGTATCAGTAACACATTATCAGTACCAGTATCAGTAACACATTATCAGTACCAGTATCAGTAACACATTATCAGCACCAGTATCAGTAACACATTATCAGTACCAGTATCAGTAACACATTATCAGTACCAGTATCAGTGACACATTATCAGCACCAGTATCAGTAACACATTATCAGTACCAGTATCAGTGACACATTATCAGTACCAGTATCAGTGACACATTATCAGTACCAGTATCAGTGACACATTATCAGCACCAGTATCAGTAACACATTATCAGTACCAGTATCAGTGACACATTATCAGTACCAGTATCAGTAACACATTATCAGCACCAGTATCAGTGACACATTATCAGTACCAGTATCAGTAACACATTATCAGTACCAGTATCAGTAACACATTATCAGTACCAGTATCAGTGACACATTATCAGTACCAGTATCAGTAACACATTATCAGCACCAGTATCAGTGACACATTATCAGTACCAGTATCAGTAACACATTATCAGTACCAGTATCAGTAACACATTATCAGTACCAGTATCAGTAACACATTATCAGTACCAGTATCAGTGACACATTATCAGTACCAGTATCAGTAACACATTATCAGCACCAGTATCAGTGACACATTATCAGCACCAGTATCAGTAACACATTATCAGTACCAGTATCAGTAACACATTATCAGCACCAGTATCAGTAACACATTATCAGTACCAGTATCAGTAACACATTATCAGTACCAGTATCAGTAACACATTATAAGCACCAGTATCAGTAACACATTATAAGCACCAGTATCAGTAACACATTATCAGTACAAGTATCAGTAACACATTATAAGCACCAGTATCAGTAACATATTATCAGTACCAGTATCAGTAACATATTATCAGTACCAGTATCAGTAACACATTATCAGTACCAGTATCAGTAACACATTATCAGTACCAGTATCAGTAACACATTATCAGCACCAGTATCAGTAACACATTATCAGTACCAGTATCAGTAACACATTATAAGCACCAGTATCAGTAACACATTATCAGCACCAGTATCAGTAACACATTATCAGCACCAGTATCAGTAACACATTATCAGTACCAGTATCAGTAACACATTATAAGCACCAGTATCAGTAACACATTATCAGCACCAGTATCAGTAACACATTATCAGTACCAGTATCAGTAACACATTATAAGCACCAGTATCAGTAACACATTATCAGTACCAGAATCAGTAACACATTATCAGTACCAGTATCAGTAACACATTGTCAGTACCAGTATCAGTAACACATTATCAGCACCAGTATCAGTAACACATTGTCAGTACCAGTATCAGTAACACATTATCAGCACCAGTATCAGTGACACATTATCAGTACCAGTATCAGTAACACATTATCAGTACCAGTATCAGTAACACATTATCAGTACCAGTATCAGTGACACATTATCAGTACCAGTATCAGTAACACATTATCAGCACCAGTATCAGTGACACATTATCAGTACCAGTATCAGTAACACATTATCAGCACCAGTATCAGTAACACATTATCAGTACCAGTATCAGTAACACATTATAAGCACCAGTATCAGTAACACATTATAAGCACCAGTATCAGTAACACATTATCAGTACAAGTATCAGTAACACATTATAAGCACCAGTATCAGTAACATATTATCAGTACCAGTATCAGTAACACATTATCAGTACCAGTATCAGTAACACATTATCAGTACCAGTATCAGTAACACATTATCAGCACCAGTATCAGTAACACATTATCAGTACCAGTATCAGTAACACATTATAAGCACCAGTATCAGTAACACATTATCAGTACCAGTATCAGTAACACATTATCAGTACCAGTATCAGTAACACATTATCAGTACCAGTATCAGTAACACATTATCAGTACCAGTATCAGTAACACATTATAAGCACCAGTATCAGTAACACATTATCAGCACCAGTATCAGTAACACATTATCAGTACCAGTATCAGTAACACATTATAAGCACCAGTATCAGTAACACATTGTCAGTACCAGTATCAGTAACACATTATCAGCACCAGTATCAGTAACACATTGTCAGTACCAGTATCAGTAACACATTATCAGCACCAGTATCAGTAACACATTATCAGTACCAGTATCAGTAACACATTATCAGTACCAGTATCAGTGACACATTATCAGTACCAGTATCAGTGACACATTATCAGTACCAGTATCAGTAACACATTATCAGCACCAGTATCAGTGACACATTATCAGTACCAGTATCAGTAACACATTATCAGTACCAGTATCAGTAACACAGTATCAGCACCAGTATCAGTAACACATTATCAGTACCAGTATCAGTAACACATTATCAGTACCAGTATCAGTAACACATTATCAGTACCAGTATCAGTAACACATTATCAGTACCAGTATCAGTAACACATTATCAGCACCAGTATCAGTAACACATTATCAGTACCAGTATCAGTAAAACATTATCAGCACCAGTATCAGTGACACATTATCAGTACCAGTATCAGTAACACATTATCAGTACCAGTATCAGTAACACATTATCAGTACCAGTATCAGTAACACATTATCAGTACCAGTATCAGTAACACATTATCAGTACCAGTATCAGTAAAACATTATCAGCACCAGTATCAGTGACACATTATCAGTACCAGTATCAGTAACACATTATCAGTACCAGTATCAGTAACACATTATCAGTACCAGTATCAGTAACACATTATCAGTACCAGTATCAGTGACACATTATCAGTACCAGTATCAGTGACACATTATCAGTACCAGTATCAGTAACACATTATCAGTACCAGTATCAGTGACACATTATCAATACCAGTATCAGTAACACATTATCAGTACCAGTATCAGTGACACATTATCAGTACCAGTATCAGTAACACATTATCAGTACCAGTATCAGTGACACATTATCAGTACCAGTATCAGTAACACATTATCAGTACCAGTATCAGTAACACATTATCAGTACCAGTATCAGTAACACATTATCAGTACCAGTATCAGTGACACATTATCAGTACCAGTATCAGTAACACATTATCAGTACCAGTATCAGTAACACATTATCAGTACCAGTATCAGTGACACATTATCAGTACCAGTATCAGTAACACATTATCAGTACCAGTATCAGTGACACATTATCAGTACCAGTATCAGTAACACATTATCAGTACCAGTATCAGTGACACATTATCAGTACCAGTATCAGTAACACATTATCAGTACCAGTATCAGTAACACATTATCAGTACCAGTATCAGTAACACATTATCAGTACCAGTATCAGTAACACATTATCAGTACCAGTATCAGTAACACATTATCAGTACCAGTATCAGTAACACATTATCAGTACCAGTATCAGTGACACATTATCAGTACCAGTATCAGTGACACATTATCAGTACCAGTATCAGTAACACATTATCAGCACCAGTATCAGTAACACATTATCAGTACCAGTATCAGTGACACATTATCAGTACCAGTATCAGTAACACATTATCAGTACCAGTATCAGTAACACAGTATCAGCACCAGTATCAGTAACACATTATCAGTACCAGTATCAGTAACACATTATCAGTACCAGTATCAGTAACACATTATCAGTACCAGTATCAGTAACACATTATCAGTACCAGTATCAGTAACACATTATCAGCACCAGTATCAGTAACACATTATCAGTACCAGTATCAGTAAAACATTATCAGCACCAGTATCAGTGACACATTATCAGTACCAGTATCAGTAACACATTATCAGTACCAGTATCAGTAACACATTATCAGTACCAGTATCAGTAACACATTATCAGTACCAGTATCAGTAACACATTATCAGTACCAGTATCAGTAAAACATTATCAGCACCAGTATCAGTGACACATTATCAGTACCAGTATCAGTAACACATTATCAGTACCAGTATCAGTAACACATTATCAGTACCAGTATCAGTAACACATTATCAGTACCAGTATCAGTGACACATTATCAGTACCAGTATCAGTAACACATTATCAGTACCAGTATCAGTAACACATTATCAGTACCAGTATCAGTGACACATTATCAGTACCAGTATCAGTAACACATTATCAGTACCAGTATCAGTGACACATTATCAGTACCAGTATCAGTAACACATTATCAGTACCAGTATCAGTGACACATTATCAGTACCAGTATCAGTAACACATTATCAGTACCAGTATCAGTAACACATTATCAGTACCAGTATCAGTAACACATTATCAGTACCAGTATCAGTAACACATTATCAGTACCAGTATCAGTGACACATTATCAGTACCAGTATCAGTAACACATTATCAGTACCAGTATCAGTAACACATTATCAGTACCAGTATCAGTGACACATTATCAGTACCAGTATCAGTAACACATTATCAGTACCAGTATCAGTGACACATTATCAGTACCAGTATCAGTAACACATTATCAGTACCAGTATCAGTAACACATTATCAGTACCAGTATCAGTAACACATTATCAGTACCAGTATCAGTGACACATTATCAGTACCAGTATCAGTAACACATTATCAGTACCAGTATCAGTAACACATTATCAGTACCAGTATCAGTGACACATTATCAGTACCAGTATCAGTAACACATTATCAGTACCAGTATCAGTGACACATTATCAGTACCAGTATCAGTAACACATTATCAGTACCAGTATCAGTGATACATTATCAGTACCAGTATCAGTAACACATTATCAGTACCAGTATCAGTGACACATTATCAGTACCAGTATCAGTAACACATTATCAGTACCAGTATCAGTAACACATTATCAGTACCAGTATCAGTAACACATTATCAGTACCAGTATCAGTAACACATTATCAGTACCAGTATCAGTGACACATTATCAGTACCAGTATCAGTAACACATTATCAGTACCAGTATCAGTAACACATTATCAGTACCAGTATCAGTGACACATTATCAGTACCAGTATCAGTAACACATTATCAGTACCAGTATCAGTGACACATTATCAGTACCAGTATCAGTAACACATTATCAGTACCAGTATCAGTAACACATTATCAGTACCAGTATCAGTAACACATTATCAGTACCAGTATCAGTGACACATTATCAGTACCAGTATCAGTAACACATTATCAGTACCAGTATCAGTAACACATTATCAGTACCAGTATCAGTGACACATTATCAGTACCAGTATCAGTAACACATTATCAGTACCAGTATCAGTGACACATTATCAGTACCAGTATCAGTGACACATTATCAGTACCAGTATCAGTAACACATTATCAGTACCAGTATCAGTAACACATTATCAGTACCAGTATCAGTAACACATTATCAGTACCAGTATCAGTAACACATTATCAGTACCAGTATCAGTAACACATTATCAGTACCAGTATCAGTAACACATTATCAGCACCAGTATCAGTAACACATTATCAGTACCAGTATCAGTAAAACATTATCAGCACCAGTATCAGTGACACATTATCAGTACCAGTATCAGTAACACATTATCAGTACCAGTATCAGTAACACATTATCAGTACCAGTATCAGTAACACATTATCAGTACCAGTATCAGTAACACATTATCAGTACCAGTATCAGTAAAACATTATCAGCACCAGTATCAGTGACACATTATCAGTACCAGTATCAGTAACACATTATCAGTACCAGTATCAGTAACACATTATCAGTACCAGTATCAGTAACACATTATCAGTACCAGTATCAGTGACACATTATCAGTACCAGTATCAGTAACACATTATCAGTACCAGTATCAGTAACACATTATCAGTACCAGTATCAGTGACACATTATCAGTACCAGTATCAGTAACACATTATCAGTACCAGTATCAGTGACACATTATCAGTACCAGTATCAGTAACACATTATCAGTACCAGTATCAGTGACACATTATCAGTACCAGTATCAGTAACACATTATCAGTACCAGTATCAGTAACACATTATCAGTACCAGTATCAGTAACACATTATCAGTACCAGTATCAGTAACACATTATCAGTACCAGTATCAGTGACACATTATCAGTACCAGTATCAGTAACACATTATCAGTACCAGTATCAGTAACACATTATCAGTACCAGTATCAGTGACACATTATCAGTACCAGTATCAGTAACACATTATCAGTACCAGTATCAGTGACACATTATCAGTACCAGTATCAGTAACACATTATCAGTACCAGTATCAGTAACACATTATCAGTACCAGTATCAGTAACACATTATCAGTACCAGTATCAGTGACACATTATCAGTACCAGTATCAGTAACACATTATCAGTACCAGTATCAGTAACACATTATCAGTACCAGTATCAGTGACACATTATCAGTACCAGTATCAGTAACACATTATCAGTACCAGTATCAGTGACACATTATCAGTACCAGTATCAGTAACACATTATCAGTACCAGTATCAGTGATACATTATCAGTACCAGTATCAGTAACACATTATCAGTACCAGTATCAGTGACACATTATCAGTACCAGTATCAGTAACACATTATCAGTACCAGTATCAGTAACACATTATCAGTACCAGTATCAGTAACACATTATCAGTACCAGTATCAGTGACACATTATCAGTACCAGTATCAGTAACACATTATCAGTACCAGTATCAGTAACACATTATCAGTACCAGTATCAGTGACACATTATCAGTACCAGTATCAGTAACACATTATCAGTACCAGTATCAGTGACACATTATCAGTACCAGTATCAGTAACACATTATCAGTACCAGTATCAGTGATACATTATCAGTACCAGTATCAGTAACACATTATCAGTACCAGTATCAGTGACACATTATCAGTACCAGTATCAGTAACACATTATCAGTACCAGTATCAGTAACACATTATCAGTACCAGTATCAGTAACACATTATCAGTACCAGTATCAGTAACACATTATCAGTACCAGTATCAGTGACACATTATCAGTACCAGTATCAGTAACACATTATCAGTACCAGTATCAGTAACACATTATCAGTACCAGTATCAGTGACACATTATCAGTACCAGTATCAGTAACACATTATCAGTACCAGTATCAGTGACACATTATCAGTACCAGTATCAGTAACACATTATCAGTACCAGTATCAGTAACACATTATCAGTACCAGTATCAGTAACACATTATCAGTACCAGTATCAGTGACACATTATCAGTACCAGTATCAGTAACACATTATCAGTACCAGTATCAGTAACACATTATCAGTACCAGTATCAGTGACACATTATCAGTACCAGTATCAGTAACACATTATCAGTACCAGTATCAGTGACACATTATCAGTACCAGTATCAGTGACACATTATCAGTACCAGTATCAGTAACACATTATCAGTACCAGTATCAGTGACACATTATCAGTAGGGATGAGCGAATCGATCCGGACGAACCCGGATTCGATCCGAATTTCAGGAAAAATTCGATTCGGATCGAATCCGAATTTCCCTGCGATTCGATCGCTCGAAGTTTTCCTTTAACATCCATTCATTTACATTACAGGCATTCTAAGATGGCGGACGGGACATGTCCAGACATGTAAGCTGGGGCAGTGTATGCTGGGACAGTCACATGCAGCCTATCAGCAGCCAGCAAGCCCGGTGACGTCACAGCGGTATTTAAGGCCGGCCATCTTGCTTTCCAGCCTCATTTCTCTATTGCATTCGTGAGAGACAGAACGCTGTGTAGCTGAGGGAGAGACAGTTAGACAGTTAGACAGGCAGGGACAGACAGGGACAGGCTGGAGACAGGCAGGAGACAGGCAGGAGACAGACAGAAAGTCAGCGGAAAACAGGGAAAGGAAAGGAAAATCGGAGGCTGTCAGTTTTTTTTTTTTTTTTCATCCAGCCTGACAGCCAGGCTTTGTTAGCGTTTTCAGGCTGCTTATACACTAACTGTGCATATGTACTGAACTGATCTTAAGTCTGCTGTGAGGCATCCCATTCTGTGACTAAAGCAGCCTCTGTTTAAGACCATATAACCATTTGCTCTTATTATATTTGAAATTAGGCCTGATAAAGACACTTTTGCTGTGCATAGTCTTACTGCTGCCTGCCAGGTGCTCTCTGGTTTTTGGGGCATCCCATTCTGTAACATACCATTAGCCTCTGCATTTACTGTAAGCTGCACAGTTATTTAAAGAAATTTGGCCTGTATGAGCCTGCTTACACACTGCTGCTGTGTGCATATATACTGATCTCAAGTCTGCTTGGGGCATCCCATTCTGTAACATAACATAACCTACCTACCATACTAAGCAGCTCTCTTATTTAAAGTAAGCAGGCCTCTTGGAGGCTGATTGTCCACTTTTGGGTGTGCATTTATATTCGGTTTCATATACAGTGGGGTATCCCAATTTGTAAGATAACCTACCCCAACCATGTAAACTAAATAGGCCTGTTGCAGCCTGAGTTTCTCTGCTTGCGTATGGCCTGCATTACAATCTGTCTCTTTCAATGACACTGCTGCCTGGGGTATCCCAATTTGTAAGATAACCTACCCCAACCATGTAAACTAAAGGTTACGTCCTTCCAGAAGGAAAACTTATGCCGAACACTATTTTTGTTAGGGGCATTGACCTTTGGATTGATCGGCATGAAATTAAGGTTTTTTTTTCAAAGTATGGCGCTGTAAAGAAGGTCAAAATTATGTCTCATACTTGGATTATTGTTACTTTTTTGTTCAGCTTGAAATATAACAGGCCACACGGGCATCCCAAGGCACATGCTATTTTAACCCTATCTGTTATACAACATAAGCGTTGATCAGCATCAGCTGCTTTATTAAGCTACTTCAGTTTGCACTTGTTTTTGACTGCTTTTAATAAACCAGGCCGCAGGGCACCCTAAAGCTGCACCTTGCACCCTATCTGGTATACAACATAAGCGTTGATCAGCATCAGCTTCATTAAGCTACTTCAGTTTGCACTTCCTTTTTGACTGCTTTCATTTAACCAGGCCGCAGGGCACCCCAAAGCTGCACCTTGCACCCTACCTGTTTATACTAAATAAGCATCTACAGCCTCAGCTTTATTAAGTTATTGCATTTTGAATTGGTTTTGGTCTGCTTTAAATACACCAGGCCGCAGGGCATCCCACACCTGCATGTTGCACCCCATCTGTTATACTAAATAAGCGTTGATCAGCATCAGCTTTAGTAAGCTATTGCATTTGCATTGGTTTTTGTACTGCTGCCAAAACACTAGCATATATGGGCATCCCAAACCAGCACATGTCACCCTATCTGTTATACTAAATAAGCTTCTACAGGCCCTTTTTTTATTTATTTATTTTTATTTATATAGAGCTGCAATAGCTTATATTGTGAGGTAAATTTGCCATTTTGCAGCATAATATAGAGCAGCCCCTGTGTAAATCTGAGGGGCAATAGCTTATATAGTGAGGTAAATTTGCCATTTTGCTTCGTTATATAGAGCAGGCCCTGTGTAAATCTGAGGGCAATAGTTTATATTATGAGGTAAATTCATGGTTTTGCACCATTATATGGAGCAGCCCCTGTGTAAATCTGAGGGGCAATAGCTTATATTGTGAGGTAAATTTGCCATTTTGCAGCATAATATAGAGCAGCCCCTGTGTAAATCTGAGGGGCAATAGCTTATATTGTGAGGTAAATTTGCCATTTTGCTTCATTATATAGAGCAGCCCAGTTGCCATCTAAATCAACTACTGTCCGGCCAGTACAGCTTTTCCTGGGCAAACTCTGCTAGTTGCGGGCACAAGTCAAGTTTGGCTTCCCAGCAAATCCAGCGGATCCTCAAGGTGTGTTGGCATGGTCATGTCAAGGTATGACATGACCTGCTGTTTGAGGTCCAGCTCCAGGTCTTCCTGCTGCTCATGAGTAGACTCACTATGCGGGTGTAGAAAGCTACTCACTAGCGACTGAAGACTGAGGCTGCTGCTGATGGAGCTGCTGCTGCTGCTCCTTCCACCCCCCCAGCAGCCATGGCAGTGGAAGGTGATCGCAGAGGTCCCCCCGAGTCAGACCTGCGGGAGTATGGGCCATGGCGCAGATAGACATCGCCCAACTGACTACGTGGGATGTCTCTGTAGTAGGTCAGTTTGTCCTCCCTCTCAGTGGACGTAAAAAATGCCCCCATTTTGTGCCGGAAGCGAGGGTCCAATAAGTTGGAGAGCCAGAAGTCTTCCCGCTGACAAATGGAGACAATTCTGCGCTCACTAGTACGCAAGCATGTGAGCATGCATCGTGCCATTTGTGAAAGTGACTCGGAGGGACTACCTGTCTCCATCTCCACTGTAAACTGCCACGGTGTGTCTGGATCCTCTGTCTCGCCTTCCTCACAACCCTCTAGCTCCTGTGGCTGCTCCTGCTCCTCCTCTCCTGTCAGATGACTAGATAAAATGGTCATTTTGTGAAACCTAAACTGTGGCTTGCTGTGCCCCACCCCCTCCTCCTCCTCCACTTCAGCCCCCACAGGCTTCATGTGGCTGTGAAATGTATGTGCCATGTCTCCAGTGCCCTGACCAGCCATGGTTTCCAACATGTGTTGTAGTACATGAAGCAGTGGAATCTCATCGTTCATCTCATAGTCCTGGCAACTGACTAATAACGTAGCTTCCTCAAAGGGCCTGAGCAAACGGTCGGTGTCACGTATGAGCTGCCAATGGTTTACATTGAATTTACACAGGGGTGTCCCCCTATCCGTTTGGATCATCCAGAAATCCGTGATGGCTTTTCTCTGTTCCTATAGTGCAGTGGTCCTCAACCCTGTCCTCAAGGCCCACCAACATGTCATGTTTTTTGGATCTCCAAATAGCCAGCTCTATTGCTCTGCAGCTGCACTAATTACTCGACCTGTGCATCTTTGTGGAGATCTGCAAAACCTGGCCTGTTGGTGGGCCTTGAGGACAGGGTTGGGGACCACTGCTATAGTGGATCCTGCATATGGAGGGTGGAATTCCAACGGGTGGAAACGTCGCAAATCAGACTATGGTGGGGTACACCGTTGTGACGCTGAGGCTCAATAAGGTTGTGCTTGGTGGTGTAGGAGTGCCAGAAGTGCATGCTAACTTTCTTTCCTGTTGTTCTTTCAGATGGGGGCAAGACTTCAAAACTAGACTGAACACGTGTGCCATGTCAGGACGCATGACTCTGGCTTCCTTGTCGCAGCGCAAACAAGATGTTCTTCCAAGTGTAATGCAGCAGGCTGGACTTATGGTGACGCTGTCTGAGAGGAGAAATCCCTCAGACATCAAGATTAAAAATTCCAAGAATTTTTGAGGGCTAATTATTCAGAGGCAAATGATAGCTAGTTGTTTCTGATTTAATTACAAGGTGGAAACACACCCTCAAACAAAACTTCACTTTGGCAATACTATTGCATTTGTCTATTCATAATTTTATGTATATACACTAACTAACCTACTTTTTCTCCACAGGATGCTGCATGAAACACTGCCACATCGCTGAGTAGCTGATTTTTCCGAACAACAGTCCGCAATAGTCTGCTGCTGCTGCCGCCGCCACCGCCGCAGACTCCAGGGACCCTCTTCCACTACCTCGGCTTGCAACACCTCCTCCCACGACACTCTCCTTATCACTAATTGCCGGCTAGTGAAAGAAGAGGCGAGTGTCTCCTCCACTTCTTGGCTGGGCAGTAGCTGCTGAATTTTATGATTATCAGATCTTCATCAATGGATAGTGGAGCTGAACCCAAAGCATAACAGACAGACAGTTGACTGGGGGTGTCAGATGCCACTTGTGATGCAGTGGACTGCTTTTGCAGCACTTCGAGACAAAGTTGCTTCATTGGCTGACACAATGACTGGTAAAGCTGTGGAACATATGGTTGAAAAGCAAGAATAACCATTTGTTTTTATATGAAAAAGACCCTGGTTTATACAGACTTTTTTTTTTCCAGAGACTGCCCTGCGTGGAAATGAATGGCGCATGGATCATCCAAGCTTTCCTCCCAACAATGCCTGATGTATTCCAGTAGATTGATGATGGGGCCAGACCTACACTAAAGAAAGATGAATCGTGCAAAACAGATTTAGGCCGCTGCTCTCATGTGGAGACATTCCTCCGCATCGGACCACAAGTAAGTATTGATAAAAAATCCTTTACGTTACTCTTACTTTTTATTAATATTCTTCGGATAAGACGGATCAGACATGATTCCAGATTAAAAATTCCAAGAATTTTTGAGGGCTAATTAGTCAGAGGCAATGATACCTTCTTGTTTCTGATTTAATTAAAAGGTGGAAACACACCCTCAAACAAAACTTCACTTTGGCAATACTTTTGCATTTGTTTATTCATAATTTTATGTAGATATTACTAACTAAGCTACTTTTTCTCCACATGACTCTCCACAGGGTGTGATTAATCCAATTTTTGCGCTCCTGAAGCCAACCCCAGGGTCTCTTTAAAGTAATGTTTGGGCTCCTGCTGCTGCTGCTGTCAACTCCTGCCAACTCCAGGGTGTGATTCATCCAATTTTTGGGCTCCTGAAGCCAACTCCAGTGTATATTTGGGCTCCTGCTGCTGCTGCTGCCAACTCCAGGGTGTGAATCATCCAATTTTTGGGCTCCTGAAGCCACCTCCAGTGTATATTTGGGCTCCTGCTGCTGCTGCTGCCAACTCCAGGGTGTGAATCATCCAATTTTTGGGCTCCTGAAGCCAACCCCAGTGTCTCTTTAAAGTAATGTTTGGGCTCCTGCTGCTGCTGCTGCCAACTTCTGCCAACTCCAGGGTGTGATTCATCCAATTTTTGGGCTCCTGAAGCCAACTCCAGTGTATATTTGGGCTCCTGCTGCTGCTGCTGCTACCAACTCCAGGGTGTGATTCATCCAATTTTTGGGCTCTTGAAGCCAACCCCAGTGTCTCTTTAAAGTAATATTTGGGCTCCTGCTGCTGCCAACTCCAGGGTGTGATTCATCCAATGTTTGGGCTCCTGAAGCCAACCCCAGGGTCTCTTTAAAGTAATGTTTGGGCTCCTGCTGCTGCTGCAAACTCCAGGGTGTGATTCATCCAATTTTTGGGCTCCCGAAGCCAACTCCAGTGTATATTTGGGCTCCTGCTGCTGCTGCTGCCAACTCCAGGGTGTGAATCATCCAATTTTTGGGCTCCTGAAGCCAACCCCAGTGTCTCTTTAAAGTAATATTTGGGCTCCTGCTGCTGCCAACTCCAGGGTGTGATTCATCCAATTTTTGGGCTCCTGAAGCCAACCCCAGTGTCTCTTTAAAGTAATGTTTGGGCTCCTGCTGCTGCTGCTGCCAACTTCTGCCAACTCCAGGGTGTGATTCATCCAATTTTTGGGCTCCTGAAGCCAACTCCAGTGTATATTTGGGCTCCTGCTGCTGCTGCCAACTCCAGGGTGTGAGTCATCCAATTTTTGGGCTCCTGAAGCCAACCCCAGTGTCTCTTTAAAGTAATATTTGGGCTCCTGCTGCTGCCAACTCCAGGGTGTGATTCATCCAATTTTTGGGCTCCTGAAGCCAACCCCAGTGTCTCTTTAAAGTAATGTTTGGGCTCCTGCTGCTGCTGCTGCCAACTTCTGCCAACTCCAGGGTGTGATTCATCCAATTTTTGGGCTCCTGAAGCCAACTCCAGTGTATATTTGGGCTCCTGCTGCTGCTGCTGCCAACTCCAGGGTGTGAATCATCCAATTTTTGGGCTCCTGAAGCCAACCCCAGTGTCTCTTTAAAGTAATTTTTGGGCTCCTGCTGCTGCCAACTCCAGGGTGTGATTCATCCAATTTTTGGGCTCCTGAAGCCAACCCCAGTGTCTCTTTAAAGTAATGTTTGGGCTCCTGCTGCTGCTGCTGCCAACTTCTGCCAACTCCAGGGTGTGATTCATCCAATTTTTGGGCTCCTGAAGCCAACTCCAGTGTATATTTGGGCTCCTGCTGCTGCTGCTGCCAACTCCAGGGTGTGATTCATCCAATTTTTGGGCTCCTGAAGCCAACCCCAGTTTCTCTTTAAAGTAATTTTTGGGCTCCTGCTGCTGCCAACTCCAGGGTGTGATTCATCCAATTTTTGGGCTCCTGAAGCCAACCCCAGTGTCTCTTTAAAGTAATATTTGGGCTCCTGCTGCTGCTGCCAACTCCTGGGTGTGATTCATCCAATTTTTGGGCTCCTGAAGCCAACCCCAGGGTCTCTTTATAGTAATATTTGGGCTCCTGCTGCTGCTGCTGTCAACTCCTGCCAACTCCAGGGTGTGATTCATCCAATTTTTGGGCTCCTGAAGCCAACTCCAGTGTCTCTATAAAGTAATCTTTGGGCTCCTGCTGCTGCTGCTGCTGCCAACTCCAGGGTGTGATTCATCCAATTTTTGGGCTCCTGAAGCCAACTCTAGTGTCTCTTTAAAGTAATATTTTGGCTCCTGCTGCTGCTTCCAACTCCAGGGTGTGATTCATCCAATTTTTGGGCTCCTGAAGCCAACCCCAGTGTCTCTTTCAGCCAATGTTTGGGCTCCTGCTGCTGCTGCTGCCAACTCCAGGGTGTGATTCATCCAATTTTTGGGTTCCTGCTGCTGCCAGCTCCAGTGTCTCTTTAAAGCAATGTTTGGGTTCCTGCCCCTCATAGTGATGCCACTTCAACTCTCTTGAATTCAATTGTGCCGCTCTGCGATTCTATTAGCGATGCCTCTGATCTGCATGTGATATTTATTCAAAGTATTATTTAACTAACCCAGCACGCATCCTGTGCGTGTTACAGCAAGGCAGAATGGTTTACAACCCTATTGAGGCTCTAGGAGGCTCAGAAATAGCCGTTTTTAATAGCGATTCGTCACGAATTTATTCGGGTCGAAACGTTTTTTGTCGGAAAATTCGGCGAATCAGTCGAATCGAATTTTTCAAAAGTTCGCTCATCTCTAAATACAACCTTGGGGGTCCCCACGTGGACCACGACAGCTGGGTTATCCCCAGCCCCTCCCCGTAATTTGTCCACCTTTTCCACCACATACCAAACCCTGGCACCAGGGAGACAGCAAACCATTCATTTGAGGCGGTCTTATTGACAAATTATTCTATCAGTCCATCTGATAATAAAATCCTCTATTACCACTAACTGTCTAGTCTTACCTGCAGTCCCAGCCATCCACTCACTAGCTGGGCTGTCCTCCCAGCTGTTAGGCAGAGCAGTATCCGCTAGGGCTGCCATTTCTGAGACTGACACTCTTGCATCATTACCCAACTTGGCAATATTGCTAGGGTGCGTAGACACAGGTATGGGCTTCCTTTTCTGTGCACCCTTTCTACTCCCTCTGTCTACATTTACGCAGCTACGTATCTGCCCCTCCTGACCCATTACACCACCCTCTATTTCTACCCAACGTAATGCCTATTTCAATATTGTCAATATCCCTCAGTATTACATTTTGCGCCTCCAGATCTCTAACCTGAGCTTCCAAGGTTGCAATATGCTCACTTTATCACAGAGGTATGCACCCTGGATCTGCTGATTTTACATATGACAAATTGTGCACTGAAGTAGACCTCAAATATTGCTAGACAATATTCCAGTTACAAAAACAGCAGTAAAAACACAATTTTAGTGCTTACAGTTGCAGCACTTTGGCTTTTAACTTCTTATTTTAGCCCTATAACACTTAGGCACTAACACTTAAAGTCCCCCTATCTAAAGACCCTTAATGAAAAGTTCCTTCACTTATAACCAACCTCACTTGAAGATACAACCAGAACCCACAAAAGCTCCTGAACGCACTTTAAAACAATCTTATTTATAGCAAATCAATACTTCACTTCATCAGTGTCAGTCTCTGAGTCGGCTGGCAAACCTAAATCACTTAGGCATCCCTGTGTCACATACAAACATGCCAAAGTGGTCCATATGACAGTGGCAGTAAAGTATTGTGGCACTGTAATGTTAGAAGGCCAGGCCTCCACCATTATGGTGGCGCCATTTGCCCTTCGCTAGTAGTTCGCGGCCACTGTCACCTGTTGGCACATTGGCAGGAGAGTAATGAGGCCCACATGTGTAGGCGAATGGCATGAAAGTGTTACTTACCATCATAATTTCCTCCTGCTGTTCATGGGTGAACACGGTGGGTGCCATGTAGGTTATCGTTGGATGTCGTATAGGTGACGGACCCCTGCGCTGAGGTCCACAAACACCGACATGCCCTGGTGGATCCTGGAAGTGTGGAAGTGTGCTTGCATCCATATGCACATGTAACCTATAGGTTGCTTGCTACTTTGAGGGGAATTTAATTAAACCAAATTGTTTCCAATACAATTACCCACTCAATTAGGTATAAAAGAACACAGCCGAGGGTCAGATTAGCTTGTCAGTGCTGACTTAGGAGCTCACTATGCCACAGCAAGGTACCACAGCCCCAGTCCTAGGATCTGCCCTTTATCCCGTTGGCACTCCCTTGCTGATACCCACACTATCCACTCTGAGCAGTTCATCCACAGCAGTTCAAGGCATCAGCAGCAGGAGTCAGGTCAGAAAACCAGGGCTCCCGGGACTCACAGCAAAGCCCACCACAGACCAACCAATGGTTAGGACACCGGAGCCAGATGTGGACCCAGTCTGCAGTGTGGGCCCCACTGCTGAGTCCACACGTAGAGCCAGTGGGGGAGCCAAAGGCTGAGCAGCCTTGCCACAACGAGGCCTGCTATTTCCCTGGCCAGTAGCCTGGAATTAGAGTGGCCATAGTTACTCCCCCCTCCAGCCAAGACACCACCCAGCATACCACAGCATCAGCCTTTCACACTGGGCCCAAGCTAACAAGGGGCAAGTTGAGTGGATGATTTATTGATGCCTAGCTGGAGGTGCTGCTGGATGGTGTTGCAAAAGATTATGATTGATTGACTGGATCCCAATCCCACACAAACCCCAAAGTGATGCGGGAGCAGTTATGGTTGGAGATAGCCCACAACATGACAGGGCGGAGCCAGAACCCAAGCATGGTGACCAAGTCAAGAAAAAGTGGGACAACCTGAAGGTGGTGGTTTGGGAGAAACTCAGCACCAGACAGGCTGAGGGGTAAGTGCTGAACATCCATGGCTGCTTGTACAGGAAACATAGAACAACTCACTAAAGCCACCCTTCCCTTTTTTTGAGTCTTGAACTCTTCAATTTACCCATGCTGAGGAGCGAGTGTTGGGGATTCTCAGGGCCAGATTATGAGGGGGTACAAGGGGCACGAGCCCCGGGCCTCCACCACTTGCCCTGCAAAGGGTGCCTCCACCAACCTTTGGGTTATGGTTTGGTCCAGAAGGCTTTTCAGTCTTTAGTCCCGCTGGGACCAGGAACAAAGCTATCAGCATCAGTGGGGGCCCCTGGGTGCCTGGGCCTTTTTTTGTTTTTGCAAACCTGCACCCAAATCCACCACATGGCTGGATGGAGTATAGAGCTACAGTGATGGGTGGGTGCAGAGCTGTCAATCGGCGGCCGCTCGCTGCA
Organism: Gastrophryne carolinensis; assembly: GCA_027917425.1. Lineage (NCBI taxonomy): Eukaryota > Metazoa > Chordata > Amphibia > Anura > Microhylidae > Gastrophryne > Gastrophryne carolinensis. Next base: position 9,251,754 of record CM051234.1, read on the forward strand.
CATAAACCACCAAGCACAGCTGCTGGACCAGCTGGGCGACTGCACTACCCACCATCCAGAATGGCAAAGCAGTTCCTGAGTTCCAGAGTACCCAAGCAGCATGCACCCGCACAAGGATGGGACAAGGGACTCAATCGGATGATCTAGTAAGTAGGCGGGTGCCAGGCAACCACTGATCAGTTACTTGGCTGGACTATTATTTTAAAGAAAAAAATACTGTATCTGGGGCCTCCACCAGATTTTGTGCCCAGGGGCCTCCACCACACTAAATCTGACCCTGGGGATGCTCCACCCCAACATCTACTGGAGGATGTTGGGCACCATGGACATCGATAGATGGTATGTGCCCCCCAGTGGTAAGACTTATTAGCAAATTGTAAACAGGCCTAGGGGGGAGTAGGCCAACCAAACTCACCACCAACCAACCTTAATTCCCACATACACAGCAAACTTTGAGGGCTTTTCCGCACAATAAATGTTGTGTGACTACACACACCAAGGGTATTAGGCAACCTTTATATGTAACCCTTAATATGGGTGCGAGCAGGCCACAATTTGGGGACACACGTCGAGGTGGGACCCAGTGTGTATCCCTAGGGATATTTAAGGTCCACATATACTGTTAATAGGAAACTACCAGTGCATTTACCCTGAATTTGCAGCAACCCCCGCAGCCAGCATCACCTCTTCCCAAAGATGCGCCACCTCCAGCCACAGCTGGCCCCTCTGGCTACCACCAAAACATCAAGGCCAGGCCCACCCACCAGACAGCCACAGAGGGAGTGGAGTCCAGACAGTGATGAGGTAAATGAGTGAGCTTAATAATCAAAGGCCAAGGGGCAGGGTGGAGGAGGAGGGTAAAGCCAGGGTAAAGTTTGGGGCCCTGGGGCACTCTGAACATCTGTATGAGACCCCCAATATTATCTAAACACTTTCACCAACTGCTGGCACCATGAACACTGGCCATCACCACTCCTCCCTGCAGCTCCAACTTCATTCTGCCAGTAGAAGCCCCAACAGCTCCACAGAGCGCTCAGGAAGAAGACAGCCCTGGCCTGCAACCAGACGTCAGCTGTAAGGTGACGGAAAGGTGGTGCCAAATCATGGAGGAAAACTAGTGAGCCAACAGAACCACTTTTAGGCAAAATGCCAATAAATATTTTAAAGTAGTATGACGGACAACCAGTTTGCTCCATGAAGACCTGGCTGCAGTGGTTGTGGTAGCAGCAGTGTCACCACCAGCAGATGGAGATGCTGGTTGGGCCTCTGGTGGACCAGGTTGCCCTTCAAAGGCTGGATGCCAACCAGGCTGTCCTTCAAAGGCTGGAGGCCAATTAGGTTGACCTTCAAAGGCTGGAGAGACTTAAGACACGGCAAGCCGCAAACAGCCAAAGACGGGCTACATCCCCCTAGCCAGGCATTCTGACCTTTGGGTTGTAGGGGGTCCCAAAGCTTTAGTTTTTTATGTATTATTTCCATTCACAGTTGTGCCATAACTCAACAACTTGTGGCCATTAACGTGTAATTAGAGAATAAATACCAAAAATCCTGGTCTGATGAAGTGGGTGATGTGCCCACGGAACGCGTGGCTCCTGGTGTGGTTCCCCTTTGAGATGCCTAATATTATATACAGGTGATTATATTTTCATTGGTGAATAGAGTAGATTGATATGTTTATGAGTTGTTATGGTTGGGAATATTCATTCTTAATTGATTGTTTGACTAGTAGCACTTGCACTTTATAAATGTATAGATTTTGTAGTGATCCGGATCATAGGCATGATTTGCACATGTTTAGTTGCACTGTTGGAACAATTTGTTGAATGATTTAGCACATATATCTAGGCATTTGATATCAATTAGTGTGGTGAGACTCTCCCCATCGCCTTAAGGGATTTTAATATGTTGAGTGTATTGTATGAATTGATTACAAATATGTAATTAATAAAAATGTATTTTTTGATCAATTTATGAGTTGAGAGTGCCTCCCTACATGCTTTTTTTGTTCCTAGTTGGCCAGTGAGCCACCTCTGCCAAGCCCTCTAAGCTTTCATGGGGCCCCCTCACCCGATCAGGTGTGGGAATGGCTATTACTCTACGCAGCGGTGTGGAGGGAATGGATATCTGATGCCTGAGTCCGGGACGTTGTTTTTTTCAGGATACAAGTTCGAGTTCATGATCAGGCCTTCGCAGGTTTGTGACTTCCAAGCCTTCCAAGGAGTTGTAGTACCTGTGCCCCCCTCAGAGAGGGGCTGTGGCTTCTACTCAATACTATTCCTTATCGCCAAGAAGGCCAGGCCGTTTGACCAATCCTGGATCTCCAGAATCTAAACAGTTATGTTTGGTTGCAGAAGTTCTCTAAGGAGACAGCACTGTTCGGACTGTCCCCTGCCTTGCAAGTGTTCACGAAAGGGCTGGTAGTGCTTCCATATCATATCACCTTTTTGGTGCTGCGTGAATTTAAAATGCTGTTTCATGTAAAACAGGTTTTTTTTTTGCATAAGGTGGTCTCTCCCATCTTAATCAGGAGATAGTGCTACCCTTCTTGTGCCCATGCCCCACTCTCCAAAAGGAGCGACTCCAGAGTTCCCTGTGTGGTCAGGGCATTAAAGTATTACTTGGCCACAACTCGAGAGGTACGTAAGACAAATGTCTTGTTCGGAGTCTGTTGGCTGGCAGGTCCTCTCTTAGCAGATGGATCAGGCAGGTGGTCATACAAGCCTATGTCTGTAAGGGGTAGCTGGTCTCTCCCTTCCATCTTAATCAGGAGATAGTGCTACCATTATTGTGCCCATGCCCCACACCCCAAAAGGATAGACTCTAGAATTCCCTCAGTGTGGTCAGGGCATTAAAGTATTACTTGGCCACAACTCAAGAGGTACATAAGACAAATGTTTTGTTTGAGATCCCAGAAGGGCCAAGGAGGACCCTGGCAGCTTCCATGTCCTCTCTTAGCAGATGGATCAGGCAGGTGGTCATACAAGCCTATGTCAGCAAGGGGTAGGAGGCACCCTTCCGGGACACCACTCACTCCCCCAGGGTGATTGCCGCATCTTGGGCTTTGCAACACTAGATGTTGGCTGAACAGGTCTGCAAGGTGGCAACCTGCTCATCTCCCCACTGCTTCACCAAGTTTTGCAGACTTGATGTCAGGGCATTTGCCCATACTGCTCTAGGGCGAAAGGTATTGCAGGCGGTGGTGAACCCCTCTCCAGGGGTCTAAGCTTGAAGTGTCAGTGCCATTGTTCTTGGTTCCACCCTTATTGAAGGTACGGCTTTGGGATGTCCTGCACGTTGCTACTGGTAGTGTCCTGTAATAGTAGAGATGAGAAAAAGTGAGATTTGTGTACCAGTAGCAACATGTGGGTTAATCTCAGCCATAGGTGGGGACTGCAAGATAGAAAAAAAAACTAGCTCCTCATGGCCTATATAGGGCAGGCTGTGGCAGCGTCTCCTCACTTAATAAAAAAGCAGTTCAGCAACAGCCCGGGAGGGGCGTAGACTAACCTTTATGTAATGTATGCAAGCAGAAATCAGTGCAACAAAACTAAAACCATGTAGAAGGCATCAATCACTAGCGACACAGTCATAACACAACAGAAGGGCGGGTGTGGTGCCCCGATATGGAAGAGGATGAGAAAGGAAATTTACAGGTGAGCAGTATTCATGGTGGATGGGTACAAAAAGGGTTGTGGTCAATAATTTATGTGTCTAGGCATTGTAAGCCTCTGAGGACTATTGGCACGAACACAGTGAAAACACAGGGGGTTAGTTCAAATGATTTATTGTCTCACTGGAACAAATCCAATCAATTATCATTCGCCTTCAGCAATGGTCAGTCTCTATTGGCCATACAGACATACTCATAGTATGGATGTTCTGCCCAGGAACAGGACCTTCTGGCTTCTACACTGGGGAGTTCCTTGTTCAGTCTCTCTATGGGCCCTTCTGCACAGGCACCACCAACTGTGGTTTTGGCTGTAGGCTCCACAAGGCCCAGCCTTCATGTGGGCCCCAACACAGCCCACCCCTAAGTACCTCCTGCACCCTCTGCCTGGCCCAAATAACTGAATTAAACCTCTTGTCTGCCATTTTGGCAGCCACCTCTACAGCATACAGGAGTGTCATGATTTGAAAGGTGCCTTTAGTGGCATCTCATTGGCCAATATTTTTATACCTCCTGGACATTCAATAGAAGTAGAGCACAAAGTAGATTCATACAGGAACATGGAGGCCTACCCAGAGGAATCCTGACTGCTGTATTCGTTTTACAGATTAAAAAAAAATATGATTTGAAAATAGTTTTTATTTTGCTGCTAAATTTTCCTAAGATCAGCTTTATAAACTGACAGTAACTGTACTGATAACACACTGACACCGATACCTGCAATGCCTGCACAGCCTACATACATTGAATTCACCGTATGGCACACAGAGTGCAGAAGAGAATCTATTGAATGATTAGTTAAGCCTTCTAGTATGTTCTCTATGATCATTGTCCTAGGCTCAGCCTATGGAATAATCCTGTGCACAGCATCACCATGTATCCTGACACCTAGCACACCTTTCTTTCTGTATCAGTATTACCAGGAAGGAGATTTTCTTATTAGTGGATTGTTTAGTGTGCACATGAGATATTATCTCCCACATTCCTATGAATCATTTGCACCAACGATGTTGTGTGAACTGTAGGTCTTGTTTTTTATGCTACTAGTCCTCCAAAAAGTCACTATATAATAAATGTCTTATGTAACAACTCACCAACCAATTCACACAGTAACCTGCCAGTATACAGACACTCTGTATGTTACCTGGCTGTATACAGACACTCTGTATGTTACCTGGCTGTATACAGACACTCTGTATGTTACCTGGCTGTATACAGACACTCTGTATATTACCTGGCTGTATACAGACACTCTGTATGTTACCTGGCTGTATACAGACACTCTGTATGTTACCTGGCTGTATACAGACACTCTGTATGTTACCTGGCTGTATACAGACACTCTGTATATTACCTGGCTGTATACAGACACTCTGTATATTACCTGGCTGTATACAGACACTCTGTATGTTACCTGGCTGTATACAGACACTCTGTATGTTACCTGGCTGTATACAGACACTCTGTATATTACCTGGCTGTATACAGACACTCTGTATATTACCTGGCTGTATACAGACACTCTGTATGTTACCTGGCTGTATACAGACACTCTGTATATTATCTGGCTGTATACAGACACTCTGTATGTTACCTGGCTGTATACAGACACTCTGTATGTTACCTGGCTGTATACAGACACTCTGTATGTTTCCTGGCTGTATACAGACACTCCGCATGTTACCTGGCTGTATACAGACACTCTGTATATCACCTGGCTGTATACAGACACTCTGTATGTTACCTGGCTGTATACAGACACTCTGTATATTTCCTGGCTGTATACACACACTCTGTATGTTACCTGGCTGTATACAGACACTCTGTATATTATCTGGCTGTATACAGACACTCTGTATGTTACCTGGCTGTATACAGACACTCTGTATGTTACCTGGCTGTATACAGACACTCTGTATGTTTCCTGGCTGTATACAGACACTCCGCATGTTACCTGGCTGTATACAGACACTCTGTATATCACCTGGCTGTATACAGACACTCTGTATGTTACCTGGCTGTATACAGACACTCTGTATATTTCCTGGCTGTATACAGACACTCTGTATGTCACCTGGCTGTATACAGACACTCTGTATGTTACCTGGCTGTATACAGACACTCTGTATGTTACCTGGCTGTATACAGACACTCTGTATGTTACCTGGCTGTATACAGACACTCTGTATATTACCTGGCTGTATACAGACACTCTGTATATTACCTGGCTGTATACAGACACTCTGTATGTTACCTGGCTGTATACAGACACTCTGTATGTTACCTGGCTGTATACAGACACTCTGTATATTACCTGGCTGTATACAGACACTCTGTATATTACCTGGCTGTATACAGACACTCTGTATGTTACCTGGCTGTATACAGACACTCTGTATGTTACCTGGCTGTATACAGACACGGGGAGGCCGATTCATTAATAGCGCCAGGTAGCAACAGATGAGCGACTGAAGTATGGCGCTATGAGCACCGCTAGCGTACACCGTGGGCGGTAGCGATTCGCTATAGCAGGCCTCCTCAGTCGCTACCTGGCGTTGTTGGGAACAACGCCTACATTGCTGAATATGATGTTTGAGCTCAGCTTTGTAGGCGCTGTCATTTTGACCACGCTATTCAACACAGCGCCTGCGCTTTGCTTTGCTGTTGGCTTGAAATCAATGTTAGTACCTTCAGAAGTAAACACATTGCAACATGTTTCATTTTATGTTTTTTATTTTGGTTTTAAATGTTTTGCTAATTAACTTAAATTTATGAAAAAAACAAAAGGAATTTTCAGGATGATTCTCGGGGTGCCTGAAAAAGAATAAAAAGTGCAGTTAGTATTTATATTTAATGTGGCTTTTTCGCTGTAAAAAAATAATGCATTAATTTGTTACAAACATTTGGGTCCAACTTGCACAACAACCCTAATTGTTATGTTGTTCAGCTTCCACCCCCCCTTATAGTGGTTTGGGTCATCTTACTCCCCCCTTATAGTGGTTTTGCTCATCTTACACCCCCCTTATAGTGGTTTGGGTCATCTTACTCCCCCCTTATAGTGGTTTTGGTCATCTTATACCCCCCTTATAGTGGTTTTGGTCATCTTACTCCCCCCTTATAGTGGTTTTGCTCATCTTACACCCCCCTTATAGTGGTTTTGGTCATCTTACACCCCCCTTATAGTGGTTTTGGTCATCTTACTCCCCCCTTATAGTGGTTTGGGTCATCTTACACCCCCCCCCTTATAGTGGTTTTGGTCATCTTACACCCCACTTATAGTGGTTTGGGTCATCTTACTCCCCCCTTATAGTGGTTTTGGTCATCTTATACCCCCCTTATAGTGGTTTTGGTCATCTTACACCCCCCCTTATAGTGGTTTTGGTCATCTTATACCCCCCTTATAGTGGTTTTGGTCATCTTACACCCCCCCTTATAGTGGTTTTGGTCATCTTACTCCCCCCTTATAGTGGTTTGGGTTATCTTACACCCCCCCTTATAGTGGTTTTGGTCATCTTACACCCCACTTATAGTGGTTTGGGTCATCTTATACCCCCCTTATAGTGGTTTTGGTCATCTTATACCCCCCTTATAGTGGTTTTGGTCATCTTACACCCCCCTTTATAGTGGTTTGGGTCATCTTACACCCCCTTATAGTGGTTTTGGACAAATTATGATTGGAGCCAAAAAAAATTTGCCCTGTAGTGCAGTACTTGGATTAGAGTGAAGGGTAGTTAGCTTACCGCAAAAAAAGAAGTGATCATGCTTTCCCTTAGCTCATTGCCAGTCTGGGTGTCCTCACTTCTTTCTGTGGCCAAGTTGGGGATTTCGGGCACCAGTGCTGTCTCTTCAGGGGATTGTATTCTGTGGCATATACAAATGTTGTGGAGCACACAGCAGGCGAGGATGATCTTGGAGACCTTTTGTGGACTGTACAGCATCTCTCCTCCTGGGCGTGCCAAACAGAGAAAGCGTGCTTTCAGCAGGCCGATGGTTCGTTCCACAATGCTTCGGGTTTTGCGGTGTGCTGCATTGTAGCGTTCATGGGCAGAGGTCTGTGGGCTTCTGACCGGAGTCATCACCCACGTTCTCTGCCCATATCCCTTGTCCGCTGTGGAAAAAACACAAGGAGAGAGACAGCAATTAGTACTAGTACATGTTTTGGTTTTCATTTTTAATAATTTCGCTTACTAGGCCACATATTTTAGGCCAAATACTTTGACATGGTTAATTATTTACCCAGTAGCCAGCCAGCTGGCATTTCGTTGTTCTCAAACTTCCGGCACAGGACTGTCCGCTGCAGGACGTAAGAATCGTGGCATGAGCCGGGGAACCCCGATCTCACCGCCCGCAGCTTCATTTCGTGGTCACAGACCACCATGATGTTAATAGAATGGAATTGCTTCCGGTTTCGGAAATACAGCTCCTGTGCACGGGGAGGGCGGAAAGGTATATGTGTACCATCAACGCACCTTAGCACATTCGGGATCCCTCCCATTAGATAGAAGGCATGTTTTATTTTGGCAACCTCATCCTCAGGAAACTTGATGTAAATTGGGATCAAGTCACAAATCGCCAGAACTACCTGGATTAATATGCGGCTCATAGTAGCCTGGCTGATCCCGCTGAGGAGGGAAGAGGTTGCCTGGAAGGTCCCTCGTGCCAAAATGTTCAAAGTGGCACACAGGCGTACTATGCCTGGAATGGATCGAGTGCGTTTGGTGGATGGCTCGATTTTGTGCTTAATCTGATCATATAGGGACTGTAGTGCAGCACGATTCAGACGGAAGCGGCTCCTGATCTGCTCGTCACTTAAGTCCCATACTGAAAGGCGGATTCCAAAGGAGCGGGCTGCCCTAAGCCTCACAGCACCCCCCTCCCTGTCCTCCTGCTCTTCCAGCATACGCATACATCCATCCACCCATACCCCATACATCACCCTCTTATCCATCACACACTCAACAGATATACAAAATCAGCCAAACAAAACCAAAAACCACAAACACACCACACACACAAACAATCACACTCCTCACACACTCACTACAATGCAGCTCACCACAAAACCAGAAGTATAGTGGTCCAAACCACCAGCCTGCTGAAAAACAGCTTTCTAAGTTAGGCACAACCAAGAGGGGAGTTGCTGCACAGCCCACAAAAGGCCCCAAAATCAAGCCTCACTTGCTGTATGCTCCACAATATTTGCATATGCCAACAAAATCAATCTCCTAAAGAAACAGCACTGATGTCAGAAATCACCCAACAAGCCACAGAGAGTGAGGACCAAACCCAGCCAGACACTCAAATGAGCTAAGGGAAACAAGCACCACACCACAGCCTTTGCCACAGTGTAACAATACCAGAAGCGGAGTACGCACGCGAACGCTAGTAGTGCTACTAGCGTACGTGAGCCTAAACTTGCGTGCATTAACGGACATGGCAGAAAATTCTGTGGTGGGCCAATGAAAGGTAAGCTGCTGTTTATTTAAATAGCCGTTAGTATAGCCACATGTCACAAGTGTTTAACCCTTTAAATGCCAAGCACGTAGTTTCTACGTGGTTGCTTCTCCTACCGTTAAGTGCCAAGCACGTAGAAACTACGTGCCTGGCATTTCCCCCAAACAGTTAAAAAATAGAAAAAAAAAATCACTTACCTCCGGTATCCTTGTGAAGCCTGGGGTCCCCTCTTCCTTGGGGGGGCATCCGATCGCCCCCCCGTCGTCCTCCGTCTTCGGGGGGGGGCCCGAAACCAGCCGCCCCCCCCCCCCCGTTTCCAGCGCTTTTCGCCGCTGTAAAAAAAAAAAAAAAAATAAAACTGTCATTTACTCACCTCCGCGCCCGAGCCTTCTTTCCGGGTCTCCTCTTCACCAGGGGGGGGTCCGATCCCCCCCCTGGGCTGCGCAGTCTTCAGGTGAGGACCCTCTTCCGGGTCCTCACCTCTTGTAATGGCGGCGATGGCCGCCGCCGCTTAGCCCCGCCCATTGTGGGAGGAGCGGGATGACGTCATCCCGCTCCTCCTATACCCCCTCCGAGCTCCGGCATCTGTCAGATGCCGGTGGTGATCGGAGCAGGGCGGATGTCAGGTGAGGAGGCTCCGATCGGAGCCCCCTCGCCTGTCACCCGCCCTGCGCCGATCACCACCGGCATCTGTCAGTGAAGTGACAGCGGCGAGGGACAGCGGCGAGGGACGTCGGATCGGAGGTGAGTATAGTGTAAAAGAGAAAAATAAAGATTTTTTTTTCTGTGTGTCAGTGTCATTTCTTTTACTATTAACCCCTTGTGAACTGGTAAGGGGTCCATGACCCCTATACCAGTTCACAAGGCTGGGGAGATGGCAAGCCACCTGCGCTAGCGGGTGGCTTGCCATTAACCCCTGGCACCCCCATTACCTGCCTCCCCAAAGGCCAGGGGGGGGCAGAAGAGCCCGGGCCCACATGGGCTATGTGGGCTCGTAGGCTGCAGGGTGGGGGGGCCACATAAGCTGGCCCCCCCACTCTGTGCCTACAAGCCCCCATAGCTGGTCCCGGGCTGGTTACTGTGGGTAAGGGGGACCCCACGTCAATTTTTTTTTTGATTTTTAAGGGTTTTTAACCCTTAAAAATAAAAAAAAAAATGGGGTCCGCCCCCCCTGGGAGGGGGGACCCTATGTCATTTTTTTTTTTGATTAACCCTTTGTAATCTGTCATCCAGCAGCTATAAAAGGCTTCTAGCAAGTGAGCAGAAGCCAGTGATCGCCGAGGGACAGAGTGCTCCAGGATGGATGGGAGGTGAGTACAGTGTAAAAAAAAAAAAAAAAATTAATAAAATATTTTTTTCTCAGTGTGTGTCTGTGTCATTATTTCCTTTTAACCCCTTGTGAACTGGTAAGGGGTCCATGACCCCTATACCAGTTCACAAGGCTGGGGGGATGGCAAGCCACCTGCGCTAGCGGGTGGCTTGCCATTAACCCCCGGCACCCCCATTACCTGCCTCCCCAAAGGCCAGGGGGGGGCAGAAGAGCCCGGGCCCACATGGGCTATGTGGGCTCGTAGGCTGCAGGGTGGGGGGGCCACATAAGCTGGCCCCCCCACTCTGTGCCTACAAGCCCCCATAGCTGGTCCCGGGCTGGTTACTTTGGGTAAGGGGGACCCCACGTCAATTTTTTTTTTGATTTTTAAGGGTTTTTAACCCTTAAAAATCAAAAAAAAAATGGGGTCTCCCTCCCCTGGGAGGGGGGACCCTATGTCATTTTTTTTCCCGATTTAACCCTTTGTAGTGTGGATGGTTTTTGTATTTTTTTTGTGAATGTTATAAAATACTTGTTTCAGTTAGGGGGGTCTCCTGGGCAGGAACGGGGGGCTACCGATAAATATGTGGTACCGTTCTAATCGGTAGAAATGGGGCTTTCACATGCAATATGATTTTCCTTAATAAAATACATTTTTTTTTTTTCACTTAATAATATTGTAAAAAAAAAAAAAAATTACAAACAAGACATTTCATGTTAAAGTCTAAACTCTGCTGCAAAAATATATATATATAATTTTTCTGAAAGTTACAGCAAAAATGGCGCAAAACATGTCGCAAAACATGACGCAAAATGGGGAAAATGGCCTGTCAACAGAGGGTGACAAAATCTCAAGTAGGCTGGCAATTAAAAGGGTTAATAGTACCTATGCATGTTGGGTATTGTTCTGTTCGGGGGACCTTGCGCTTTCAGACTTAGCTTGTTTTTTCTGGTTTGCATATTTATATTTTAGGAAAAGGTGTTTTTTATTCAGCTTTTTTATAAATTTTTTAGGGAAACCCTGCGCAACCAAAGAATTCTTTGAGGAATTAATTCCAGAAAGATGAGCCCACTACAACAAGCTGGGTACCCTTAAAAAGCTTAACGTGTGTACTTTCAGGGAATATATGGTTTATGGGGGATATTCCAAATGTAAAGGGTTGTTTTGGTTGAAAAATCGCAAGGTGCGCACTTTGTCTGCAGAGCTGAAATTTTCAAGTAAAATTACCGTTATGCGCATGCTTTACTTTGGGGTGTTTGGCAACTCTTCCCTTGACAGAACCTATGCATGTTGGGTATCGTTCTGTTCGGGGGATGTTGCGTTTTCAGATTAAACTTGTTTTTTCTTGTTTGTATATAGTTTTTTTAGGAAAATGTGGCTTTGATTCTGCTTTTTTATCCTTTTTTTAGGGAAACTCTTTGCAACCAAAGATTACGTTGAGGGATTACTTCCAGAAAACTATGGCCACATCCACAAGCTTGGTACGCCTAGAAAGCCTGAGGTGTGTACTTCCAGAGAATATATAGTTTGTTGGGGGTATTTCAAATGTAAAGGGTTGTTTTTCTGGAAAAACCGCAAGGTGCGCATATTGCATAGCATAGTTGTATTTTATCTGAAAATCTCCTAAAGCGCTGTTTCAGTTTGGGGGAGTCTCCTGGGCAGGAAAGGGTGTCTACCAATACATATGTGGTACCGCTGTAACCGGGAGAAATTGGGATTTCACACGCAATAAGATTTTATTGACAAACTTACATTTTTTATTCCAAAAAAAAACTACAATATGTAAAAATTTTTTTTTTTTTTTTTTTTGCACATATTTCACCCAAAAATATTAAGAATACACCTAACAAATGACAAACAAGACATTTCATGTTAAAGCCCAGACTCTGCTGAAAAAAACAATATATCATTTTCCTGGGAAATCCCTGGAAATCCCTTCAAAAATCACATTTGAACATGGGGAGCGCAAAATAGTGCAAAATGGTCTGGCAACAGAGTGTGACAAAAACTCCAGGTAGGCTGGCACTTAAAGGGTTAATATACATGAGTACATTGTTGGATTTGGTTGTGTGTTGTTTGGTTAATGAGGTCTGTAATTAGTTAATTGCCTAACACATATGCTTCAGTCACTGCAGTGGAGGTGTTGCTACAAGCACCTGGCCAGTATGTGTGAATCTATTAAGTGGACCTGTTTGAGATTGGCTGTTAGAGCACATAAAACCTGCCCAACCCAAAGAGAGTGCGATGCCATTCTGTAGTCTGCATGCGTGCTTGTTGGTTGTGTATTGGTGTGTGTGTGCAGCTACAGGATGGAGCCAAATTCAGGACATCTGCCGGCCACAGCAGGCCCAAGTAGGAGTGTGGTGAGTGCTGTGTGCAGACCTCCCTTACGGAAAAGGGCCCAGCCTGAAGGTGGTGCAGCACCCCAGGCTAAGCGCCCAGGTGCCAAGAGGGAGCCTGAATTTAATTTGGCGGAGAATAATAATCTTGTGCGCCTTACCCTTGCGAAATGGGAGCTGCTCTTTGGCTCCCAAAGCAAGTCTATAGGCAAGCAAGAAAGGAGCAAACTGTGGGATGCCATTGGTGAGGAGCTTAGTAGCAGTGCTCAACACCCACGTAGTGGCCCATCCTGCAGGAAACGCTTCTACACTTTGAGAGGGGCCCTTATCAAAAAGATGAATCACGATCTGGATGTCGAGAGTGGGACCATCCACGCTCCAAAGAGTACCTACAGGCCGTATGAGGAGATGCTGAATTGCAAAATTCCACTTGCTCGGCTGCAGGGTGTGGATCCTGGGGATGACACCACAGGTTGGACTGAAGGTACATATTTTCTGTCTATTTTGTGATGCTAATGTTAATGTATGTGATTTGCTTGGTCTCTTTCTGGCCAACTAACAGTAGGACCTGTGAACTAGTACATTATACCTCATAAATGTTTTACTTTCCTGTGTGTTGCTTTCTGCATAGGTGCACATGGTGCTGTCCAGGAGTCGGGGGAGGAGGAGGACACCCAAAATCCTGCCCTTCAGCCAACCTCCAGCCTAACCCAGTCTGCCATTGAAGGTATTTAACACTAATTTAGGGGCTGGTTGTTTTTGCCCAAAATGGGTGTGTAAGCACCTCAAACAATAGCTTGGACCACTGTTGAGGATTACTAATATGGACCTGCGGCCTAATTTCACGCCCACTTTAACCCTCACAGCAACTAACTAACAAGGCCCTAACATGTGTAGCTATGTGGGAAGGCAGAGATGTGTGGCCATATATCTGCATATACATGTGTAAGCCACACTGGCCTTGATTAGTGAATATTATTGAATGAGCTGCTCACACACACCTAAATGCATGGTTTATTTTGTGCCGCACATTACCAATGGCTAAATGTTTGCTTTGTTTTTGTTTAGCTGCCCCGCCATTGGCACCAGCATCTCCTCAGGAGCCAAGGTACTCTTTGGATGCCGGTAAGTGCATGTGTCAACCTTGCTTTAGCCGCTTTACCACAAGTGCATGTCTATCATTCCTCTTTTTGATTTGTAGGCCAAGTGACTGGTTCATCTTTGGACCCCACTTCCGATGTTGCAGGTCAACAGGACCCTGTTGGTGTGTATTGCAATAGATAATGTATCCTTTATGCTGTTTATGTTACACTGGTTCAATTGGGTTAGTCTAATAATCTACATGTTTGCTCTGTCAACTAGAAGATGCCTATTTTGAGTGCTTTTTCCATCCCCAGGGTCAGTCTAATAGTTTTTTGAGTGATTGCAATGCATTTTGTTTTGTATATTTAAAGTGGACCAACACCCACGGGTGATTGGCCCGGGAATCTATAAGATTCCTGGGCCGATCACCTCCCTCCCCGCGGGACATCCGAGATCGGGATGTCCCGCGGGGTGAAACCCCCCCAAACACCCCAAACTCCTTACCTTATCTTATCCTCCCTCGCGCCCCTCTAGGCGTGCGCGTGCCCGCGCCGGCCGTCTGCGAATGGACGGCGCGGGCGCGCGCGCGTCAAGAGGGACGCGCGGGAGGCGGCGGCGGAGGAGCCGCTTGTCCGTGGCTTGTCCGTCGGCGCTGGGAGTGGGGAGAGGTGAGTTTTTCGGGGGGTTCGGGGGGGTTTCACACAGCGGGGCACCCCGATCGGGGGTGCCCCACCGAAGTGGACCAAGACCCAGGATAGTCAAAATCCTGGGTGTTGGTCCACTTTAAAGACAAACATTCACCCAAGTAGTTGGAGGAATATTTAGAGACATTAATTTTGTCTTTTAGTTGGCCAGAATATCGGAAGTGGCTGTCCGGAAAGAGCCCTTCACGTTGAGGCTGCCAGAGATGAGGGTAATTTGTTTTGGCTTGATGATCTAGTATGTATTTTTGCTCTACTTTTGTTGCACTTTATTCGGCCAACTTGTGTTTAAACATGTATTTTCCAGGGCAAAGCTCGAGTGAGGGCCCCACTCCAGACATCTGGGAGATTGCGGGTATGTGTAATTTTAGCAATGTGTCTGATCTTATTTGGCCCAATTATTGCCTTATTCCTCTTACATACATGTTAGCAATCTGAGTTTCCAAGATACCTTTTGGCTAGTGTGGAATCTTGCACTTTGTGGAGGTATGGCCTCGAAAGGCTACCCATGTTACATTTGAGTTTGGTCCACTGACCTACTAACCTGACTTTCCTGTTTAGCATATGCCAACTTGCCGGAGCTTTCGGATGTTGATTTGCCCCTCTCTGGCAGCGATACCCCGCTCCTACCTGTACCGGACGACACGGAGGTAACATGGATGATTTAGAGGACCAATAACCACATTGCCATGTTCGTGGGTAGGCGATGAACCAACATGTCACATTTCCTTTCTTGGTTGTTTTGGCAGGAGGCGGGACCAGAACCCCAAGCTGGGACCTCTTCGCAAGTGCCATGAGGCTAAGCTTCAGAGGCTCAAACAAGGGTAAGTTGTATTGTTACAGTTTGGGCAAATGATTTTGAGGGGCATAGCTGCATTTGTTCTGTTTGACTAAAATGTTGTTTTCTATTTTGTTAGCCTCAAACCAGAGCAAGAGGAGGTGTGGCAACAACCAGTCATGATTTTTATGAGCTAGGGGTCCGGATGCTGGAGGACTACAGTCGCCAACAGCCGCGTGATGGAACTAATGAGCGCATTGCGGCGTTGGAACATCAGGTGCTGATGTGTCAGCAACAAAATGAGGCCCAGCAGCGCCAGATAGACCAGTTGCTCAAAAACCAAGAACAACAACATAACCAGGAACTTGGTCGCCTCGCCAATCTGATGGAGCAATCTCTCCAGCGCCAGGAAGAATGTCTCCAGCGGCAGGAACAAAGTTTGTTGTTGACACAACAGCTCATACAACAGCAGTCTATTTTTTTTTACTGCACTGTTGGCCCCCAACACCGCCCCTAGCAATGACTCCCAACCTCCCCGGCCACCCAGCCAAGAATATTAATTTGTTTGTGGTTGTAATTTTTTTTGGCAAATAGATTTCATTAACCCACCTCTAAATTGTGTTTTTCATAAGACATAGCTAAGAACACAGTCAGGGATGAGTATCTTGATCTACATATGTAAATGTAGGCCAAAATTAATGCCACACATTTGTGACCATAGCTTACTATGGTTTACACATTAAATGGCTACAAAGGTATGGCAAAATTTAAACACAAATGGGTTTGTAGACACTTAAACTATGCTTGGCAAGGCACAACACACTGTAATTAGCAAAATAGAAAAATTTTAATAAGAAAGGTGGGAAACAGGCCCAACATTTGCCCACAAAGTGGCTAAAACCAGGGGCCAGGCTTCACCCCACCCTAACGCCGCCTCTTCTTGGCCAGCAGCATAAGGCGAAGACGCCGGATCGACCGCCACAGTCTGCGATGCTGGTTTTCACAAGCTGTAGAGATTAAAAAAAAAACAGATTTAATAAATGGAATGTGACCTCAACAGACACAGATGTAGCAATGTAATGTCAGGGGGTCCAATTAGCTGACGCTCACATTAACATTGTTGGCCACTGTGCCCTTAGGTGTTAGCATTATATGAGTACTAGTGGCTGGCTTAAATGTGGCCACCACATCCCAAGCATACATTTACTCTTAACTCTTGGTAATCAAAGAAGGTATAAGTCCCAGTGTGGACATTTTTTTTTTTTTAATCATAGTTTTTATTAGAATAAACTCTGGAGAAAACAAAGCAGCTTAATCTTACAGTCAGAGCGTATTCCAAACTGCGCAAGAGGCCATAAAGGAGCGCCATTGGTTAACAATCATCCAAAGAGTATGACCATTATAAACAAAATAGTAACAAACAGTAGGAAAAATTGTCCAAGAAAATAAAGAGAACAATTCTCAATCATCATCAAAAGAAGGGCCATCGAGAAAAAATGGATAAAAGATGCGCAGAGTAGAGGGAAAGAAGGGGAGAAATGGAGAAATAGAGAGGGAATGTAAAAGGTAAGGGGTGGGTTCCAGGCCTTCGTTCATTTCTCAGGTAGGAGCATGGCGGGGTTCTATATTGTGAGGAGAGCACAATTAAGACCTCCCGGATGAAAATGAGAAATCCAGCCTTCCCAGGTGGATAAAAAGGGGGCAAAATCACCTGTTATCATGGCCGCCATCTTCTCGAACATCATAACTTCGTTGACCCGGGTGATGAGACTTCCCTTGGGAATGGCTGGTCTCTTCCACGATTGAGCTATAATCAACTTGGCTGCCGTGTTAATGTGCCTTATGAGGCCAAACTGAGAATTCGTGCAGTCTGGGGGTTTCAGGTTAAGAAGGAACAGCTGAGGGGATAGGGTTAGTTTCAGCCCTGTTACCTTATTAATGATATAAAGGACTCTGGTCCAAAATTGGTTTACTACCCTACAATCCCACCAAGTGTGCAAATAACTACCAGGGAGCCCGCAGCCTCTGAAGCACACTTGCGAGTATGAGGGGCAAAATTTGTGGATTCTTTGCGGGACAAGGTACCACCGAAGGAGGACCTTGGTGTTGACCTCCTGCGCACCAGCATTAAGGTAGCCTAGGAAGGAGTGTTTCCATACCGCCCTCCATTCCCCATCTGTTAGGGTCAAATTCAAATCATCACTCCAGCAAGCTGTGTGTTTCGGAGGTATCGCCTCCTCCGGTTCAGAAAGTAGTTTATAGACTGACGCAATCACCCCTTTACCCATGGGCTGCTCTAGACAGAGTCTCTCAAATGTCGTGGGAAGAGGAGGTGGAGTACCAAGTTTGCACTTGGACCGGCCGTAATGATTGATTTGCGAGAAGCGAAGGAACTCCCTTCCCGGCACGTTGTAAGAGGATCTCAATTCGGCAAAAGAGAGCATACCCTGTCGCGAAAAGAGATTCTGGACTCTGGTGAGATTATGGCTCCTCCACCACTCAAACGCCGCCGGTTCCAAAAAGCCCGGGGGGAATTCTGGATTGCCAAGGAATGAGAGAAGTGGGCAATGCGGCGAGGTTAGATTCCCCCGCTTCTTGTTAGCCCTCCAGATTCTGAGAGAATGATTTAAAACGGGATTGGAGATTTTCCCACAGACCGCGGGGGGGAGCCACAGCAAATTGTGTATGGAGACCGGGGAGCAATACGACTCTTCAATATCCACCCACAAAGGTCTATCACTTCCCCCATGTAGGACCGTCAATTGGGCAATTTGACAAGCGTTGTAGTAGCGCGCGAGATTAGGGACACCCAATCCTCCTTTTTGTTTTGCTCTATAAAGCGTTCCACGGTCGACACGCGGCCTACCCCCCCCCCAGATGAATTTGTTCAGGTCTGATTGGAGATGTTTCAGAGCTAAAGCCGGTACGGAAATCGGCAACACCCGAAAGAAATAAAGTAATTTGGGAAGCCACAACATTTTTACTGCAGCAATCCTACCAAGCCAAGAGAGATTTAGTTTGGCCCAGTTACCTAGGAGGGATCTCAAGGTCTTAAAGATGGGAGGGTAGTTTGCCCCGTATAGAGAGTTATAATCGGATGTCAGCTGTATCCCTAGATACTTAATGAGCCTTTCCTGCCAATGAAAATCAAAGGAAGCCTTAACTGTACGCAAGATTCTGTCGGGTAGGGAGATGTTAAGAGCCTGAGACTTGTTGGAATTAATTTGCAGGCCCGAAAGCCTCGAGAAGGAATCAAGATCTTTGAAGAGGTTCGGGAGAGATATGACCGGGTCCTTGATCACCATAAGGATATCATCAGCAAACAGTGATACCTTATGTTCGTAGCCTCCCACCTCAATGCCTGCAATACCACTATTGGCCTGGATAAGTCTAGTAAGGGGCTCAATGGCTAAAGCAAAGAGGAGGGGGGAGAGGGGACAACCCTGTCTAGTGCCCCTACCTAGAATAAAGCGGTCCGAGGAGTAACCTGAATATCGTACGAACGCCCCTGGGTTGGCATAAAGGGATGAAATCCAGTTCAGAAAAGACGGGCCCAACCCCCATTTATTAAGCGTAAAATGCAAATAGTCCCATGCAATAGTATCAAACGCTTTGCGTACATCTAGTGCCAACAACATAGTATGATAGCCTTCCACCTTGGAGCGGTGAATAAGGTTGGCGATCTTCCTAATATTATCTCCAGCTTGACGTTGTGGCATGAAACCCACCTGCTCCTTGGATATGAGCAGATTGATAAACCCGTTGAGCCGTGCCGCCAGTATTTTTGCCAGAATTTTAACATCGACATTCAGCAGAGAGATAGGCCTAAAATTAGACCATACTGTGTCATCTGTGTTAGGTTTGGGAATCATACTAATCGCTGCTGTGAGCGAGTCAGAACTCCAAGCGGCTCCCTCACTTAGAGCGTTAAAGGCTGACGTCAAGTGCGGGGCCAAAGTTTGGCTAAACTTTTTATAGTAGAGCGTTGTGAAGCCGTCGGGGCCTGGCTGCTTACCAACCTTTAAAGATGTTATGGCTTCCTGCACTTCAGCAGATTCCACGGGCCTATCGATGGACTCCTTAGCATCTGTGGGAAGAGCGGGCATGTTGAGTTGGTCGAATAGTTCCTCAGCTTTACCTACATTAAGGCACGACTTTGATTTATAGAAGCCCTCCAGATGCTTGGAAAAAGTAGCCACAATCTTTGCTGGGTTACTAGAGAGAGTACCCTCTGCTGTCCTAATACGTACCGGTTTGGGTCTTAGTGCGATACCCCGAATCCTTTTTGCGAGAGGAGTATTGGGTTTATTACTCGTTCTATACCAATGAAACTTAGATTTGTTCAGTTGGCGAGCCGCTTCGCCAGATAAACATAGGTTTAGCTGACTAGATACCTGGTTAAGGCGGATCCTATTCTGTTCAGAGAGTCGGTTTTTGAACTCAGTCGAGGCTACCTGGTAGGCATCGGTTAAGACCATAAGTTTCTCTTTGTATAACGCTTTACGCCTGGCAGATTCCTGCATTAACAACCCTCTGATCACAACCTTGTGTGCCTCCCAAAGCGTGACGTTTGAGGTTACTGAGCCTTTGTTAAGGCGGAAGAACTCCTGAATCCCCGAGCGAACCCTCTCCTGAAAAGCCTCATCAGCCAACATTGGTTCATATAGTTTCCAAGACCTCTGAGGACCTCTCTGAGTGAGAGCCAGAAGGTCCACCGAGACCAGGTCGTGGTCAGACCAGGCTATTGGGACGATGTTCGCCCGGGAAAGCTGGGGTAGGGAGGATTGCTGCAGGAAAATGTGGTCTATCCTTGTGGACACCCGATGGGGACACGAGTAATGGGTATAGTCTCGCTTGGTCGGATTGGACTCCCTCCAAGCGTCCACCAGGCGGTGATGACCTAGTAAGGCCTGAAATGCTTTCCCGGAGGATCCACTCCTGGCAGCCGGAGAGGATCCGTCATCTGGTAGCCTATCCAGAGTGGGGTGTAGGGTCTGGTTGGAGTCTCCAGTGTGGACATTTATGTGTTTAGTCACAGCCAAACATCAGGGCCTAAGTCCTAACGAGTAAACTAGTTTGGCCAAGAATCTTAGAGGTCATGACCTAAGCAGGCCCATTTGGTTGGGTAGAAACCACAAATTGTCTCTATGTGGCAAACTCAAGAATGTGAGGCAACAATCAAGCATGCAGACATGCATGTAGGATTGTTGGCCAAACACATGTAACCTAGATGTGTGTTGCTTAAACACATAGGTACATTGTAAATGTCTGCAGAATTGACTATAAGACATAGGGTTCACAAGTCTTTAGGCATATGAAGTGGGATGTACTCACCATCGCAGCTGTGGCGGGGGCCCATGCTGCTGGCCGTCCCGGGAGGTGTGGTGGTGACATACACTGGGTCCGTCTGCGTGGCCACATCTGTCATGAGAAAGCAAAAGAGAAAAGCAAAATTAGTGGGCCAATGACACATGACTATTTGTCATCCATCTGGTTAGGGAGTCTGCAAAAACAAATGCTTGCATGGTTACACACATGTTGTCCGACATTAGCATATTTCCTGGTCCATGAGTTCAGGTAAATTATTTATGGTTGCAACATGGACACATAAAGATAATGTGCCAATAACCTTGTCAGTGCAATGCTAAGGACTAATTTGCAGTTGATTGAAGAATGTTACTAGTGTGCAACATGTGTTAGCCGGAGCAACTTAACCAAATAACACATTTGATAGCCCCCATCATGGTGTGGGCAGAAACATAGGGGTGGTTGCCATTTGGATTGCACGGTAGTGGGGTTTGTGATGTTAATGTACATTATCAAACCAGCTTGTACTATGGACCAGGAAACATGTGTCTGTTAAAAGTGGGCCAATACCCAGAATTGATACTATTCGGTGTTTTGGTCCGCTTTGGCAGAGCACAACAATTTGAGTGAGACACCGTCCGCCGCCGCTGCCTTCCGCACATCACTCCTCCAGTGTGTGTGCACGCGCAGCCCATTATGAAACAGAGAGCGCAGGCGCACACACATCTAGAGGGGCACGCAGGAGGCTGTGGCGGTGGCTTCTGCCACCCCCAATGAGGTAAGGAGTTTGTGGGCTTTTTGGGGGGGGGCCCTGGGTGAGGGAGGTGATTGGGCATGGAAGCTTCAAGATTCCATATACAATCAACAATGGGTGTTGGTCCACTTTAAGGAATGTCATAACATAGGGAATGTGAGGGATAACAACAAACACTTACCATGACTATGCCCGTGGAGAAGGCGTTGCCAAAAGGCCATGGAGGTGCCGCCTATATGATGCCCTGCAAATTAGAGAGGAATGGCAAGGGCTAAGTACAAATGGCCAGATGAAACCTGTCACAGACTAACAATGACAAAATTTGCACTCACCAGGGGATGATCCGCCACTTGAAGCCCAGGGAGGGCTCTGAGGAGGAGGCGGGGAGCCTCGGCTCCTCACACTCTGCTCCGAAGATCCCCCAGGCAAAGGGCCACCCCCTCCCTCTCACTCCCTGCTCCTTCAGGGAGTGTGGGAGAGTCCATTACTTCCACCCCACTTGGACTCCCCACTTGAGAGTGGCCCCTTGTCTGGTGAGACTCCAGAGTGTGAGGAGCTGAGGCTTGATCCTGCCAGCCCCCCAGCAGCACACTCCTCTGGGGCGTCATCCCCTTCCTCCCCTAGGTCCTCTAAATAGGAGCCGCGAGAGGGACCCTCCCCCGATGACTCCCCCGAGTCCGCCTGTCTGGTTCGGGGGAGGAATCCCTTCCCACGTTTCCCCAGGGGAGGACGCTTATCTGTGTTGAGGGGGTGAAAGAAAATAATTAATATTAATACCCCAAATGGACACAGCTTAGCAGATTATTTAACCAAAAGTATAAACATAGCATAAGCTTAAACTTACCTGATGCGTAGGCATCATATAGGCGGTACACGCCTTCAGGGTCCCGGCGCTTGAAGTCCGACCACTTCTGCTGGATAGCTCGGACACTGAGGTGGGTGTCGAAGCGCCGGGACACTGTTGCCTTCACCTCCATGGCAATTCTCTTCTTGCCCCCACGGGCATAGTCATATTGCTTTATGCAGAAATCCTATGAGAAATGAAAAACAAACACAAATCAATACATGACATCAGAACAATGGCATAAACAGTTATACTGAGAACAGATTAAAGTGGACCAACACCCTGGATTTTGACTATTCTGGGTTTGGGTCCACTTTGGTGGGGCACACCAATCGGGGGTGGGCCCCTGTCTGAAACCCCCTGGGAAGGCCAGAAATACACCACTGACCACGCTCCCACGTGACTGCGCCAGGCTAGCACAGCACTCTGCGCCGCTGTGGTATGCGCATCCAAGGCCGCTTGGACGTGCATACCAGCTCAGCTGCCTCTGAGCGCTGTAGGACGCGTGTGGCGTTTCACTCTAGCAGGGAGGGCACCTGCGGCGGCCATTAACAAATGTCCAGCGCGGGTGCGCACCCTGCTAGAGGGAAGCGCAAGACGCATCCACGGCTCACGCATGCAGAGATGGGACGGGGCTGAGGTAAGGTTTATGGGCCTCCAGGGGGGTTCATTCCCGCAGGACATCCAGATTTGGGATGCCCCGTGGGGAGTGATCAGATTGGTCCTGAAAACTAAGAGATTTCAGGGCCAATCCCCCCTGTGTGTTGGTCCAAGATAAACATACTCACTTTGACCACCTGGCCGTTTACGCGGCTATCCACCCTCTGACGTTTCGATTTTGCTGGCCCAGGAGGGGAAGGGGTGGGAGGAGGGTTAGGTGGGGGAGGTGGGGGAGGGGTGGTGGGGTCAGAATCAGAGGAGGAGCTGGGGAGGCGCAGAATCCGTCTCCTGGGCAGCATGGTGGATGGTGGAAACGCAAAGGAGGAAACAGGAACCGGATATGACCAAAGCTACAGGGAAAAAAAATAAATAAAAAAAATAACGCTCCGCGCACCAGGAACATGCTAATATCCGCTAAGTGCAAGCTAAGTGGCGGAAATAGTCGATTTACGTATTCAAAAAAGCTATTGGACTAAGCGCTAGTAATTTTTAGCTTTAGGTGGCTTTGAAACGCAAAGGAGGAAACCGGAACCGGATATGACCAAAGCAACTGGGTAAAAAATGTAAGAAAAAAAAAAAGCCCCGCGCACCAGGAACAAGCTAATATCAGCTATGTGCAAGCGAAGTGGCGGAAAAAGTAAATTTACGCATTACAACAAGCTATTGGCAAAGACGCCATTAATTATTAGCTTGATTTAGCTGGGTGTTCAAGATCCTGTAATGCATAGGTCCGAGAAACCCAAAAAGCTGGTTGCTTACAAATAACAATCTTATTCCTTCATAAAATAATAACACAATAAAACTATCCAACTACATGATAATGTGGCACACAGGAGAATGCATAACGGGTTGTTATGAGCTTGTACGCCTGAAGAAATCCTGCAGAATGTGGACATGCACGCTCACAACTACAGTGTATTCATTAAGAACGACTGGGGTCGCGGGAAGTGAATTCCAGGCAAATGGCAGAAGGGCACATGTATGAACAGCAAAGCGCAGCACAGCGCCGCTCGCGCCGCCACATAGCGAATCAAAACAGCGACTGCACAAACTCTGACCACCACAGATTCATCAAGGACAGGGCTGCCGAATAGCTTGGGCGCTGACAATTTCAATGAACGAACGTGAGCGCCAAACATGACTGACTAAAAAGTAGCTTTACAAGCCCCGTGTGTTGTGAAAACAAGCTATTTTGAGCCGAATGTGTTTTGTGGGAGGAGATGCATTTTAGATTTCACTCACAACATTCCAGTGTAAAAATTACAACTTTCATCTAAAAAACAATAAATAACAAGACAGATTAATAAAACATATCCCAAAAAACATGTGTTGAATTTTGTGTAAAAGACAAGAACACAAAAACCACTTAAAACAATCATTGCAGTGTCTGCCATTGAAATGTATGGGAGAGCGGCAGGGAGCGACAGGTCATACCTGGCGCTGTGATGGGATTAGCAGCGGCGCTGTTAGTTGCAGTCGGCTACATGATGAATCCCGCGCTAGCTGTCGCTCTCGTCGGCGCTAGCCTCATTTAGCTTGATAAATGCGTCAGTGTCGCCGACGCCGGGCGTACTTGAGTCGGTAGCCGCCGTTAGCTGGCGGGACCTGGCGCTCGTCAGACACTACCTGGCACTATTGCTTGATGAATAAGGCCCTTTGTATGTTACCTGGCTGTATACAGACACTCTGTATATTACCTGGCAGTATACAGACACGCTGTATGTTACCTGGCTGTATACAGACACTCTGTATGTTACCTGGCTGTATACAGACACTCTGTATGTTACCAGAAAGCGCCGTCCCTTTAAGGAGGGCAGCCCACATGACTGGCCTGCGCTCCGTCCGGAGGCAGACCAGCCATGGGGGAAGTGGTCACTGGGGGGAAGTGACCTCAAAGGGGGGGGGGAGTATAAAGGGACGTTTGTCCCCCTCCCCTTCCTCTTTGACCCCCGGCGTGGATGACGAGCGGTCTGACTGACGCTCGTCCACCCAGGCAAGTGACCATGGAGGCCCTTTTAGATGCGCTGCGCAGGGAGGCCGGGCGGCGAGGCGAGGACTGGGTGAGGAGCTTACTGCCCCCCCGGTCCGCCTTGCCGCCACCTCCCTCCCGCCCCCGACGGGCACGCCGGGCCATAGCCCGGCTTAGCCCGTCGCCACCCCCGGCGACACGCGCGGCGGGGGATGGACGCGGCGCCCGCCGCGCCTGCTGTTCCCCCCCTCCGTCCCCCCACCCCTCCCACCCCTCCCAATGCGTCGCGGCCCTCACCTGCGGGCCGTGGAAGGCGAGCCTCAGCTCGTTCTCGTCGGGGGGAGGCGGGTGCTCCAGCGCCTCCCCCGTGTTCCTCCGCCGGCCGCGCTCCGGCGGCGTGTGTTCGCCTCTCCCTCTCTGGGCAGGGAGAGGCTGCTGCTGCTGCCGGGGCGCAGGCTCCGCCCCCACATCACTCGGGCTCCCGGCCTGCGCGCCGGGGCTCGGGGCAGAAGAGGCCTGCCTCCCCCTCCCCTGTGGCTGGGGTTGAGGCAGGCACGTGGGGGCCGTCGGCTCCGCCCCCTCCTCGCTCTTCGGTGCGGCCCGAGCAGCGCTGCTCGGGCCGCAGGAGGTCTGCTGCTCCCTGCCGTTCCCGTGGGCGGGGAGCTGCGCCTCTGCCAGTACCCCCCCCGGCGGGGGGGGGACCATGCGGGCCCGGCGAGCTCGCTGCGAGCAGCCGGGCTCGCCCACAAACACGCCCCCTTTCCCCCCCTCCCCCTCCCCGCGTACAAGCCGGCGGAGGGGGCTCCTCTCCTCCTCCCCCCCCGCCCCCTTCCGCCAGGGTCCTCCACGGGGGTCAAGGCTCCGCTCCAATCGGAGCGGAGAGCGGCCGTGGGGGAGGGGACCCCCCCTCCCCCAGGTCTAGTAGTGGGGCCCCCGGCGTCCTGTGGGACGCCGGCGGGGGCTCCCAAGCAGCACACCACACACGCATACACCCCCTTTTCGCCCCCCGCGCTGACCCCCCCTTCTCCCATAGCGCATGCCCCCTGGCGGGAGCGCCGCCCCCTCACCCCCCTTTTTTCGCTCCGCTGGCGCCCCCGCCACACACCTTTCCCCCGGCGACACGGGATGCCCCCCTCCCCCCCATGGCTCCCTCGGCCTGGCGGGTCCCCGCGTCCCTGAGCGCCTGGCCCTTTGACCACAGGCCCCCCAGCCGGGGGAGCTGGTGCGCATGGCGTCCTCCCCGGCCCATTCCCATTTAGGTCCAGGCTCTGCGGACATGCGCGCATGCGGCCGGGGGCTCGGCTTCCCGGCCAGTACCGGCTGCTCGCCTCTCCTCTTTTCTTCGCAGGCGGTGGCCGACCAGGACACGGTGGCGGGCGGCACGGCGGTCGAGGCACCAGGAGGGTGGTTGGAGGCCAGCGGCAGCCGGGCAGGCGGACGGTCGGGGGCGGCGATTGGCTCCCGGGCGCCATCATCTTCCGGCAGCGTGGCGGCGGCACCAGGAACTGCGGTGGCGTCAGGATGTCCGGCGGGTAGCGGGCCCCTGGACCAGTCGGGCCCAGGGACTCAGGACTTGGATCGGCGCACGGGAGGACCAGGCGGCGGGAGCACCACGCAGGGTGAGCCACAAATGTTTGCTAATGTCATGTCAGTATCGCAAGCAGGGGATGGGGTGTCTGGGGGCATAGGTGCAGGGGTGGCAGGTTTTATGGCAGGGGTGAGGGAGTTGTTAGCCAGGTGGGACTCGGGGGAGTGCGGGGGGTCCAAGGGGGCGCCACAGGGGCCGGCGGCAGTTTGGGCACCAAGGTTGCCGGGGGCGACAAGTGGCGCCGGGGGGGGTCTCTGGGACAAGGGGCGGCGCAGGTAGATATCGGGGGGGGGGGAATGCTGAAGATACGGGTTTGGGCGAGCTAGGGGGGGGGGATAGGTCCCTACCGATTTCGGATTCGGCCAAGGGGAACACTTACGTGTGTTTCGAGGGTCCTCTTGGAGGGCACCTAAAACAGGAAGTGAGGGAGAAAATATGGCGCAGGGAGTACGTGGATATATTTACGTTGCTGCCCTTGGAGCGTTTTGGGTTTGAGGGGTGGGAAAAAGGGAGGGAGTACCGGAAGGAAGAGGATGAGGATAGGAGGCGTTTTCGGCTGATCCCGAGGACTTTCGGGAATTGGCTGCAGGCGTTCGCTATACTGGCGAGCGTTATTGGGGAGAGGAACCCAGAATACTGCTCGTCGCTTTTTTGTTATCTGGACGTCATTTGGGAGGCTCACCGGGTGTATGGGGGCTTGGCCTGGCTTCGGTACGACGAGCAGTTCCGGCAACGGATGTCGGTGAGTGAGAGGTTGGGGTGGGTATACCCAGCTGCCGGGGGGGGGGGATCATCCCCCTTTCAAGGGGCCGCCACTTCAATGGGGTCGGGAGGGGCGGATTTGGCCAGGCGGGGTTTGTGCTGGGCCTTCAATGACTCCTTCTGCAAATGGGGGCCCACGTGTAAATTCCGGCACGAATGTTCAGGCTGTGGAGGGAGCCACTCAGCTGGGAGATGTTTTAAGAAGGGACGGGGGGGCGGCCGCAGAGGGGCCGAGGGTATTGGAAAAGGGGGTATCTCCGGTGAAAGGGGCAGAGATGGGCCCCTGGCTAAGTAAGTACCCTGATCAAGGGATGGCGCGTTTGCTGGGTGAGGGCTTCGAGTCGGGTTTTCGGATTCCATGTGCAGCGCCTCCTAGGGTGCGCTCGCTTAAGAATCTGAAATCGGCTCGGGAATGGCCCGAGGTGATTAGGGAAAAGTTGGGGAAAGAAGTTTCTTTGGGGCGGATGGCGGGCCCATTTAGCGTCCCCCCTCTGGAGGATCTGGTGGTGTCCCCGTTGGGGGTTGTGCCCAAGAAGGAGATAGGCAAATTTCGCCTCATACACCACCTGTCTTTCCCGAGGGGTGGGTCGGTGAATGATGGGATAGACAAAGAGCTGTCATCGGTGTCTTATACATCGTTTGACTTCGCTTTGGATATGGTAAGGGAAGCAGGCCCCGGGGCATTGATGGCAAAAACCGATATCGAATCTGCGTTTCGGCTGCTACCAGTGCATCCGGATAGCTTGTATCTTTTGGGGTGTTTTTTCGAGGGGGGGTATTACGTGGACCGGTGTCTCCCAATGGGGTGTTCAATTTCGTGCGCCTATTTTGAAGCCTTTAGCTCGTTCTTGGAGTGGGTGGTAAAGGAAAGAGCGGGCGTGGGGTCCGTCACTCATTACCTAGATGATTTTTTGTGCGTAGGGCCGGGGGGCACCAGGGTGTGCGAGTTGTTGTTGGCGACCATGTTAAATGTTTTTGGGGTTTTTGGGGTGCCGGTGGCACACGACAAGACGGAAGGTCCAGCAACCACGATAAAATTCCTGGGGATCGAGATCGACACGGTAAAGAGGGTATGTAGGCTGCCGAGGGATAAAATTGAGGATTTGGTTGGGGGTTTGGAGGGGGCTCTGGGGGCCAAGAAGGTCACGTTGGTGCGGCTGCAGTCAGTGCTCGGGAAGCTGAACTTCGCGTGCCGGGTTTTGCCTATGGGAAGGGTGTTCACCAGGCGCCTATCACTGGCGACGGCGGGAGTTCGTGAGCCGCATCACTTCATCCGGTTGACGGCGGCGATGAAGGAGGACATCAGGATGTGGATCACTTTCCTGAGGTCTTTCGACGGGCTGGCGTACTGGCAGGACCCGGTGAGGGCAAATGACGAGCTTGAGCTCTTCACGGATGCGGCGGGCTCCGTAGGTTTTGGGGCCTACTTGGGGGGGAGATGGTGTGCGGGCCCCTGGCCAGGGCGGTGGCGGGACTCAGACCTGGTGAGGAATTTGGCTTTTTTGGAATTATTCCCACTGGTGGTGGCGGTGACGTTATGGGGAGAGGTGCTGAGGAACAAGGCGGTGTGTTTCCGGTCAGACAACATGTCGGTGGTTGCGGCAGTTAACACGCAGACTTCGTCTTCACTACCGGTGGTGGTGCTGCTCAGGCAGCTGGTGTTGGGTTGTTTGCGGTATAATGTGTGGTGCAGGGCGGCGCATGTCCCCGGGGTGGAAAACGGGATAGCTGACGCTCTTTCTCATTCGCAGTGGGAACGCTTCAGGAAGTTGGCACCCGAGGCGAGGGAAGTCGGCGAGTCATGCCCCAGTTGGCTGCTGGAAATACTGTAAGACGCCTGTTTGGCTTGATTCAAAAGTCAGTTGCACCATCTACTTGGGCTTCATATGTAAAGACGTGGCAGCAGTGGTGGGCCTTGGCGGAGGAGTTCGGGGTGCCTGGAACGGAGGTCGATAGGCAAGGGTTGTTGATCTTGTACGTGTGCGAGTTGTTGGAGGGCGGCGCGACCCCGGCTTCGGTTGACAAAAAGATGTCGGCTTTGGCGTTCCTGTGCCATCTGGAGGGCTGGGTGGATATGACCAAGGCGTTTTGGGTGCGGCAGGCACTGAAGGGTTGGCGGAAAGAGCACAGGAGGGCTGATAACAGGCGGCCGGTGTCATGGGATTTGTTGGGGGGGATTTTCAGTGTTTTGTCCCGGGTTTGTGCGTCGGGTTTCGAAGTGAGTTTGTTTAGGGCTGCATTTTCGCTGGCATTCTTTGGGGCCCTGAGAGTGGGGGAGCTGGTAAGCCCTAGTAAGCGGGTACCCGGTGGGTTGGGTTTGGGTGACGCAGTGACGTCGGAGGAAGGGGTGGCGTTACGGATAAGGCGGTCTAAGACAGATCAGCGGGGGCGGGGGGTTAGTATATTTTTGGGGAGGTTGCGGCAATGTGATTCATGTCCGGCTGCTGCGGTCGAGGAGTTCCTGAGGGTGAGGCCGAGTGGGAACGGTCCGCTACTCATGCACGAGGATGGTTCCTTCTTGTCGCGGTTCCAGTTTTTGGCGGTTTTTAGGAAGTGTCTTGAGGAGTTGGGGTTGGAAAGCAGCGAATATGGTACCCACTCGTTTCGTATTGGGGCCGCAACAGAGGCGGCTAGGCTGGGGCTGCCGGATGACTTAATAAAGAGGCTGGGGAGGTGGGAATCGGCACGGTTTCGGCGGTACATTCGGCCGGACAGGATTGATCAGTTGTACAGGTGATTGAGTGGATCGGTCGATAACTTTTTTCCCACCTCCTTCCCTCCCCTTCCCCCTTTTTTCCCTATTTTTTGTTTTAGATTCGGCATGCTCGGTCGTGATCGTCGGCCATTCATACGTTTACTGGTCGGCTCGGCGTGCGGTGGTTCGGAGGAATGGAATGCAGCTGGGCATTCCGGAAGATCGGGCTCGGTTGAGCTGGGCCGGTGTGAGAGGCCTGTGCTGGGAGGACATGCGGGAGCACACAATGCGTGTGGCGGCAAGGAAGGGGCCGCCGGGGGTTTTGGTTATTCACGCAGGGGGGAATGACTTGGGGAAGGTGCCGATGCGGCACTTGATCAAGTCCATAACGATAGCGAGGTTTGTGAGGCTGAATGGGGGTTTGAGTGTGCGCCACATCGAGGTAGAAGGGATTAGGGGGTTCTATCGATCCGATGAGGTCCACTTGAATGACATGGGGAACGACTTGTTTAACATGTCATTGAAGGAGAGGATCGATATGGCGGTGGAGTTGTGGCGGGCCAAGCAGCGCTAAGGTTTTAGCGCTGCTTGGCTTTGGCGGGTCTCCTCTCGGGTTTCGGGTCTGAGGTAGCAGTTCCTTGGGTAGGGTATGCGGCTGTTTCCCTGGAAACCGGCCAGGACGATTTGGTTAATGAGTTTCGGATGGTTGGCGTTCTGGGAGGGAAGGGGATGTTTTGGTCACTGGCGGTTAGCCCGATTAAGCTCCCTGGCCTAGGAGGTTTTGCGGCCGAGTTTATGTTGGCTTCCGCTTGGTGGGGGTCGGGATGTTTATTTTTGTTCCCTCCCCTTCCCGTCATTCTTGGGTTTTTTAGGCTTCTCAGACCCGGAACTATAGGGGGGACTCTTTACTGCTTGTACAGTGTTATTATATTTGTTGGGCTGTGGCCGATTAAATTTAATCATTCCAACGACATGGTGGTCTGGACTCGTTATTTGGCAGGTGAGAGGTGTGACGCAGGACATATGGAGCGCTAGCCCAGTCAAGAAAGCGCCGTCCCTTTAAGGAGGGCAGCCCACATGACTGGCCTGCGCTCCGTCCGGAGGCAGACCAGCCATGGGGGAAGTGGTCACTGGGGGGAAGTGACCTCAAAGGGGGGGGGGAGTATAAAGGGACGTTTGTCCCCCTCCCCTTCCTCTTTGACCCCCGGCGTGGATGACGAGCGGTCCCACCCTCCCGCCCTGTTTTTGGTTATGTTTGGTTTTATTCGGCTACAGTTCTGGGGGGGGGGGGGTTTAATATGTGTTGAAGTTGTATGGTTGTTATTTATTGTACATGAATGTTGTATATATATAAAAAAAAAAAAAAAAAAAGATTTTAATATGCTTGTGGGCACCTGTTGTGGGTGCTGCAGTATTTTGTTATTTATTCTTGGAGTTATTGTACCTATATCTAACAAAAAAAAAAATGTGTCATACTTTGTACATATGTTAATGTATTGTTATTTATCTTTGTTAAAGTTGTTTTTCTTTTCTGTGGAATTCTGGATTGTATTTGTCACAGCCATTGGGCGGGTCTCCTCTCGGGTTTCGGGTCTGAGGTAGCAGTTCCTTGGGTAGGGTATGCGGCTGTTTCCCTGGAAACCGGCCAGGACGATTTGGTTAATGAGTTTCGGATGGTTGGCGTTCTGGGAGGGAAGAGGATGTTTTGGTCACTGGCGGTTAGCCCGATTAAGCTCCCTGGCCTAGGAGGTTTTGCGGCCGAGTTTATGTTGGCTTCCGCTTGGTGGGGGTCGGGATGTTTATTTTTGTTCCCTCCCCTTCCCGTCATTCTTGGGTTTTTTAGGCTTCTCAGACCCGGAACTATAGGGGGGACTCTTTACTGCTTGTACAGTGTTATTATATTTGTTGGGCTGTGGCCGATTAAATTTAATCATTCCAACGACATGGTGGTCTGGACTCGTTATTTGGCAGGTGAGAGGTGTGACGCAGGACATATGGAGCGCTAGCCCAGTCATGGCTGTATACAGACACTCTGTATGTTACCTGGCTGTATACTGACACTCTGTATGTTACCTGGCTGTATACAGACACTCTGTATGTTACCTGGCTGTATACAGACACTCTGTATGTTACCTGGCTGTATACAGACACTCTGTATATTACCTGGCAGTATACAGACACTCTGTATGTTACCTGGCTGTATACAGACACTCTGTATGTTACCTGGCTGTATACAGACACTCTGTATGTTACCTGGCTGTATACAGACACTCTGTATATTACCTGGCTGTATACAGACACTCTGTATATTACCTGGCTGTATACAGACACTCTGTATATTACCTGGCTGTATACAGACACTCTGTATATTACCTGGCTGTATACAGACACTCTGTATATTACCTGGCTGTATACAGACACTCTGTATATTACCTGGCTGTATACAGACACTCTGTATGTTACCTGGCTGTATACAGACACTCTGTATGTTACCTGGCTGTATACAGACACTCTGTATGTTACCTGGCTGTATACAGACACTCTGTATATTACCTGGCTGTATACAGACACTCTGTATATTACCTGGCTGTATACAGACACTCTGTATATTACCTGGCTGTATACAGACACTCTGTATATTACCTGGCTGTATACAGACACTCTGTATATTACCTGGCTGTATACAGACACTCTGTATGTTACCTGGCTGTATACAGACACTCTGTATGTTACCTGGCTGTATACAGACACTCTGTATGTTACCTGGCTGTATACAGACACTCTGTATGTTACCTGCCTGTATACAGACACTCTGTATGTTACCTGCCTGTATACAGACACTCTGTATATTACCTGGCTGTATACAGACACTCTGTATATTACCTGGCTGTATACAGACACTCTGTATATTACCTGGCTGTATACAGACACTCTGTATAATACCTGGCTGTATACAGACACTCTGTATGTTACCTGGCTGTATACAGACACTCTGTATGTTACCTGGCTGTATACAGACACTCTGTATGTTACCTGGCTGTATACAGACACTCTGTATGTTACCTGGCTGTATACAGACACTCTTTATGTTACCTGGCTGTATACAGACACTCAGTATATTACCTGGCTGTATACAGACACTCTGTATGTTACCTGGCTGTATACAGACACTCTGTATATTACCTGGCTGTATACAGACACTCTGTATGTCACCTGGCTGTATACAGACACTCTGTATGTTACCTGGCTGTATACAGACACTCTGTATATTACCTGGCTGTATACAGACACGCTGTATGTTACCTGCCTGTATACAGACACTCTGTATATTACCTGGCTGTATACACACACTCTGTATATTACCTGGCTGTATACAGACACTCTGTATGTTACCTGGCTGTATACAGACACTCTGTATGTTACCTGGCTGTATACAGACACTCTGTATATTACCTGGCTGTATACAGACACTCTGTATGTTATCTGGCTGTATACAGACACTCTGTATGTTACCTGGCTGTATACAGACACTCTGTATATTACCTGGCTGTATACAGACACTCTGCATGTTACCTGGCTGTATACAGACACTCTGTATGTTACCTGGCTGTATACAGACATGACTGGACTAGCGTTCCATAAGTCCTCCGTCTAAGCCCATCCAACCCAGAATAACAAGACCAGACCACCATGTAGTTGGAATGATTAATTTTAATCGGCCACGGCCAACAAAGTATAAACAAGTTTACAACAAGCCTATGGAAAAAATCCCCCCTTTATGTTCCGGGTCTGAGCAGCCTCATGATCCCCAAAATTAAAGGGGAAGGGAAGAGGACCAAGTTTACCAATCCGACCTCCAACCAAGCAGAAACCAACATAAGCTCGGCCGCATCCCTCCTAGGCCAGGGAGCTTAATCGGGCTAACTGCTGGTGTCCAACCAAATTCCCCTTCCCTACTTCCACCCCGAACACCACCATATCAACCAGAATCGTCCTGGCCGGTTTCCCCCCATGGAAACAGCCGCACCCCCCCCCATTGGCCATGCTAGCTCAGACCCAGAACCCGAGAGGAGACCCGCCCAATGGCCGTGACAATACATCAACATATATATAAAACAATACATCACCTATAAGAAAGAACAGTACATTACATTCGATCAAAACATCAAACATTCTTTTGCGTTTTTTTTTTTTTTTTTTTTTTTTTTTATATAACAAAATATATACAATGCCATAAATAATAAATACGGTACACTGCGACACCCACAACAGGTGACAACAGAACATTGTACCAACCTTATCTGTGTTTTTTTTTTTTTTTTTTTTAATAAATATAACAATAAATTACAACAATTCCAAACCCTAAACAAACCACCTAACTCCATACTCTCACCCCAAGCACGTGACCGACAAAACCAACCACAACCAAAAACAGGGCGGGCGGGTGGGACTGCTCGTCCGTCCAGTCAGGGGTCAAAGAGGGAAGGGAGGGGGCGAACGCCCCCTTTATACTCCCCCCCTCCCCGATGTCACTTCCCTTAGTGACCAGTTCCTCCCCATGGCTGGTCTGCCTCCGGCCAGGAACGCAGGCCAGTCATGGGGGCTGCCCTCCTTAAAGGGACGGCGCTTTCTCTCTGTATGTTACCTGGCTGTATACAGACACTCTGTATATTACCTGGCTGTATACAGACACTCTGTATGTTATCTGGCTGTATACAGACACTCTGTATGTTACCTGGCTGTATACAGACACTCTGTATATTACCTGGCTGTATACAGACACTCTGCATGTTACCTGGCTGTATACAGACACTCTGTATATTACCTGGCTGTATACAGACACTCTGTATATTACCTGGCTGTATACAGACACTCTGTATGTTACATGGCTGTATACAGACACTCTGTATGTTACCTGGCTGTATACAGACACTCTGTATGTTACCTGGCTGTATACAGACACTCTGTATATTACCTGGCTGTATACAGACACTCTGTATGTTACATGGCTGTATACAGACACTCTGTATGTTACCTGGCTGTATACAGACACTCTGTATGTTACCTGGCTGTATACAGACACTCTGTATGTTACCTGGCTGTATACAGACACTCTGTATATTACCTGGCTGTATACAGACACAGGGTATGTTACCTGGCTGTATACAGACACTCTGTATGTTACATGGCTGTATACAGTCACTCTGTATGTTACCTGGCTGTATACAGACACTCTGTATATTACCTGGCTGTATACAGACACAGGGTATGTTACCTGGCTGTATACAGACACTCTGTATGTTACCTGGCTGTATACAGACACTCTGTATATTACCTGGCTGTATACAGACACTCTGTATGTTACATGGCTGTATACAGACACTCTGTATGTTACCTGGCTGTATACAGACACTCTGTATGTTACCTGGCTGTATACAGACACTCTATGTTACCTGGCTGTATACAGACACTCTGTATATTACCTGGCTGTATACAGACACTCTGTATGTTACCTGGCTGTATACAGACACTCTGTATATTACCTGGCTGTATACAGACACTCTGTATGTTACCTGGCTGTATACAGACACTCTGTATATTACCTGGCTGTATACAGACACTCTGTATGTTACCTGGCTGTATACAGACACTCTGTATGTTACCTGGCTGTATACAGACACTCTGCATGTTACCTGGCTGTATACAGACACTCTGCATATTACCTGTCTGTATACTGACACTCTGTATATTACCTGGCTGTATACAGACACTCTGTATGTTACCTGGCTGTATACAGACACTCTATGTTACCTGGCTGTATACAGACACTCTGTATGTTACCTGGCTGTATACAGACACTCTGTATATTACCTGGCTGTATACAGACACTCTGTATATTACCTGGCTGTATACAGACACTCTGTATGTTACCTGGCTGTATACAGACACTCTATGTTATCTGGCTGTATACAGACACTCTGTATATTACCTGGCTGTATACAGACACTCTGCATATTACCTGGCTGTATACAGACACTCTGTATGTTACCTGGCTGTATACAGACACTCTGTATATTACCTGGCTGTATAGAGACACTCTGTATATTACCTGGCTGTATACAGACACTCTGTATGTTACCTGGCTGTATACAGACACTCTGTATATTACCTGGCTGTATACAGACACTCTGTATATTACCTGGCTGTATACAGACACTCTGTATATTACCTGGCTGTATACAGACACTCTGTATGTTACCTGGCTGTATACAGACACTCTATGTTACCTGGCTGTATACAGACACTCTGTATGTTACCTGGCTGTATACAGACACTCTGTATATTACCTGGCTGTATACAGACACTCTGCATATTACCTGGCTGTATACAGACACTCTGTATGTTACCTGGCTGTATACAGACACTCTGTATATTACCTGGCTGTATACAGACACTCTGCATATTACCTGGCTGTATACAGACACTCTGTATGTTACCTGGCTGTATACAGACACTCTGTATGTTACCTGGCTGTATACAGACACTCTGTATGTTACCTGGCTGTATACAGACACTCTGTATGTTACCTGGCTGTATACAGACACTCTGTATATTACCTGGCTGTATACAGACACTCTGCATATTACCTGGCTGTATACAGACACTCTGTATGTTACCTGGCTGTATACACTCTGTCGCTACCTGGCGCTAATGATGAATCAGCCAGTAAGTTGTTTCTAAGTTGTATGTGCGTGTTTGTTGTTTGAAGTAAGTTGTTTGTAAGTGCGTTCACATTAAATCAGAGCCTCCACCTGGAGTGTTGTTTGTTCCGCTTTCGCAGTTTAGCCAGTGGATGACAGTTTTGTTTAAGTGGAGCTAACAACCCGTCCTTTTTTTAGTTTTTTTTAGGGCCTTTTTGAACATACCTTGCTGCGTAAAGTTTCTGTGTCTATTGAGATTCTACTAGTTTCCTTCGGAAAAGAGCTCTTTTTCCCTTATTTTAGCGTGATTTTGTACATATCCTTCATATCCGTAATGTATACACATATGCTGGCTTGTATGCATATGCAAGCCTCTCATTTTTTGTGTTTTTCATTCTTCACCTCCTTGCCCTGGTATTCCATTACTTACTTGTTGCTGTGCCAAGTCTCTTCTGCTCCAAAGTTATTACCTCTCCCCATCCTTCCAGCATTGCTCCTTCTCCTTGCTGGATTTTAGTTTAGGCTTTCCCATGCAGTGTTCTTCTATTCTTCCTAATGCTTACCTTTACCACTGACAGTATTTACATGCAATGTTCTTTATTCTTCCAAATGCTTACCTTTACCACTGACAGTATTTGCATGCAATGTTCTTTATTCTTCCAAATGCTTACCTTTACCACTGACAGTATTTGCATGCAATGTTCTTTATTATTCCAAATGCTTACCTTTACCACTGACAGTATTTGCATGCAATGTTCTTTATTATTCCAAATGCTTACCTTTACCACTGACAGTATTTGCATGCAATGTTCTTTATTCTTCCTAATGCTTACCTTTACTACTTTCGGTATTGCTATGCAGTCTTCTTCTATTCTTTCAAATTCTTACCTTTACTGCTGACATTATTGGCACGCAGTGTCCTTCTATTCTTCCTAATGCTTACCTGTACCGTCTATCAAGGCTATCATTTGCCTTGATAGTTGTATATTTGGGATGCCCCCATATATATAATGTAAACATAACTATTGTGGAAAATTACATTAAATGAAAGACACTACAACATTAGCTAATTCTGAATGTCAAATTTATTATATATAATTATTCAGTGTTCAGTATTTTTTATTTAATTTATTTGTATACTATTTTTGTACAATTTTATTCTTAAAATGTACATTTTAAGAATAAAAATGCAGAAAAAACATGGTAAATGTTTAGGCAAGAATTGTCCATTACTTGTAAAGAGTTTGCAGAGAAACCTCCTCATTCGGGGCTTGTTCCTGCTTTTCAGATCTGACCAGTGCTGTATGATCTGTGTGAACATGTAGGTGGTGTGGGACTCCTCCTCCAGCGTTGCTACAATATCAAGTGCCAACATCCTATTAGCATAAATGTCGGCAGAAAGTCCGAGCGGTAGGTCATCATCATGTAAAATGTAGGAAAATCCATATTAAAAAAAGCCTAGCAGGTTGTATCCCACCCCACCACTTTAGCTGTGCATGAATGTATTTGTGCATCCTTGTTTTAGAGATGTGAGCGGCCGATGTTAGTACCACCCGGGCTTCCCCCTGGTATCTGGCTGCACACCAAGCTAGGCACCAACAGATCCACTTTTCCCCAGATGGTCCCTGCGTGGTGAACGTGTTTCATCTGCATTAGTCTGCAAATACGATCATACTTTCCACCCTTTCTTCCTATACACTTGTGTCCCCGTATTGCTATCCCTGATCGGCCCGCTTGTCTTTACACTGGTGAACCTTATTAACTAAACCTATTCCTAATCACATGCAAATGCAGGCATTTTGTGTACTTATGGACAGGATGGCCTCCTGCTGGTCAGGGCTGAACAGCGAGGGTGCCATTTTTGGGGATAGTGTCCGTGTTATCTGATGCACCCCAGCAGAACCCCAGAAGTTAGCATACATTGGAACTTCAGTGTGTAGGCATATGCTGTTATGTATTATGGAAGTATAAATTGTAAAAGACACAAACTGACATATGATGATGATGACATATGATATATGGCTTGATGCAGAGCCTCCCCGTTCAGCTATCCCGTGCGTTTTCCCGTTGGTTTTGGGCTTTGATCGGGTCAGGAAAGGGTGCTACGTTGATTTTAGTGTGCGTTTATGCGCTCAGGTGTGCGCTCAGCCGCCTTTCCGATTGTCGGCTCGCACGAGGCTGTTTGCCGGCAAAACGGACGCCTCGTTCATTGGCCCGTTTTTTCCAGTGATGCAGAGCCTTGATTTCCGATTGAAATCAGCCGAATAAAACGGGGCCGCCGAGCCTTCACTTACGGGACAAGTCAGAGCAGCCGTATTTGCACTCGGGCAATAATATGCAGTCCTCTGTTGGAGCACATCAACGGCGCCAGCTCCGCGGTCTTGTCCTGCTGAGTATGGCAGAAACCAGGCTGCACCTATTTGAGCTCACCCGCCTTACTGGGTATGTGTATGAAACTTGTATTGGTTGCCCACCCTGTCTGTTTTTATTTTTTCCCTTAACACACTATTTAGTAATTTTTTGGTTAGTATATTTTTAGCCTAATTTTTTAACCTTAAATTAACTGGGTTAAGTGATTGAGCCCTATTGCGTCATGTTCTTGCCCTCTTATTTAAGTAGTATTTCCCAGATTTTTTGTGTACAAGTTGCATGTGCATGTATGCTCATTACAAATGTCCTTTACTCCAACCCTACCCCGCTCACCTATTTGTCCCTCTTTTCTATTGTTGCAATGCACACCTTATGTTATGTTTATTTTATTTATTTTTATTTTTGTGTTTTTGGGCAGGAGACTCTGGCTATCCTTTGCTCCACTGGATGCTGACCCCCATCCTGCAACCATCTTCACAGGCAGAGGAGCCCTACAATACTGCCCACAGGAGGACTCACTCTGTGGTGGACCGAGCCTTTGGTCTATTGAAGATGAGGTTCCGTTGTCTTGATCAGACTGGGGGGGGGGCACTCCAATATACGCCTGCAAAGGTCATTAAACTAACCATGGCTTGTGGCCTACTCCGCAACCTGGCCATTAGGAGCAGTATGGGCCGATATCTTGACCTGCCGGATGAGCATGTTTTGGTTTCAGACGACCCCACCCCTCCTTTTTCTTGCAACCAAAGTGGCACCGCGCAAAACATCCGTGCACAACTCATGTTTAATGTTTTTTCATAGAACTGAATATTTATTTTTAATGTGAACTTAATTTTTTCACAAACAAATTTTTTTTTTTTTTTTTTAACCAAAGAAAAATGACACGTGGGGTCACAAAAAATAATCAAAAAAAATTAGTGGTATGTTGGGTCGGATGATGGCGTGGACTGATGTTGTGGCTGCAAATTGGCTGCAATGTGGGCCAGGCTTTGATTAATCTCAACCATTTGGCTGGTTAGGGCAGATACATTCCTGTTTAATACCTCTAATTGGGCGTTGATGCTTGTTAGTTGGGTGCACACAGTGTCATTGAATTGCTGTGTGCTAGCAGAAAAGACGATATTTTCCTGCCTCCACTCTTCCTCCAAAATCTGCAGTTGCCTTCTTTGGCTAATATGGCGCCTGGACTAGGTTCGAGCAGTGGGACGGGTGGTTGGTGCAGGTTCGGAAGGTGGTTGTGGATGTGGTGGTTGTGCAGGGGTTGACTGCGTTGCTGCCACTGGTGCAGTAGTGGTTAGTGACATATGCGTGGTGTCCTCCTCCAAATCTCGTATCTGTTCGATTATGGGTGGGCTTCCTGTGTCCTGTAAATAAATATAGGTTCATTTTAGTTTATTTATGTCAACCCAAGCTCTCAAAGATCAATGTTAAAAGTGCACACCAAGGACCATTGACTTACCTCATCCAAAACCACAATTTGGGTTCGTTGTGTTGAATCCTGGTGTGCCCTTGGCCTCGGTGATAACGCAGGGGTTTGGGGGCCTTGTGTGTCCTGTTGACTTGGGCCTTTGAATGAAGATTGTAAGATTAGCTAAATGGCCAAGTACAGTGTGTTGTGTAGCATAACACTGCCTTTTGGATCTTTTTCTAAAAGGTCATGCCAAATTCAGACTCACCTTGGGACCTTACATTGCGGTCTGTGTCTTGTGCCTCTGCCAGGCCCTGGATGCTGGCCGGGTGTATGTATGTATATACATGTTCCTTGGCGGGTGTTAGGATTATTTTAGTGGGTAAGCCACCCCCTGTCTGTTGGCTGGGGAAGATTAAATCACACCTAATAAGTGTTACATCCTTTTAACAATGCGACTACCAATGCATTTAATTTGCCCTTTACCTTTGCTACACCCCCTGTCTGTTGGCTGGGGAAGATTAAATTACACATAATAAGTGTTACATCCTGTTACCAATGCGACTATAAATGCATTTTAATTGTCCTTTACCTCTGCTGACGGCGCATGTCCATTTTTTTTTTTGCTGTAGTATTTCAGGTCCCCAAATTTCCTTTTTATTTGTTGAATATCTCTCCGGACTGATCCCACACTATTTACCTGCCTGCAAATATTAGTCCAGATTTCCATCTTAGCCTGCTTAGTGGTTGTTTTGGAGGTGCGGCCAAATAGGGCATCATAATGCTCGCAAACTGCATTTGCCACAGCCATGCTTTGAGCATCGCAAAATTGTGCAGTTAGTGAGCCATGCCGTAGTTGTCTGCCACATGGGTGTGTGGTGTCCCCTGCATCTGAGGAAATTGATGGTTGGGTATCTAGGGAGTCGTGTGTGGTTCTTGGGCTTATGGGGGAGGGTGATGTTGTGTGTGTGCTTCTCAGATCAGATGTGGAGCTGCATGTGGAATCTGAGGTACTGGAATTGGGCGAACCAGAGGGTTGAGGTGGAGGGGTGGTGGGTTTTGCAATACGCTTACCCTTGCTTATGTGTTTGGATTTGTGGGTATGCTTGGTGTGTGGAGGTGGAGGATGCTGCAGGCTCTGACTAGATTTGGCACCCTTGTGCGTTCGTGGTTTTTTGGCAGGTGGTGGTGAATGGGTTAATGTCTCCTTGGTCCTGCGTTTTTTGGAATGTGCCTCTTTCTGTGGAGTATCCACCGTTTTAGTGGGGGCATGTTCGGCATGTGTCTGGTGCCTGCTCTTCTGTATTTTGGAGGATGAGGCATGTGTGCGGCTGCTCTGTGCCTCGGCCCTTGGTTGGCTCTTTTTGCTCCCTTTAGGTCTACCCATATTGATATGGTATCCAACACAGAGCTGAGTGCCTTGTGCTTTAAATATGTTTCCCGTGTGGCCGTGGTCAACAGCGGGTGCGCGCCTGCGCGCACGCACGCACGTCACCGCGGGGGAACGTCAGAGCTATACCTTGCAAACCCAGAAAAGATGTCGCCCACCATTTTTACCATAGAGCAGGACGACATCATCATGGATGTGAGTATGCGAGCGTGCGTTTATGTGCGCGCACACATTCCTTGTAATAAAAAAAGAAACACAGCGCAAGAATAGTCTGAAACAACTTAGTTTGTCACGTTACATACCAGCCCACCTTAGTTTAACACATGTACGCAGCTACAAACTAGGCTACATGCAGATAGAAGAACTAGGGCAATGTGAGGCAGCAAGAGGTTAATAAAGTGACTTTAGTTAGGCCAAGAAACTTGTTAATGAATTTTGTGTATTAATGGTGGGTCCTTGTATCTTTTTTGGACAGATGATGCTGAGGAATCGCTACGACTTCCTGCCGTCAGATTATGACAAGCGGACGTTGGCTCTGGCAGTGATGGACGCTAGAGATGAGCGAACTTTTGAAAAATTCGATTCGACTGATTCGCCGAATTTTCCGACAAAAATCGTTTCGACCCGAATTTATTCGCGACGAATCGCTATTAAAAATGGCTATTTCTGAGCCTCCTAGAGCCTCAATAGGGTTGTAAACCCTTCTGCCTTGCTGTAACACGCATAGGATGCGTGCTGGGTTAGTTAAATAATACTTTAAATAAATATCACATGCAGATCAGAGGCATCGCTAATAGAATCGCAGAGCGGCACAATTGCAGAGAGTTGAAGTGGCGGGAGCCCAAACATAGCTTTAAAGAGACACTGGAAAAAAAAATTGGATGAATCACACCCTGGAGTTGCAAGCAGCAGCAGGAGCCCAAACATTGGCTGAAAGAGACACTGGAGTTGGCAGAAGCAGGAGCCCAAAAATTGACTGACACACCCTGGAGTTTCAAGCAGCAGCAGGAGCCCAATCATAGCTTGAAAGAAACACTGGAGTTGGCTGCAGGAGCCCAAAGATTGGATGAATCACACCCTGGAGTTGCAAGCAGCAGGAGCCCAAATATTACTTTAAAGAGACACTGGATTGGCAGCAGGAGCCCAAAAATTGGATGAATCACACCCTGGAGTTGGCAGCAGCAGCAGCTGCAGGAGCCCAAACATAGCTTGAAAGAGACACTGCAGTTGGCTGCTGGAGCCCAAAGATTGGATGAATCACACCCTGTGGAGAGTCATGTGGAGAAAAAGTAGCTTAGTTAGTAATATTTACATAAAATTATGAATAAACAAATGCAAAAGCATTGCCAAAGTGAAGTTTTGTTTGAGGGTGTGTTTCCACCTTGTAATTAAATCAGAAACAATGGGGAGGCCGATTCATTCATAGCGCCAGGTAGCGACAGATGAGGTGACGCGATTTTCACAGCGCCAGCTAGTATTCGCTGTGCTTGGCCGGCGTTAGCTTGTTGAC
The DNA here is from genome assembly GCA_027917425.1 of Gastrophryne carolinensis. Taxonomy (NCBI): domain Eukaryota; kingdom Metazoa; phylum Chordata; class Amphibia; order Anura; family Microhylidae; genus Gastrophryne; species Gastrophryne carolinensis. The sequence continues at coordinate 9,295,044 of CM051234.1, forward strand.
AGCGGTGTGCGCTAATGTTGGTTCAGCGTTGTATGGGTACGCCTGACAAAGAATTGCCAGAGCGAACGGCTTGCTGCAGATTCATTAACAAATCACGCTCCGAATTTTCTCGCGCTGTGAATTCCTTGTTTAAACCCCAGAGCGCTGGCGGCGATGGGTGTAAAATAGTTTTTAACCCCTAAACAACCATATATTTGGATTGTAAAATTAAACAAGTTTTTATAAACATTTTGTAATATGAATACATTAATATCAGACCTGTAATATCAATTCTGCACAAATTTTTTTTTTTTTTTTTTACCTTTAAAAAAAACCTAACATTGCAGAAGTGGTCTCAGAATTTTTGACATTAAAAAAAAAAAAAAAAAAAAAGAGCAATTAATTATGATTAATTAAAGATTGCTCCATTGAAATGCATTGGACAACGCCAGGGAGCGACAGGTCATACCTGGCGCTGTGATGGGATTAGCAGCGGCGCTGTTCGTTCCAGGCAGCTACATGATGAATCCCGCGCTAGCCGTAGCTCTCGCCGGCGCTAGCCTCATTTAGCGTGATAAATGCGTCATTGTGACCGCCGCCGGGCGTACTTGAGTCGGTAGCCGCCGTTAGCTGGCGGTACCTGGCACTCGTCAGACACTACCTGGTGCTAGCCCTTGATAAATAAGGGCACAGGTATCATTGCCTCTGACTAATTATCCCTCAAAAATTCTTGGAATTTTTAATCTGGATGTCTGAGGGATTTCTCCTCTCAGACAGCATCACCATAAGTCCAGCCTGCTGCATTACCCAGTGGTGGCCCTTCAGAGAACTGATGGCTTGTGTCGAGCTGAGGTGGAGAGTCCCATGGTATCATTGCTTTGCGAAGCTGGCAGTACCTGCCCTGTAAAATGTTGTTGAACAGAAGGTGGGGCAGTCCTTTAGCCTGTCAGTGTGTACCAAAGTGCACAGTGTTGTCTACGTCTGGAGCTGTAACTATGGACTCATGGTGGACAATATATATCCTTTTAGGCCCCCTTGGTGATTGTGGTTTCACGCTGTTCTTCACATGGTTTTCCTTGAGTCACACATGGGAGGAACTACTAAAAATGAGAACTCAATCCATGAAATCATTGCTTAATCCACGAAAACAGCAAATTTGGACCCATGGTGACTGATACTTGGAAGAACATCTTGTTTGCGCTGCGACAAGGAAGCCAGAGTCATGCGTCCTGACATGGCACACGTGTTCAGTCTAGTTGTCAAGCGTTTTCTGAAGTCTTCCCCCCATCTGAAAGACATCCGAACAACAGGAAAGAAAGTTAGCATGCACTTCTGGCACTCCTACACCACCAAGCACAACCTTATTGAGCTTCAGCGTCAGAATGGTGTTCCCCAACATAGTCTGATTTGCGATGTTTCCACCCGTTGGAATTCCACCCTCCATATGCAGGATCCACTATAGGAACAGAGAAAAGCCATCACGGATTTCTGGATGATCCAAACGGATAGGGGGACACCCCTGTGTAAATTCAATGTAAACAATTGGCAGCTCATACGTGACACCGGCCGTTTGCTCAGGCCCTTTGAGGAAGCTACTTTATTAGTCAGTCGCCAGGACTATGAGATGAACGATGAGATTCCACTGCTTCATGTACTACAACACATGTTGGAAACCATGGCTGGTCAGGGCACTGGAGACATGGCACATACATTTCACAGCCACATGAAGCCTGTGGGGGCTGAAGTGGAGGAGGAGGAGGGGGTGGGGCACAGCAAACCACAGTTTAGGTTTCACAAAATGACCATTTTATCTAGTCATCTGACAGGAGAGGAGGAGCAGGAGCAGCCACAGGAGCTAGAGGGTTGTGAGGAAGGCGAGACAGAGGACCCAGACACACCGTGGCAGTTTACAGTGGAGATGGAGACAGGTAGTCCCTCCGAGTCACTTGCACAAATGGCACGATGCATGCTCACATGCTTGCGTACTAGTGAGCGCAGAATTGTCTCCATTTGTCAGCGGGAAGACTTCTGGCTCTCCAACTTATTGGACCCTCACTTCCGGCACAAAATGGGGGCATTTTTTACGCCCACTGAGAGGGAGGACAAACTGACCTACTACAGAGACATCCCACGTAGTCAGTCACAAAATGGGGGCATTTTTTACGCCCAATGAGAGGGAGGACAAACTGACCTACTACAGAGACATCCCACGTAGTCAGTTGGGCGATGTCTATCTGTGCCATGGCCCATACTCCCGCAGGTCTGACTCGGGGGGACCTCTGCGATCACCTTCCACTGCCATGGCTGCTGGGGGGGTGGAAGGAGCAGCAGCAGCAGCTCCATCAGCAGCAGCCTCAGTCTTCAGTCGCTAATGAGTAGCTTTCTACAACCGCATAGTGAGTCTACTCATGAGCAGCAGGAAGACCTGGAGCTGGACCTCAAGCAGCAGGTCATGTCATACCTTGACATGACCATGCCAACACACCTTCAGGATCCACTGGATTTGCTGGGAAGCCAAACTTGACTTGTGTCCGCAACTAGCAGAGTTTGCCCTGGAAAAGCTGTACTGGCCGGACAGTAGTTGATTTAGATGGCAACTGGGCTGCTCTATATAACGAAGCAAAATGGCAAATTTACCTCACAATATAAGCTATTGCCCCTCAGATTTATACAGGGGCTGCTCCATATAATGTTGCAAAACCATGACTTTACCTCATAATATAAACTATTGCCCCTCAGATTTACACAGGGGCTGCTCTATATAATGAAGCAAAATGGCAAATTTACCTCACTATATAAGCTAATGCCCCTCAGATTTATACAGGGGCTGCTCCATATAATGGTGCAAAACCATGAATTTACCTCACAATATAAGCTATTGCCCCTCAGATTTACACAGGGGCTGCTCCATATAATGGTGCAAAACCATGAATTTACCTCATAATATAAACTATTGCCCCTCAGATTTACAGAGGGGGTTCTCTATATAATGAAGCAAAATGGCAAATTTACCTCACTATATAAGCTATTACAGCTCTATATAAATAAAAATAAATAAATAAAAAAGGGCCTGTAGAAGCTTATTTAGTATAACAGATAGGGTGACATGTGCTGGTTTGGGATGCCCATATGGGCTAGTGTTTTGACTGCAGGACAAAAAACTATTCAAAATGCAATACTTTGATTAAGCTGAGGAAGGATCAACAAGCGTATTTAGTATAAAAGATAGGTTGCTAAGTGCAGGTTTGGGATACCCTGGGGCCTAGTGTTTTGGCAGCAGGACAAAAACCAATGCAAAATGCAATAGCTTAATAAAGCTGATGCTGATCAACGCTTATTTAGTATAACAGATGGGGTGCAACATGCAGGTTTGGGATACCCTGCGGCCTGGTGTATTTAAAGCAGACCAAAACCAATTCAAAATGCAATAACTTAATAAAGCTGAGGCTGTAGATGCTTATTTAGTATAAACAGATAGGGTGCAACGTGCAGCTTTGGGGTGCCCTGCAGCCTGGTTAAATGAAAGCAGTCAAAAAGGAAGTGCAAACTGAAGTAGCTTAATGAAGCTGATGCTGATCAACGCTTATGTTGTATACCAGATAGGGTGCAAGGTGCAGCTTTGGGGTGCCCTGCGGCCTGGTTTATTAAAAGCAGTCAAAAACAAGTGCGAACTGAAGTAGCTTAATAAAGCAGCTGATGCTGATCAACGCTTATGTTGTATAACAGATAGGGTTAAAATAGCATGTGCCTTGGGATGCCCGTGTGGCCTGGTATATTTCAAGCTGAACAAAAAGTAACAATAATCCAAGTATGAGACATAATTTTGACCTTCTTTACAGCGCCATACTTTGAAAAAAAACCTTAATTTCATGCCGATCAATCCAAAGGTCAATGCCCCTAACAAAAATAGTGTTCGGCATAAGTTTTCCTTCTGGAAGGACGTAACCTTTAGTTTACATGGTTGGGGTAGGTTATCTTACAAATTGGGATACCCCAGGCAGCAGTGTCATTGAAAGAGACAGATTGTAATGCAGTAAACAAATAATTGTTAAATTTGCTTCTTACCTTTTCCTCCGGGGTCGTCACACGTCCTCAGCAGGTGGGCGGATCCTAATGGCCCACTGTAATGTCCCGCGCCGGCACTGCTTCCACAACCGGGGCAGGGCAAGCCGGGGCGAGGTGGCCAATCAAAAGGCCCGGATGACGGAGACACCGAGATGCGCCGACGAAACTGATCACCTGTAGGGGGGAGGGGTGGGTGTGTTAGAGGGATTGTGTTGTGCGGGTGCGCAGCTGATCGGCGGCAAGGGGCGGGGGGATGCGCGGGACAAGAAAATGCACCGCCGGTCCTAATAGTAAAAATTGTGGCAGTGCCCTGGTGCAGGCAAAGTGGTGGAGGCCCCTCGAGCTCCACCCATAATCCAGCCCTGACTGCGCGGCTGCGCCCCCTTCCATCAGAACTATAGCTGCGCCCGAGGCCAGTGCCTCATTCGCCTCATGGCTGCTACGGCTCTGCAGCAGCATGACGAGAAAATAAAGTTGATAAATAACACATTGTGGAGGTGGCGGCTGCATGAGGAGAACCTATAGTGCCTGAATGACACACCCTGGAGTTGGAGGCAGCATGAGGAGAACCTATAGTGGCTGAATGACACACCCTGGAGTTGGAGGCAGCATGAGGAGAACCTATAGTGCCTTAACAACACACACTAAAGTTGGCAGCAGCAAGAGGAAACCATAAAGTGGCTGAATGACACACTTTGAAGTTGGCAGCAGCATGAGGAGATTATACAGTGCCTGAATGACACACCTTGGAGTTTTCAGCAGTATGAGAAGACCATATAGGGCCTGATGCAGAGCCTCCTCTGAACTGCCCTTAAAACCTTCCGATTGTCCGGGGCTCCCGTTTGAATCGTGGCTCAAATGTGATGCAGAGCCTCCGTCGGAATGGCTCCCTAACTGATCCGTCAATTTCACTTTACTCGGAAAGCTTTTTTTGCTCTCTCGGGTGCCTTCAATTTGATCGGGGCTCCCGGTCACGTTCACACGGGCAGCCCGTTTTTCCCTGCTTTTTCCTGGCTTTTTGAACGTACCTGCTTGGTTTCCGTCGTATTTGACCTTCCATTTTGGTGTTTTTTCAATTATACTTACATCTCCATGGCTCTTCAGTTGCCAATCTGGCTACACGCAAGTGCACATCCCTCAAACTCCATTGGAATATACATATGGCAACCACTGCCAATTTGACACATATATATATATTTATGTTAAATTTTTGTTGTTCCTTTTTCCTTGCCATTAATGCATACCTTAATTCTTTCTGATTGTTTTTGGTTTATTGTCCCATATCTAAACCTTTTGTGTCATGTAAATGTGTGATGATGTTGTGTGATTGTACATTTGCAGGAAAGACAACACACAAAATCTTTTTATTTGTTTTTAATTCAAACGTTGTTTTTTTTTTTTTTTTTTGGATTAGGATTTTTCATATTATTTTTTTTTTTTGGCAAAACTTAAAAACAAATAAAATTTTTATGCAAAATAAAAAACATTAGGCCTCGGGGTCTTATGCCTGTGGTTTTCTAGTATCTGTGAATGATAAACAACATTAGTGTAGCATTGTTTTTATGGTTTGGTTGGGCGTGTTTTTTTTGGGGCCCTTTTTAAACCGGACCTTCAGCGTGATTTAATGAAAAGCCCAAACTCTTAAAAAACGATTCCGCAGCATCATCTGTTAAAAAAAGATACAAGGACCCACCATTAATCCACAAAATACATTAACAAGTTTCCTGGCCTAACTAAAGTCACTTTATTAACCTCTTGCTGCCTCACATTGCCCTAGTTCTTCTATCTGCATGTAGCCTAGTTTGTAGCTGCGTACATGGGTTAAACTAAGGTGGGCTTGTATTTAACGTGACAAACTAAGTTGTTTCAGACTATTCTTGCACTTTGTTTTTTTTTTATTATAAGGAACGTGTGCGCGCACATAAACGCACGCTCGCATACTCACATCCATGATGATGTCGTCCTGCTCCTGTGTAAAGATGGCATAGCTCCTGGTATAGCTCTGACGTTCCCCCGCAGTGACGTGCAGGACATCCCAAATTGTAATGCCCCAGAGACATGATGCCTGTAACCCAGCCCTGGATTTCTTCACACTCCAAAGGGCTGGGTTACATGGGTTTTGGCCTGCTTTAAAACATCATGACCAAATCAGGTTAGGATGGAATAACCCACCTCCTTTACATTATTATTAAAGTAACACAGGTTCCCTCACATAAAGCAGAACAAAACCCAGAGTGGCCACTGGTCTTCCCCCTGGAAATCCCAGATCGGGATGCCCCACTGTGTGAAACCCTTTTTACAGAGACTTTACTCAGAAATGGCAGACTCCCTCTCTTAAAGTGGAACAAGCCAGGATTAGTTTAATGACCTTTGCAGGCGTATATTGTAGTGCCCCACCAGTCTGATCAAGACAACGGAACCTCATCTTCAAGAGACCAAAGGCTCGCTACACCACAGAGCGAGTCCTCCTGGGGGCAGTATTGTAGGGCTCCTCTGCCTGTGAAGATGGGTGCAGGATGGGGGTCAAAATAAAATAAAAAAAAAGGTGTGCATTGCAACAATAGAAAAGAGGGACAAATAGGTGAGCGGGGTAGGGGTTGGAGGAAAGGACATTTGTAATGAGCCTACATGCACATCCAACCTGTACACTCATTAAAAAAGTCTGGGGAATACTACTTACATAAGAGGGCAAGAACATGACGCAATAGGGTTCTATCACTTAACCCATTTAATTTAAAGTTAAAAAATTAGGCAAAAAATATACTAACAAAAAAATTACCAAATAGTGTGTTAAGGGAAAAAACAAAGTCAGACAGGGTGGGCAACCAATACAAGTTTCATACACATACCCAGTAAGGCGGGTGAGCTCAAATAGGTGCAGCCTGGTTTCTGCCATACTCAGCAGGACAAGACCGCGGAGCTGGCGCCGCTGATGTGCTCCAACAGAGGACTGAATTTTATTGCCCGAGTGCAAATACGGCTGCTCTGACTTGCCGTAAGTGAAGGCTCGGCGGCCCCATTTTATTAGGGTGATTTCAATCGGAAAACAAGGCTCTGCATCACTGAAAAAAATGGGCCAATGAACGAGGCGTCCGTTTTGCCGGCAAACAGCCTCTTGCGAGCCGACAATCGGAAAGGCGGCTGCGCGCACACCTGAGCGCATAAACGCACACTAAAATCAACGTAGCACCCTTTCCTGACCCGATCAAAGCCCAAAACCAACGGGGAAACGCACGGGGGAGCTGAATGGGGAGGCTCTGCATCAAGCCAATAGTGCCTGAATTACACACCCTGGAGTTGGCTGTAGCATGAGGAGATCATAAATTGCCTGCATGACACAGCATGGAGGTGACAGCAGCATGTGTAGAATATATAGTTTCTGAATGACATACTCTGAATTTGGAAGCAGCATGAGGAGAACATATGGCGTCTGAATATCACACCCTGGAGTTGGTAGCAGCATGAGAACATATAGGGCCTGATGCAGAGCCTCCCCTGAACTGACCTTAAAACCTTCCGATTGTCCGGGGGTCCCGTTTGAATCGTAGCTCAAATGTGATGCAGAGCCTCCGTCGGAATGGGTCCCTAACTGATCCGTAAATTTCTCTTCACTTGGGAAGTTTTTTTTTTTCTCTCTCGGGAACATGCAATTCGATCGTGGCTTCCGTTCACGTTCACACGGGCGTTCCGTTTCTTCCTCCTTTTTCCTTTGTTTTTTAACGTACCTGCTTGCCTTCCGTCTCATTTTTCACACCAATTTTGAAGTTTTTGCCATGTATACTTACATCTCCATGGATTTCCTGTTGTCAATCTGGGTCCACGCCAGCGCATATCTCTAAACCTCCATGTAAATGTACATATGCCACAAACTGGCACTTTGACACATACCTAAATGTAAGCATTTTTAATTAATTTAATTTTTAATTATTTTTAGTTTATTTTTCCTTGCCTTTAATGCTTACCTGAATCTCTTTTTGTATTTCTTCCTTGCCTTTAATGCTGACCCGAATCTCTTTTTGTATTTCTTCCTTGCCTTTAATGCTTACCTGAATCTCCTTTTGTATTTCTTCCTTGCCTTTAATGCTGACCTGAATCTCTTTTTGTATTTCTTCCTTGCCTTTAATGCTGACCTGAATCTCTTTTTGTATTTCTTCCTTGCCTTTAATGCTGACCTGAATCTCTTTTTGTATTTCTTCCTTGCCTTTAATGCTGACCTGAATCTCTTTTTGTATTTCTTCCTTGCCTTTAATGCTGACCCGAATCTCTTTTTGTATTTCTTCCTTGCCTTTAATGCTGACCTGAATCTCCTTTTGTATTTCTTCCTTACCTTTAATGCTTACCTGAATCTCTGTATCTCCTTCTGCCTTGTCTCTAATGCTTACCTTAATCTCTTTTCGGAATCTGTGTTTTCTTCTCCTTCTTCTTGCTTTTCCTTGTCCCATATCCTTACCTTTTGGGACATGTAACAGTATGAATTGCTGTGATAACGTACATTGTCACGAAATAAAACACACCACACTTCTTTGTAGTTTTTTGGTTTTTTACTGTTATGTTTGTTAGGTTTTAACGGTAAAATTTTTTTAAAACTGTAAAAATGTAACAAATTTTAAATTGTAGCCTAAATGGTTGGCTCCTTGCTTAGCGTGGCCGTGTTCTTTGATCTGTGAAAGAAAAACATCATCATTTGTAGTGTTTTTTTTAGGTGTTTTTTGTTAGTTGCGGGGACATGAGTTTAAACTAGTTGTCCACAATTAAACTTAAACTTACATTGCTTTTGGCCAACAGGGCGCCTGGTGCGCCGGCTCCTCCCTGGGTCAAGCAGTACGTCCGGTTCTGAAGCTGTTTGGATCCAAAACACAAGTATATTAGTTACTCTTTGTGCCTCCTGAATGTCAGATTAAGTTAAGCTTCTATGTATCATTTCACTCACCTGCCCCAGCCACCTCTTCCTCTTGGCCCCCTTCCTCGACTCCCCCTTGGGATGGCCCAGCGACGTCTGAATCTACAACTAACAATAGTGCACATGAGTATATGTATTTAATGCATGTATTAGCACATATCTAACTTTCTTCCCCTTACCGGGGTGAGGTTGTGGATCTGTGAAGCTAGACTGCCGTCAGATTCCCCCCTCCCCTGCATGCTGAGGTCCAGTGGCTCCTCATACTCACTGGCAGATGAGGGGGTGGCCGTTGTCACTGGCGGTGAACCACCTGTTCCTTCACCAGAATCGCCCAACACTGGGCTTCTTGTCCGGGTGGGGCGGAACCGCATCTTCCATTCATGGGCTGAAATAGAAACACATTCATCCATACACGCCCAGCCAAGGCCAGTGTGATTCTGGCATGTCAAGTATATACACTTACCTGGAAAATGTTTGGCGAAGTACCGCCTCACCCGGGGCCTATGCCTCCTCTTTAAATCGGACCAGTGTTGGGCAATCTGTGTGAAGGTATAGGTGGTTTGGGTCCTTCTGGCTATCGCGTCCACCACTGCCAGCGACAACGTCCTTTTCTCGTAATCTGACGGCAGGAAGTCGTAGCGATTCCTCAGCATCATCTGTTTGGAAAATACACAATAACCCAGCATTAATGGCCAAAATACATGTCCAAGTTTCATGCCCTACCTAAAGTCACTATATTAACCTCTTTATGACTCACATTGGCCTAGTTCTACAATCTGCATCTAGCCTAGTTTGTAGCTGCGTACATGTGTTAAACTAAGGTGGGCTTGTATTTGACGTTACAAAGTAAGTTGTTCCTGACTAATCTTGCGCTTAGTTTTTTTTTATTACATGTAGTGTATGCACGCACATAAACGCACGCTCGCCTACTCACATCCATGATGATGTCGTCCTGCTTCTGAGTGTAGATAGCGGGAGACATCTTTTCATGCTCTTCCGGGTATAGGTCTGACGTTCCCCCGCGGTGACGTGCACACACGCTGTTAAACACGCCCACACGGGAAACATATTTAAAGCACAATGCAGTCAGCTCTGTGTTGGATACCATATCATTATGGGCAGATCAAAAGGGAGCAGAAAGAGCCACAAAAGCCCCGAGGCACATAGTAGCCGCACACATGCCTCATCCCACAAAAAAAAAGAGC